>MU226070.1:1142040-1176445 GCA_018584345.1 Thuja plicata | reverse complement strand
ATTATTCTTAATTAATAATTGATTGATGAAACATTATAAGATTGATTAAATTATAATTAATGGGAAGAGGCATGTCCTTTCTTATAAATAATAATGAATAGACATGTCCCATGAAGGGACATGTCTCAACTAGCCTCATTCCCAATATAAATGAAAGAGAGATTGTTGCATTTGGAAAACACATACAACATAGAGTGATATTACATTTGCAACTATCCTAAAAACTTAACACAAAATACTTAAACTTTAAAACCCTTAAACCCTTCAAGCATAAAACCCCTAATCACATAAATTGTTATTACTAAATTGCAAAATGTTAAGTATGTAAACACAAATCAAAAAACATCAACACCACATAACACAAATATTTTTATCATGGAAACCCAAAATAGGGTGAAAACCATGGTGGGGTTGATACCCACAATAAGACTAATACCTTATTAGAAGTATAGATTATTACAATATGAGAAATGCACATGCATTCAGGTACACTACCTAGAGTTCACTACCCAATTCACCTTGGGAACTCACCCTAAGGAAGTCACACTGACTTACAATTACAATCAAGAAGTCTTGAACTTTACTTACACACTTTTCAGACACCAATACGATAATTCATGAAATTATATAGTAGCATCTCACTATGCCTCGGTTAGTTCCTTTTCAATACAGTTAGATCCCTTGCTTCAATTCTTTCTACCACACCATAGACATGCAATTCAGCCTTCAGTAGATCTGTAAAAATACTTCACTAACATACACTTTCTTCCACGATCTCAAAAACAATGGCGCATACACACGACACATCAATTAAACCCTAATTGATCATATTTATTAAGAACTAGGTCGACAAAACCTAATCCTTAAGCATCCTTCTCTTAGTGCCAAAATCAACCATCGGGGTCTCTACATGCTTTCCAAACATCCATTAGATCCATTAATAAAATCTCGAGATCGTGATCATAACCCAAAAACATTTTACCGACCTATTATAAACCATTTTATAATCTTTCCTTAACATGTCGGCTAAGAACAAAAAAACATAACTTAGATTCATTGAACTTGGCCACCTTGATCAATGTAAACTACTAACTCATCAGGCACATAATCCTAGATCATCCTAAGGCATCATTAAGCTCAAACAAACAAACAAATCCATTGCACCTGTCAGATTTACCAACATCTTATGATAAACTTTCAAGAACACTATCATCCTCCACTAAAAAACTTGTAACTACCTTGCGGATCATCAAAATTACAAACCCTTTGAATTGTAGACACATTTCTATGTCCTTAACACATTCCAAGCTATGCAACCAAAGTTCTCATCTACAACATGTGCGCAAAAGAAATCTCTACAACTCTGTAACACTAGCAATTAGCAAATTAACTAGTCTTCATCTGTGACACCATAACTTGATCAAATCATAATGTCAGAAACTCAAACTTGACATGAATAATGTAGACAAAATCTAAATCATCCCATGAGGTGCGTGACTCCTCAGTAACCTTTTGTCTCTATTCATATGAACATTCTATGTTACTAACAAAACTGCATATCTGTCAACCACACTTCATAACAAATATCATTGAAACCATCTGACCTTCACACTAGACATCCAAACAACATAATAGACATCAAAAACATCATAGTAGACATGTTGACATCAATGAAAACACATCCAACTTGTCAACAAAATTCTATACTCAGATTCCACCTATAGGTCATATCTTCCTTCCGGTTTCTGTTTCTGTACATTTCATCTCTTTGTTAATCGGTATTAGTCTAGTTATTTCTTATTTTTTATCTACTTATCTATCTTCATTGCATTTTTCCCATCATCTCCATTTTCATCAATTCCATATTTAGTTAAGGATCACTAACCCATTCAGTGCTCAAGAGTCTCCCCTCGCACCTAGTGGGTCATCTTCCTTCTTAATGTAAAATACATAAAAATGGAGGTGTGATCTACCTATATGCTCTTGCCTCCATTTTTCATTGTTTAGATAGAAGAATTTCTAGTGGTGGTGCATTATTTTTAGGACATAGGTTGGTCTCTTAGAATAGCAAGAAAAAAGATTTGGTTTCACTATCCACTGATAAGGGAAAATACATTGCAAAAACATCTTGTACTCAGATAATTTGGATGAATTAGACACTTAAGGATGTGAAATAAGTTTTTGATGAAGTAATTCCGATAATGTGTGACAACACAAGTACCATTAATATCTTCAAAAATATGGTGATGCATTCAAAGACAAAACACATCTCTCTTTGGTACCATTTCTTAAGGGAGAAATTTGCTAAGAAGGGAGTTAAGTTAGAATATGTGCCTACAAAGGAGAAAAATGTGGATATTTTCACTAAAGCTCTAACTAGGGATACTTTTGAGTATCTTAGGCAAAAATTGAGGGTCATCGCCCCTCCTTTTTAAAACCAGATGCATAAGAGGAGTGCATATTTATAAGAGGAGAACAATTGTCTATCCTTTGTCTCCTGGATTGATACTATTACTACTCTTAGGGGGAGTAGTGTTCATGGAAGGTAGAAGAAATGGATTGCAAAGAGTTTGTTTCCCTGATAGGGGAAGAAATTAAGGTTATTGATTGTGGGAACAAAGAGGGAGAAATTTTTGTGCCCTTTTTCTTTGATGTCAAAGGAGGAGAAGGAAGTTCAGAAAGGTTGTTTAGTCTCAATTGTCATTCATGTTGCAAACAATGACAAAGGGAGAGATTGTTAGCATTATGCTCTGTGGTGTCATTAATTTCAATCTCTGATGTGGCATTAATGTTAGCATGTTGAGGTTGGAAAGTTGCTAAAGTTGTGACATTTATTGATGAAGAAGATTTGAAGTATGATGATTCATGCTTTGCGCTGAGTGTTTAGAGGTTTTAATGATTGTACTAAGATAGTTTGTGGTGTATCCAGAAGATAGAAGTATGAGAGGCGGGAATATGCAAGAAAGAGTATTTAAAGACATTATGGGTGAATGCTTTGCATTCCTCCACATAAGATGAATGGTGGCTTGCAATTCTAGTTATAATGATTGAGCTCTATGAATATTTCATAATCATGTTTTTAGGTCCCAACTAATTATTTGATAGCTCGATATGATGTGTTATTTGGCTGACAACATGAATAGTTGTCAGGAAGGATTGGACAAGCTTGGAAAATGTTTTTTATTACACTACATTTGAATTTTAGGGTATGCAGTTTGGTGGACATGGTCAAATGGTTCATGTAGTATTTCAATTTAGATATCTTTTGATGGTTTTCTTTGTAGGTACTGAAGATTTGTTGTCACAAGTGCTACATTGTTGTCTATGTTGGCTCTTGGTTGATTGAATTTGAGTATATTATTGATTCAGATATATGTTAAGGAAATAATTAAGTGGTTTACGATGGTTTTTCTATGGTGTTTCATTCTTCATATGGATTTTTATGCCTTAGAGAGTATTTAGGCCAACCAATAACCTGCTTTTAATATTTTTCTATGCATTACCTTTAGGAATGACTTTGGAGGATGTTGCGATATTGTGTGTGGATGAATTATATTATTTAAAGATGACCTTTATGATAGATTTGTTTCCCCTTTATCTCCTAGTCTAGACCACATTAAGTATTTGTGCTCAAGATGGTTGACTTTGTATTCTTATATCTTCTATGGCCAAACTTGTTGATGTTTCTAATGGACATGTCTCTATATACATGAGCAAAAAAGGATAAGTTGAGTAAGATAGATTGTGTGAGATAATTGTGAAGCTATTGTGGATCAACTATGAAGGATAAGTTGTGCGAATAAGGTAGAACAAAGGTATGAATTGTTGAATCTGATAAAGAGGTCGCTAAAGAAGATCAAGAGATCCTTATTTCATGTTTTCACTGTGTTTGCTAAGAATTTGTGTGTTTCTTTTAGCATATTTGTGAATATCTATATTTGTTGTTCAAATTCACTTGAGGGTTAGTTAGATCCTTGGCAGTGCGCCTAAAACAACAAGGATAGTGAGTCCCTTGGCTTCCAGCCTAAAACTTTGTAATGAACAGTATTTGCATATAGTGAGTAGATTTCTCATCGTCACTTTTCCCATCTTGGATTTTCCATGTAAATTAGGCGTTCATGTGTGTATGTGTTATCACTACTATATATTTTGTTGATAATTAGTTGCATTAATAAAAAGTTACTAAGAATTGTGTCAGAATTATTAAGTTTTTATTTGTGTTGATTGACCCCGCTCTCTCAACACTTGAGTTTTTCAATAGTTAGGTGATCTTCTTCCTTGTTGACATTTAGTTTGGTTAGGCATTCAAGGACTACCTCTAGACCTTTTTTCTTTGTATTTCCTTCCCCTTCTGCATTTGGGGTTGTGGTTGGGTCTTCAAAGATCGATTCCAAATCCTTTTCATTTGGATTCTCTTCCTATTGTTAGGGCTTTTGAGATGTGCTCGATATCTTGCAATTCCTTATTAACCTTATCATCATGGATTGATTCTTCCTATTTTTTTATAGTCTTCTCTACGTGTATGAAGCTTGTAGATGATGTTTGATCTCTTATTTAATTGCATTTATTTGAAGTGTTAGGATATTTGGTTTCCATACCTTGGGGACGGGTTTAGAGCATTATGTAATTGCATACAATCAGTTGTTGCATCGGAGGCAGTAATATGAGGGCTACTCAATTTCAATTTCTTGTCTCCAGATGCCTACCCTTGTTTTGAGAAGAATTTCTTCTGGCATTGGATCAATAGAAATTAATTAAATTCAAACAAAAAAGGTGGAATCCTCCATCCCCTTATCCATACCAAATACAACCCCTAATTTGCTTCCAATGAATCGGGTGCATTCTTTCGTCCAATACTCCAAAGGCATGTTGTTAAGTGAATATAGTATGCAAGATCTGATGGCTCCCATTTCGAGTTGAAATTTCTTGTCCATTTTTGCACATGAAAGAGGTTTCCCTTGAACCACCAGGGTATTGTTTGCACAATTTTGTCTATGGTTGCTTATGAGTCTAGGGTTCCAGATAAGAAGTTTCTTGGCAAAAACCCAATTTCAACATTTGTATCCCAATCTTGTGAGATCCATTCCCTTATTTCTTCTCATGTTGGTCTGACTCATATTACTTTTGCTATTACTACATGTCTTTTCAAGTGATTTGCTTCTTTATTTGCAAAATCTAAGACATCTAATTCGCGAGGACTTTGTTTGCATTATTCTACAGGTTAGTTTTTACGTTCTGTTGCTTTCACGTTTCTTGCAGACTTTTGTTACAATGATATGTGCTAAGAGGAATTCTATTGACTCCAATGACATAATCTGGTGGGTAGGTTTTGAAGGCAGACAACTGCTTTTTAATTTGGATTGTTGCATTCAATAAGATTTATAAAAATCAAAATTATATCAATATAAGGCCATGTATTTTTCTTTATAACCAAAATTAAATCATGTTGAAAAAGTGAATGTAAAAAAATTATAATAATATCAATTTTTTATTATGTATAAATTTTTAATATAATTATTATCATTAATTTATAAGTTAATTACTATAAAATATACGGATGACAAAGTTAATTTGTACAATTTTACAATTATATATAATTGATAAGTAGGCGATAATTTCTATAACAAGTCAAATTGTAATATTGTTATCACCATTGAGCTGTGTAATTTTCAAGTCAAATGCATTGACCCATATAATCTATATAGATTATAAATTAATTTAAATTTATAATAAATATAGTATAATCTATATATTTAATCCCCCATATATATATATATACTCACTCGTACTCTAGATGATAGTACGGTTCTGATTGACGATAGGGTAGGCATGGAATGGAATTCAGTCAGCTTATACAGCTTCTGCGTAGATGACAGTACGATTGTAATTGGACCATGGCAAAAAGCTATGGAGAATAGGGTAGGCATGGTATAACCTGGCACGCAATTTAGTTGGTTGAATAGTCGGTGCCTGCAGTCATACCTTTGCAGAACTTGTTAGACTTCGCATGGGAACAATTTGAAATCTAATGCTACCTAAGACCAAGAACATATTCGCATCTAATGAGTCAAAGCTTAATATGTGGCATTTAAGTGCCCATGCGTCAAGACAAAAGACAAAAGGGGAGTTTGAGTTTCATTTGGAACAAATTTCTTGGTCTACGAGAGGATTCACCTGTATATTGTTATTTCTCAATTTAAATCAGCTGTAAACCAGTGAATTGAAATTTGGTAAAGATGTGCGGAGATAGAACTGGTTTCAGAATGCGAGTGGTGGTGGTGCCGCTCCCCGCACAGGGACACCTCAATCAGCTCCTTCATTTTTCTAGAGCGATTGCCGAACGAGGAGCAAGCGTATCATTCGTGGCCACCTCCGCCCATATTCAACAAGTCCGCCGCCGTGTTGAGGGATGGGATCTTCACAACTTCGATATTCGTTTCCACGAATTGCCCATGCCCAATTTCTCACCTGGAGAGCAAGATGCTCAGAGCACTCACGTGTTTCCGCTTCACTTGATTCCTCTGTTTCAAGCCGTGGAGGATCAGCTAGGGCTTCATGTTGATCAGCTTCTGCAAACTATCTGCACCGAGAACAATAATAGAGTGGTTCTAGTCTACGACGGGTCTATGGGATGGGTTCAAACGCTGGCTACCAAATACTCAATCCCTACCTATATCTTCAGCCCCACCGGCGCTTATTACCGGCTATGGAGGAAGCGGGCACGTGATGAGACATGGGGTTTGCCCCCTGTAAACATATCATTGAAGCGTTGCTTTCCGGAAACATCGATAAATTATTCGAGGCGCCAAAGGTCTCTGTTAGAGTCTGGCAAGGGATATATCATAAACACGTTCAGTGCACTGGAATCACAATTCGTTCACCGGGGAAGAGAGGAATCAGTCTACGGCGGAAAGCCTGTGTGGTGTGTGGGTCCTCTTCTTCCGCAGGCCTTCTTCAATGACGAAAGGCGGTTGTCATTGCAGGCGGACGCGGAGTGCATTAGATGGTTAGATACACAGGCTTCGGCGTCCGTTCTCTACGTTTCATTCGGCAGTATGTCTTCTTTTTCGGCCGCACAGATCCGAGAACTTGCGGAAGGATTGGAACGGAGCGATCAGCCTTTCTTGTGGGTGCTCAGGATTTCCGACGGGGCGCATTCCTCGACAGAAGCACAGTTTGATTCGGATTGCAAGTTTCTGCAACAAGGGTACGAGAGGCGATTAGAGGGACGGGGTTTTATAGTTAGGAATTGGGCGCCTCAGCTTGATATCCTATTTCACAAGTCGACGGGAGGTTTTTTAACGCACTGCGGGTGGAATTCGACACTGGAGAGCATTAGCGCTGGAGTGGGCATGCTGGCCTGGCCTCTCCACACCGATCAGTTTGCTAATTCGGCTCTAATCACAGGAGAGTTGAAAGCCGGGGTGGAAGTGAAAGAGTGGGAAAATGCAGAGGAAAATGAGATGGTGAGTGCGGAGGAGGTTGAGAAAGCGGTGAAACGATTGATGGCAAGTGAGGAGGGATTGCAAGTGAGAAAGAGAGCGCAGGAATTGAGAGGCGAGGCTCGAAAGGCCATTGGCGATTGGGGGTCTTCCTGGAAGGATATGGATTCTCTTCTCCATCACTTCTCACAATCGTTTTCCGATTAGGTCAAGGGGCTCTGCATGCTCAGGACCGTACTTACGGCCGCTTCAACCTTGGTAAGAAACCCGCCCTCATCAATTCCCTTGTTACGAGAAGATAGTTTTTAAGCAGAATATTAGTGGCCATGGAAGCTGCACATGTTTGAAGCTTTTAGCAGAATCTATGAAACTTGGGGTTAAGCTCGTATGAAGAGTCCGTTTGTTATGCCGAGAGGCAGGTTATTTCAGCATTCGTGTTCAAGTTTTTGGTTATCAGTTTAATCAATCATTGTATAGAATATAGATTTTTGAGCTATAGTTGGTTCATTTTAATATATCACGTAAGCTATTATAAGTACATTTCAATGCGTCGGAGCATGAAAAGATGGGCCAAGGATAATGTTCGATTTTTTTTGTGGTAAACAGATGGGCCCATTGATATTGAGCCACTTAACAGAGTAGATTCAGGGCAATATAATCATTCGCAAAAATTGGTGATGAAAACTTAACAGTTAATGTAGATGTGTTTCATGAAAGTTTTCGACTGCAATGACCCACATTGTTTGCCCATAAATTCTAGGAAGATGTAGTTATCTAAAATGCAGTGATACAAGTACACCTTTTCTCTGTTCATTTCCTTGACAGCAAGGCTTTTTCACTTTTAATTTGCCCTAGCTCTGCTTTATTCTTTGTCATTTTCTTTAGCTGTCTATTTTGAAAACAACCTGTTTTTGAAATTTCAGTGCTTTTGCATTATTTTAAGGAAACCTGTCCCAAAACTGTTCCTAGATAATTATCAGTCCTGCACAGAGCTCTTGTGAAATGCATGGACTTTCTATTTGTCAACTCCATGCTAAAAGTACAAACTATTTCCCCACTTTCTCCACGCTACCTACAATTTCTTGGTGGAAGTTGTTTTGAAATGTTTTAGGTATGCTGGGGCAACAATAAACATTTTCTGGACTTTCCTGGCAAGCATTTTCACACTTAGAACAGAAACACGGATTCTTGACATATACCGAATGATTTAGGTCATAAGATAGTTTATTTATATCCTCTCTTGGTGTGGTAGCTGGGGACACTTTGGCCCTTGTTGGCTTCTCAAGATTTGTGTATGTAACTCAGACAACACAGACAGGTGTGATTGTGTGTGTAATTCCATGAAGATACATCACCTACCCTTTGGGGCCATCCCAAATGTTTCAAGGATGCAGGTTGGAGGTGTCCCCTGTTCCATTTTTCTCTGTATTTTTATCTTGTGTCTCCGAAATGCTTTGGGAGTTTTTTGGTGTCCCAATGACACTTGAGGATGTCTTGAAACCTCTGGACATTGCAGGACACCTGCCAATGTGCTGAAAACATCCCAGAGACACCCTGAAATCACCCATGTCAACAATGTTTGAAAATTAAGGAAAAAACATAATTATAAAATTAAAGAACAAAAAAGGGAGTATTTTAATCTGTATTTACATGACCATTTGATACACCCTGAAATCAACCATGTTAACAATTGTTTGAAAATTAAGGAAAAAACATAATTATAAAATTAAAGAACAAAAAAGGAAGTATTTTAATCCGCATTTACATGACCATATGATAAAATAACAAGTAGATATTCATCCTTACAATTTTGCATTTGCATTTCAGTATTTAATTGACACTTTTAATGCTATTTTCATATTTTCCAATGTTGTTTGAATTTCATTTCTATAGAATGTTTAATAATATTCACGACTTTTTTTGGAGTTTTTTTTCCTTCTATGAGTTATACTATTGGTACAAATAGGGTGTCTAAACTGACTTGGGATAGAGACAAATAGGCAGGTGTAACCAGCGACAAAATTCGGTCTTCTGTGGGTTAGCATCCTAGTAAAGGGGTCAGCTATTTTCGCTCTTCATTGCAGATGTCTTGACTAACAGTTTGTTTCTCCTATAACAACTAAGATTGCTTCTTCAAGATTTAGTGCATTTTACTGGACTGGTTTCGCATCCTATTAACTCTTTTGAAGTAAATCATTGTTATTTCCCACACATATATGACTTTTATTTGTGTTTTATGAGAACAGGGCTGGGATTTTTAATCTTACATTTGACAATTGTGCTTTGGAAGCCAAAATATGGAATGTTTATGAAACATTTTTCATTCCTTTGACCTATTCTCTTGTGAGTTTTCTAGGTACTAACCATTTTAGTTTTATTTCTATGAAATAACAACTGCCATTCTGATGCATGTGATAACTCTCCAGCCCCTTAATTTTTCAAGGACTGAAACTATTCTCTAACACAGGTTGGTTCGAATCAACAATTGCCCGTGAATCTTCTGTTTCTACGTGTTTGCAAACTGGGAATTGTTCACTAATTGCATTTTTTTTCATTTTCGAAATGACTTGCGTCATCTTTCTCATGAGAACACTTGGACAAGTCCTCTTGATGGCATATTTTTGAACTCGTGGGTCATCCATCCTAGAGGTGTTTGAGTTGTGAGTTGTGAGTTGCTGTAAGCAGGAAAGTAGGATGAGAGGCACAGGCAAGAGGAAAGGTTGGGAAGCAAGGTGGGAGAAATAATTTGAGGACAAATTTATTTAAGTAAGATCAAATGGAGTATAGCTCATTAATTTATTTATATTTTTCACGTTAGATAAAACATTTTCTAAGTTCCCTATTATAAATTGTACAAATTACTCTCATATTTTAATTCTTGTTATCTTGCATTTGAGTACTTTTGATCTTTTCTTGATTGGCATTAGTTGTTCTTGAAGTAGTTTTTTGGTCTTCCTAAACCCCAAGTTCTCAGTCTAGATTACTGATTAGTGATCACTTATGTTGCCAATAATCTTTCTACAGCAGGTTCGCATCCGACTTAAGTTTTGATGATGATCTGAACATTTAACACCATACTAAGGTAGGATTTTTAAGATAAGCAGCTGGGATGCTTCCCTATCGCTCAACTTAATCCATTATTTTTCAATTATGTGGTTTATTTGTTTTTAGGCATGTATACCGAGTTATTCAGCCTGTTTCTAACTTTTTGTGTGCGCATATTGCAGTATTACAATATTTAAGAAGGGCAGGATCTCTTGACTAAAAGAATGATTTTCTATTATGTTACCTCCTTGATGATAAAAAAACGATGGGGGAGATTCTTGAGGAGCCCATCTGAAAAAGTAGAGTTGGGAGCCCAAACCTGGTTGTATGAGACTTTATAAAGGTTTATTTAGTCTTGTTATCAAGTCTGGATAATCCTATGGAATATCCATGATATGGAGCTCAAATTATACAGAGAGCTTAAATATCATCACACAGCCCAAGAAAACTTACAAGAGATGGTACTGATAATGTTATAAATACAAGCCTCAATTTTCATTATTAATGGAAGGAATGGTAGTGGATAGAAATACATTGACTGAAAAAATCTCCCCTTGTTCGATACTCTTATGCATGGACATGTTAATAATTGGATTTTCAGAAACGGCAGATACTAGTAAAATGTTCTTTCATAATTCGCCTGTTGGTTGTTGATATGAAAATTCAGAATTCCCTTCTTGCCTCTGTGTCCTCTAGATGCAGAAGACAGAACTTATTTCTCTTACGGAATGATGAAACCTTGTTTAGCTAGTTTACATGTTCATAGGAGTTTGCGTGGGTTGGTTATCTTATACAGAAAAATTGTAGTGAATAACGAATCTGTTAAACAAAAGGATGGAATTGGACAAAATGCAACCACAAAGTTTGGAAGTGCTCAAGGAAAAAGTTAATGACGGCTTAGTTCTGACTATTTTTAATCTTGTAAAACAAATTATAACCCAAAAGGAGACAGTGGAGTGGCAGTAGATATTCTTTGGCAAACAGCGGTAGCTGATTTTTTATGATGTGCAATTAAATTTTGGATGTCGAAGCTGTTTCCTTTCAGCTATCAAGTGCAGTTAAAATTTGGATACAAGGGCATTTAGGTGCTATTATTACCTCTTATGTTTCTGATACTGAAGGATTTTCTATTAACGTCCTTATATTCAGCCATATCATATCCAAGTTTTTCTAAAAGATATCATATATTACACCTCCAGCATTATCAATGCAATCCTCCTTACACGGGAATGTATCCCCACCCCTCAAACCCCGTTCCTATTTCTTGAGGCATTTCGGGGATGAGGGAGTAGGGGATGCCTATCCATCCCCAAGGTGATCAGGAATATCTCAGATGCCCCCGATCATCCCAAGGACAGTTAGGCATCTCCTACAAAAAGAAATTTTTATAATGTTAATAATAATTTATAACAATAAAAAAAAGACTTAAATATATCATGACATTTTTATAACAGTTGTATAACATGACAGCATTTATAACAGCAGCAATAAACATATCATGACAGCATCATAACAGCAATTAAATTAATCATGATAGCTCAGACAGCAACGACTATAGTATAACAGAAATAAATATCTCATGATTCAAATTCATTATTGATGATATATAACTGTTCACACTAACAACAACAATTTGGATTTTTTATTTCATTGCTCAAGCAGTTGTAAACTTCAAAATTCTTGATATGGTATTAAAGGTGTATTTGCCATAGTCAGTATAGTGTGGTATTGTATGAGGGGTAAAAACAAATAATTTCTTTTTAGAATGTGATTGGCATGCAGGCTTCTGCAAATGTTGTCCAACATCAGTTTAACATTGTGGTGATATATTACTGCTATTATATTGATGTTTGTTGACTGACTCTTTCTCACTTTCATATATATATATATATATATATATATATATATATATATAGTTGTCCCCTTGCCGTCCATCCCCCATCCCTATCCACGAAATGCTGTGGAACATAAAAATAAACCAAATACTTTATATTAGGCATGTATCCATTCAGAAGAATGTACCAGCATGATGCATCTTAATTGCCAATTTTAATGGCAACACTACTAAAATGTTACATGTTACAAAATTTTCCATTCAAACTGAGAATGTAAAGAGAGTAGAAAGATTTTATGAACCAAATTGTACGAATATCAACATAGAACCCTTGTTACCAACTTACCACAGTGCAGATAATGAATTGTATATGGAAACAAGCCTGAATAACGCTTTATTTAAAGGGAAATAAACATCAGGCTATCTCTAAGACATCGTAGATCAGTAGCAATAATCTATAAGGTAAGTGGAGTAGCTATAAATTGTAGTTACATCTTTATGTTAAAGCTATAAGTATAAATTGTAGTTACATCTTTATGTTAAAACTTAAAATACATCTAGTGCTCTACATTTTTTCCTTGAAGAAAGTACTTGTTGAATACTGTAACATCTCAAATTGTGTAGATGTTTAACCTTGAAGATACACTACCTTCAATCAATCAAATGTTTAACTTATTATGCTATCCACAAAAGGGTTTTGACAAGGCTCTGACCTCATTACTCACACACAAGTTTGTCACTCACCTTTATTGTCATTAATTCTCATATGGACTGCCACTGTTAACTCACTGGCTTTCTAACCATCTTCACAAACTTATCCTCGAGCTTCCCTTTGTCACCCTTTGATGAATATGGTCACCCTATTATCTTGCTATTCACAGTCATCATACCCATGATCTTATCCCTTTTTCTTCTGTTTAATTTACCTCTATCATGTATTCTGATTGTGCCCTACTCTTCAAGATAGCTTCAAGATTGTATCTATATTGTTTAGCTTGTCCTCTGCTCTCACTATCATGGCATTTTTCTTGAAACTGTCTAATATTTTATCCTTTTTAAATACATTAAAATAATACTCACTTAGTCTAATATGTATACTACCCCTTAACTTCAAACTTGATAGTAAAAAACAAATTGACGCATTGAAGCGAAATAAGAAAGGCAACTAAGCATACTTGACATCCCATGAATTGTCTACTACCCTCTTCTTCTCTGTTCTGTACGAAAAAAATATCATGTAAATTCAATGGACTTTCCTTGTGGAGGTTAATGTGGCTTTAAAAAGTTTTTGCAAGTGACTTACTCTAGTTAGTTTTTGCAAGTGACATAATAACACCAATTGAATGTCTTCCACTGTCATGTGCCCATTGAGATCAACCACTGCCGAGGATGTTTGGACTGTATTATGGCATTTTATCCTTATTTGTCTTTTTATGCATTTTAAACTCTCTTTTTCATGGGCTATTCTTGCTCATGTTAGACTGACTATTCTCAATATGTTATTATTCTAAGAAAAATCCTCTTGACTACCCTTTTACATACTATCCTCTTGATAACATGTCCCTTGTGTTGATTGCATTGCCATGTCAATTCACCATTATCGACCTATGAACTACTTTCTTTTGTTCGTCATACTGTCCTCCCCTCCTTAACACTACTTACAATCATCTTTCCTTCCCAACAAACATTTCATGTAACTTTGAATAAATCTCTCATATTTGTGGGTGTGATTTATCTCTCAGACAAGGAGTATGTACCATTTAATGGCCTTCAACTCAACTACATCTAATTATTATTTATCTTGTAACCTCTATTTTCGTGTTATCCTCTCTGTAAAGCCTAAACTTATGAAGATGCATGATGGAACTGACAAACTCCTCATGGGAACCATGGGAGTCTTAAAGAATCGTAATAATTAAGTAATATACTAGTCACTGACCCATTCATCCTTGTTTGACAAGTTCTTATAGATATTTCCCAAAAACCAAAACAGATGTCGATAATCTTATGAGGTTTTGTTAACTCTACCATATTCAACATAAACCCTACCACAAAACAAAGACTAGCCCATTTACATTTCAATAGTGAGGATAGGCCTAGATAGAAGGAGAAAACAAAACATATTTCATTAGACCATCAACAACTTATGAAGCAGCTCTATAATGACTGTCACAAAACATTTAAACGCCTTCCATTGCTCAAAAATATGATTATTACTATGAGGTTCCTCCAAGACAATGAAAGGGTTCTATAGAACAATACCAACAAACATACCTTTTCATTAGTTATACTCATGCTTGGATATGCATGGATTGATAATGGTGATATCCAAGGTTGTACAAGCTCCTTCACACTCTCTGCCCTTATTGTGGATGCATTTCTCACGTACAATTTGTTGGGAGTGTGAAGTCCAACTGTCACATGATCTTTTGACTTCTCCTATCTCCTCATTTGATAGATGTATAAGTTTATAAATGGTTGTGTGTGTCATGGATTGTGTATTGGTAAAATGTTAATAATGATATTTCCTTGCTTTCAAAGTGGATGCAGACAGATTTGGTGAGCCACCATAATCTGTTGTTATGTGTTTTGTATTTAAATTTGTATTGATGTTTTAGATCTGCTTATTAGTTTTATCTGCCCATTTATAACTCATCAATTGGAATCAGAGCTTGGTTAGAGCCAAAAAAGATGTTGTGAAGAAATTGAGTAGATGTGGAAGTTGGTGATGCTCTTACTCTAACTACAACAGAAATTGCAGCAAACATTTGGGTGCTCGATACAAGTGCATCATTTCATACCACTTCATGCAGGGAGTTTTTCAAAACCTTTCAAAGCGGTAATTTTGGTAAGGTATTTCTCACAAATGATAAATCTCTTATTTTTTGTTGGAAAAGAAGATATTTTGTTGAAACTAACAAATGGAAATAGTTGGCTGCTAGTATGTCCCTCAAATAAAAAATAATTCAATTTTAGTTAGGCAATTGATCTCTCAAGGATGTGATGTCAAGTTTGAATCCAGTAAATAGAAGATGATGAACTGGTCCTTAGTGATTGTAAAGGAACCAAATTGAGTACTTTATATCTATTAGGGAGTCACAATGAAGTGGAAGATACAATGGCAAATCCTGACAGTGGCACAGAGCTTTGGCACAACATTTTTGGGAATTCACGTCAACAAGAAGTAAAAAGGGAACAGAAGAAATGTAAGAAACGTAAGGTGAGAAATTGGGAAGTAGACATATAAAAAAAATTATGATTATAAGGATGACAATTACAATTCCATATATAAGAAACTTTTGCCAATGGAAATAGATGAAGCCCTTGATAAGTACTTCACTGCGGAAATAGATGAAATGGAAATAGATGAAACATATAGTTTGGATTAGGGCAGCATGGGATGTGCAAGTTTCGAGGGAATGATGTGTGGAGGAGAATTTAATCAGCCCCTTGCATGAAGTATGTCGATGCTAGTACATCACCCACTAGAGAAGAAAGAAGACAGTCATCATGAAGTGGCCTTGATCTCAAGCACATATAGAGTCCTGAAGATGGATCTCATCAGAGACATTATAGCCATAGAAAATGATGAGAATCTAATGCTCAAGGAGCGCAGGGATCGTGACAAGGAAGGGAAGAGGAAGCGAAGATTAGAGAGGGAGGTGTAACATCCTCTAGTATTGCAATTGTGCCCTAAATGGTATATTGTTTTGCAATTGTGCCCTAAATGGTATATGGTTTTGCATTAAGCCCTAAATGGTATCTGGTATTACATGGTGCCCTTAATGGTTTTGGTATTGTATGTACTTAATGGTTAGGCGCTTAAATTAACAATTTATTATGTTAAGCAAACGTGAAAAGCCTTGTTACTAAAAGATGAATTAGTTAGTACAAGAATTTCTAGATAGAACTAATAATCAAATTGGGACACTAGATTTAATTATCTCCTCGTATTTTACACTTTGTATTATTGATTATAAGTAATTATCGTGACAAGGAATTAACTACAGGTTGTTTTGCAAGTGGATGCAGGATCAACTGGCCTGGAAGGGGAAAAGGTATCATCGGGAAAGAGAAAAGAGCATGTTCATAGTAAACAAAGAACGGGTGTCGATGACCCTCAAGTACAATGAGCAAAAGAAACAACCCGATTAGTCAAGGACCCCAGTTGTGGTTGTAGCGTAGAGCTTATGTCTAGAGTTATTCATGTCACTTTTATTACCGTGCATCACGACATTACTAGTTCCATGCCAATTGGACCATCCTCACGTTTAAACACCTATGGTCTTGGGTGTCGTCATTCGATGGTTACTATGTTGTTGCTAACCATCTGAGCTTAGTGACTCTAGTAGAACCTTTATATTTTTATCATTCTTAAGTTATCTCATTGGCATCCTTAGGTGTCGTGGGTTCTACTTTTCATGGGACCCTTTTGTCATATAACTCTTCGCGGCATTTCTTTCCTTTTTGGTTGTTTTAGAAAATGATGAACATCTTTGTGGAGTTACCAGGGGTCTTTTTTTCGGGGATTAGGGATGCAAGGTGGCGGAGTGGGAGCTGAGTCATCCCAGCTCGCGCGGAAGTAGTTGGAAATCATCGAAGAAAGGGAGGGGTAGAAAGAAACTTAGCTTTTGTCGTGAAAAGGTAGGAGGAGGTTTACGGGTAGGTGGTGGAAGTGTTGAGCAGACGCGGATAGCACGACTTGACAGCCTTCGCAGTAACAGGCATGTCCGGTCCTTCTTCTCAATTCTGAACAATTCATTCTTTCTTGGGAGATGAGAATGAAATTAAAATGTCATTTCTCTAAACTCTGAACTCTGCGGATATGTATCGTCCTTTCTTTTCAATGTTAGGAATGATTAAGATGTCGTCCTCTTCTTAACTCTGAACTCTTATTGCTTCTTGGAGATGGAAATGAGTTTAAGATGTCATTTTCCTCTAAACACTGAACTCTTCAGTAAGATGTCATCTTTCTGAACTCTGCGATTAAGTATCGTTCTTCTTTCTATGTTAGGAAAGATTAAGATGTCGTTTCTTTCTAAACTCTGCGAAAAGTATCGTTCTTTCTTCCTATGTTGGAAATGAAGTAAGATGTTGCTTTCCTTCTGAACTTTGTAAGAAATGATTTGTAGAATGAGTGTGGTTATTGTATATCCTTACTGTTCTTTCTCTGTGAAAGTTATTATTGACTATCCTTACTGTTTTTTCATTATGTGAAAGTTATTGTTGTCATTCTTTTGCGGGGAATTAGAAAGATTTGGTCGGATGTTCTCCTTTGCGTAGCTGGGAAGGGAAGTTGATTACCTTAAAGCTGTGTCATTGCATAAATTGATTAAATCGGTCCTAGTCAGCTCGGGTGTGGGTGTATGTATGAAACGCTCTCTTCTCCTAACCTTCTTATGTTGAGCCATTGCTTGCTATAGTAAGGAGCTCCACGTCCAAACTCCTCCATGCGGCACTGCTGCATATAGGCTATGAACGTATCTTTTCCTTCAAGGAATTATGATATTAAAGGTATTTTCGCGTAGTGCAAAATGCAAACTTAATCTTTGAATTTATTGGAACTGTTAAGCAGGGGTGCAGTTAATATTCTTCCTTTCACTCTTGCCGCCATATGGTTGGGAGGTAGTATTCCTCCGATACCGTAACGTCCTTATAGCCTTGATTTGTGTTCTGGCCATTCAGCTTACTAACTGTAATTCTAGAATACAGTCCCGACAGTTTCAGCACCCTTGTCTAGAGAGCTTACTAGAGCAGTGAGGTCCTTATGCTTAGCTAGTTGTTTCCTTTTCACCATCTGTAGACGGTTGTCCTAGAACTTGGGACAAGGGACAAAATGAGAAAATTCTGAGTATGTAAAACACTGATGAACGAAGTAAACGGATTAGGGTGATGACTAGCTTACATGGTAATCATGTAGGATAAATCCTTGGCCGAGGGGTGCTATCTTTTGACACTAGTACCATTCAGATAAGGAACCAGATACAGACTAGGTCAGGAGTCAACCAAGTTAGCAGAAGCTATAGGGTTGACTGATTGTGTCTGTAGGAACCTTACACCAGTTCCGAGATTACTATGACCATGCTCCTACTCGCGGAGGGCTGGGCCACTCAGTGGAGTGTGCAGGGTGGGATCAGTTGATCCATGGTTGGGTGGATAAATGCCCTGATGATATCTTTTCCTTTCCTGGGTTTTCAGCGTCTTATTCCAACTTCTTATCCCTGCATTTACCTCAGCAGCGAGATGTAATGTATGTATTCCTATGCATTGATTATGTTCTTATATTGTACACCTTGCTTATTAATAGAATGGAAATATGGACTTTACTTAATTCTTAATTGTTGCAAGTTGATATTTCTGTAAATAGTTTTCTTGTTGAAGATAAATCTTATATCTATGTTGCTTACTTGTTTTTAAAAAAAAAATATTGTTGTCTTTTCTACATAATTTTAAATTTCTTGTTCATGTGCTATTATTGTTTTTGACTGTTACATATGGTATCAGAGCTTCCAGGTTCAACTCTGGACCTGGTGCAATTAGTAACCATTAGGGAACTGATAGGAAACTTGTATTTATTGACAGGATGGCCATACTAATTCAAACCAAAAGGAAGAGAGTCTGGAACCCACTTCAGATTAAACTAGCTAATGCTTTATACAAGAAATACGATTACTCTAAAGTCAATTTACCCCACGATCATGAGACCTTAGCAGCTGCCCTAGATTGAATTAAACATTAGAGACGGGAATGGACCCCCGAAATTAGTGCAGAGGTTAAGGCGACCTTAGCTGAACACAATTGAACAGTGGAACCGTAGTATAGAGCATTATATCTAGAAAACACAAATTTTGAAAAGATAAATATCCTTCGGGAAATTTTGTATTGAACAGTTGTGATGATGGAAACCTTTTATTTAATTATATGATGGTTATGCTCCAAGCGACTTTATTTTAGCTCATGTCTTCTTTTATTAATGTTCTTTCTGCATGTATTTTTTTTTAGCAAGCTCTTAAGATCAATGTAATTAGGATTCTAAATACAACGCACTTTCCTTGTAACAGTTACCATCTCATGGAAAATACCCGAAGTGAGGACGGGCCACCTGGTCCAACTCCCACAGAAAAACTAGACCTAATACTTCTAATGATGCAAGAGAATCAGACTCGGTTAGCTAATTTAGAGGAAAAGATAAGGAACTTGGATGACACCGGAACCAAGGGAGAAACCCAGTTTAGGGAGAAGGACAATCAGAATGAGGAGTCTCAAACTGATCATAGAGAGTCAAGTCTTACTCCAGACCGAAATCCTGCAAAGGGAATCATATCAGAAGATATGAAGAAGGTTAAACCTCCACAGTATGATGGAACTATTCCTGGAGATGCTGCCGAAGTATGGTTGACAGGTATGGAGAAATAGTTTAATCTTTGGGAATACACGGAAACTCAGAAAACTGTTTGGGGTTCGTATCAGTTAACGGGAGAGGCCGCCAATTGGTGGGAGAGTAAGAAAGTGGAACTTAAACTCCACCCCTTCTCGGTCACTTGGAATAGGTTCGTGCAACTCTTCCGTCAAAGATGGTTGCCACAATTGTTCTATGAACAAAAACTATCAGATTTTCAGGACCTTAAGCAAGGTGATCTTTCAGTCCACGAGTATACCGAGAAATTTAATAGGCTATTGAAGTATGTGCTACAATTACAGTCAGACAAGACCTTCAAACTAAGGAAATACATAATGGGGTTAAATAACCGGATCAGAGGTTCCGTGGACGTGTTAGCCCCGACCACCACATCATAAGCTTATGCCAAGGCAATCCGGCAGGAATTAAAGCTGAAGAAGGATGACTCCGTTAGGGATAAAAATCGTAACAAAGGGAAATGGGGGCAGACTAACCATGTATTTAAAAGGAAACCTGACAAACAAGATTTTACGCCTAAAGATGATAAGAAACATAAGGGCAATCAAAAGGAGTATCATAGGGATCGGAAAGATACAAATTTCTCAAAAAACAATGATACGCAAAGAAAGACCTCTGATAAGAAGGGTCCTCCTGGAGGTTATTTCACTTGTGGGGGTGAACACTATGCAAATCAATGCCCCACTAGAGCTCAGGGAGGAGCAAATCATAAGAATACACTTCCTAGCCAGCAAAATGCCTTCCAGCAAAGGATCCACACAGCAGTCGATAACCGGCAGGCGGACTACCAGATCACCCCCATCGAAGTTGCAGGTACACTTTATAATTACCCAGTAACTATTCTCATAGACACTGGGGCTACTGAAAATTTCATTTCACCTAAGATACTTAGTAAATTTTCCAAAAGAGCAGGATTTATGGCTCAAACTTGGACTGTTGAGTATGCAAACCAGTCTAGGGCTCAGGTAGAGCAGTGTCTGTTTGAAGCCAAGGTTGAACTTCCAACTTTTGCCACAGAAGTGAACCTGTTTGTAACACCCCTAGGATCCTATGACATCATTCTAGGTATGTGATGGTTGTGGCAGCATCGAGCTAAGGTTGATTGATTCAACAAGATGGTGGAGTGTTTAGATGATCAAGGCTATACTGTATGTATCCAAGGTCAAAAGAAGGGAGTGCAAACTAGACAATTGACAGCTTCACAACTTAGACGGAGTGAGAAGAAAGGGTGTCAACTCTTCGTAGTCAAGATGGAGGAAATTGATGAACTTTGGGAAATCAGGCACGTGGAGGATCTACTCATGTATAGTGTTAAGGACCATGTTCAACCGGAATTGGAGAAGAACACTGAACCGAAGGATGAAATTGGGAAAAATCATCCTTATCTATATGACTTCCGTGATGTTTTTCCAGAAGAGCTACCTGGACTACCCCCAAAGAGGGTGTTTGATTTTTCAATTGATCTTGTACCTGGGGCAGAACCCATTTCTAAAATACCCTACAAGATGACAATAGTAGAACTAATGGAACTTAAGGCCCAGCTCCAGGAACTACTTGATAAAGGGCTAATTAAAGCCAGTGTGTCATCGTGGGGAGCTCCGATGATTTTCGTCAAAAAAAAATATGGAACCCTTCGGTTATGCATAGATTATCGTATGTTAAACAAGGTTACAATCCGGAATAAATATCCCTTGCCTCGGATTGACGATCTATTTGACCAAATGTGAGGTGCCTCAATCTTTTCCAAGATTGATTTGAGAAACGGATATCACCAATTGAGACTTAAAGAGGAAGACGAGCATAAGACCACTTTTCGAACCCGATATGGGCATTACGAGTTCACGGTCTTACCTTTCGGTTTAACCAATGCCCCAGCCGCTTTTATGAATCTTATGAATAGTGTCTTCCACAATTGTTTGGACAAGTTCGTGCTAGTGTTTCTGGATGATATTCTCATTTATTCCAAGAATGAGGAAGAACACCTTAATCATCTTCACCTGGTTTTGAAGCGACTCTGGGAGCACAAGTTGTATGGGAAACTATCCAAGTGTGTCTTTTTCCAAAAGGAGGTGCAATACTTGGGACACTTTATTTCTGAGAAGGGAATAGTGGTGGATCCGGCCAAGATAAAAGAAATATCAGAATGGCCAGTGCCCAAAAACGTGCAAGAGGTTAGAAGCTTCATGGGTCTAGCAGGCTACTACAGGAAGTTCGTTTTGAATCTTTGACGTGTCGCCTGCCCAATCACTTCGCTTCAGCGGAAAGGAAAACGGTTTGAATGGACCGACAAGTGCCAGCAAGCTTTTGAAACACTCAAGGGTAAATTAACCACCGCACCAATCTTAAAGGTGTCGAATCTGGAAGGACACTTTTTAGTCATCACTGATGCCTCAGGGGAAGGATTAGGTGGAGTACTTATGCAGGAAGGTAGGGTGATCGCCTATGAATCCAGGAAACTCAAAAACTATGAAGTTAACTATGCTTCGCACGACCTAGAACTAGCAGCAATAGTACATGCGTTGCAGAAGTGGCGACATTATTTACTAGGGAAACCCTTTGAACTCAAGTCTGACCATCAAGGCTTAAAATATATATTCACTCAACCCAACTTAAATGCGCGTCAAAGGAGGTGGATGGAGTTGATTGCAGAATATGAATTTGAAATCAACTACATTAAAGGGAAGGAAAATCGGGTAGCGAACGCTCTAAGCCGTAGACGGCACATCTCCGCGATGGCAACCATCCATAATAACTTCAAGCAACAAGTGGTTCAGTGGTCTCTTGAGGACCAATTCTATAAGCAAGTTAAGGAAGCTCTTCGTAATGACCCTAAGGATCATAGATATGATGGCTTTAGATTCGAAACAGATGGTACACTAAGGTTTGAAGGTCGTATGTATATACCCAATTGTTCCGAGCTGAGAAGTTTAGTCTAGAGAGAATTCCATTCCGCTCCTTATTTTGGACACCTGGAGTTACCAAGCTCATGGCTGATGTCAGACCATTGTACTTTTGGAAGGGTATGAAAAAAGATGCTGCTAAGTTTGTCGCCAATTGCTTGGAATGCCAAAGAGTGAAGGCAGAACATCAATATCTGGCAGGATTACTTTATCCTCACGCTGTGCCAGAATGGAAATGGCAAGTAATCAGCATGGATTTTATTCAAGGCCTACCTAAGTCCCAAAGCAAGCACATCACCATTTTGGTGGTGGTGGACAAACTGACAAAGGTGGCTCATTTTATTCCTGGAAACTTAACTGATGGGACTCCAGTTATAGCCTGAAAATTTGTCCAGGAAATTTTTAGGCTCCACGGTGTACCCGAGAAAATTATATCTGACAGGGATGCCAAAATGACTTATAGGTTTTGGAAAACACTTTTCACAGCTTTGGGTACTCAGTTAAACATAAGCTCAGCTTACCATCCAGAAACGGATGGGAAAACAAAACGAGTGAACCAGAGTTTAGAGGATCTTCTTCGGATGTACTGTATGGATCAGTAGTACAAATGGGAAGATTACCTACCCTTGGTAGAATTTGCCTACAACAACACTTATCACTCATCCATTAAGATGGCTCCATTTGAAGCGTTATACGGAAGGAGGTGCAGAACACCTATCAGCTGGGATAAGCTGGAAGATAGGATAGTCCTCGGTCCGGAAATGCTATCAGAGATGGAAAGTCAAGTTAGACTGATCCGACAAAGGTTAGCAGAAGCTAACGATCCCTAGAAGAGCTATGCAGATGCAAAGCGTACACCCAGACATTTTGAGGTTGGGGAAAAAGTGTTTCTTCGAGTCAAACCTCACAAGAGTGCCATCACCTTTGGCAAGGCATCCAAACTGGCCCCCAGATTCGTAGGGCCATTCGAAGTTTTGGAAGTAATCAACCCAGTTGCCTACAGGATTTCTCTACCGCTAGCCCTTTCACTTATGCATAATGTCTTTCATGTATCTTACCTTTAAAAAAAATATAGTAGATTTTTCTCATATGATAGATTGGAACTCTCTGCAGGTACGAGATCCCGGGGTGGTTATGGTCGAGCCCTTCAGGGTGCTCGAGGTACATAAGTTGCGCTTGCGAAATAAAGAGGTCAAGCAGTGTAAGGTCCAGTGGGACCAATACGCTGAGGACAATGCTACCTGGGAAGATTATGATGAAATACATCAACACTTTCCATTTTTGTTTAATGCTTATAACCAGTTGGTTTAAAGAAAAACAATGTTAATCTATAAATGATGAAATTCTGGATTTATGTATATATCAATTTTGTTGTGTTGATTTTTAACTTTGGATCTAGTATTTTACCATCAACATTACAATCATCAGAGACGATGATTCATAAGGGGATGGGTATGTAACATCCTCTAGTATTGCAATTGTGCCCCAAATGGTATCTTGTTTTGCAATTGTACCCTAAATGGTATATTGTTTTGCAATTGTGCCCTAAATGGTATATAGTATAGCAATTGTGCCCTAAATGGTATATTGTTTTGCAATTGTGCCCTAAATAGTATATGGTTTTGCATTAAGCCCTAAATGGTATCTGGTATTACATGGTGCCCTTAATGGTTTTGGTATTGCATGTACTTCATGGTTAGGTGCTTAACTTAACAATTTATTATGTTAAGCAAACGTGAAAAGCCTTGTTACTAAAAGATGAATTAGTTAGTACAAGAATTTCTAGATAGAACTAATAATCAAATTGGGACACTAGATTTAATTATCTCCTCATATTTTACACTTTGTATTATTGATTATAAGTAATTATCGTGACAAGGAATTAACTACAGGTTGTTTTGCAAGTGGATGCAGGATCAACTGGCCCGGATTGGGAAAAGGTATCATCGGGAAAGAGAAAAGAGCATGTTCATAGTAAATGAAGAACGGGTTTCGATGACCCTCAAGTACTGTGAGTAAAAGGAACAACCCGATTATTCAAGGACCCCAGTTGTGGTTGTAGCGTAGAGCTTACGTCTAGAGTTATTCATGTCACTTTTATTACCATGTATCGCGACATTACTAGTTCCATGCCGATTGGACCATACTCACGTTTAAACACCTATGGTCTTGGGTGTCGTCATTCGATGGTTACTATGTTGTTGCTAACCATCCGAGCTTAGTGACTCTAGTAGAACCTTTATATTTTTATCATTCATAAGTTATCTTATTGGCATCCTTAGGTGTCATGGGTTCTACTTTTCATGGAACCCTTTTGTCATATAACTCTTCACGGCATTTCTTTCCTTTTTGGTTTTTTTAAAAAATGATGAACATCTTTGTGGAGTTACCAGGGGTCTTTTTTTTTAGGATTAGGGATGCAAGGTGGCGGAGTGGGAGCTGAGTCATCCCAGCTCACGTGGAAGTAGTTGGAAATCATCGAAGAAAGGGAGGGATAGAAAGAAAGTTAGCTTTTGTCGTGAAAAGGTAGGAAGAGGTTTACGGGTAGGTGGTGGAAGTGTTGAGCAGACGCGAAAAGCACGAGTTCACAGCCTTCGCAGTAACAGGCATGTCCGGTCCTTCTTCTCAATTCTGAACAATTCGTTCTTTCTTGGGAGATGAGAATGAAATTAAAATGTCGTTTCTCTAAACTCTGAACTTTGCGGATATGTATCGTCCTTTCTTTTCAATGTTAGGAATGATTAAGATGTCATCCTCTTCTTAACTCTGAACTCTTATTTCTTCTTGGAGATGGAAATGAATTTAAGATGTCGTTTTCCTCTAAACACCAAACTCTTCAGTAAGATGTCGTCTTTCTGAACTCTGTGATTAAGTATCATTCTTCTTTCTATGTTGGGAAAGATTAAGATGTTGTTTCTTTCTGAACTCTGTGAAAAGTATCTTTCTTTCTTCCTATGTTGGAAATGAAGTGAGATGTTGCTTTCCTTATGAACTTTGTAGGAAATGATTTGTAGAATGAGTGCGGTTATTGTCTATCCTTACTATTCTTTCTCTATGAAAGTTATTGTTGACTATCCTTACTATTCTTTCATTCTGTGAAAGTTATTTCTGTCTTCTTTTGCGGGGAATTAGAAAGATTTGGTTGGATGTTCTCCTTTGTGTAGCTGGGAAGGGAAGTTGATTACCTTAAAGTTGTATCATTGCATAAATTGATTAAATCGGTCCTAGTCATCTCAGGTGTGGGTGTAAATATGAAACGCTCTCTTCTCCTAACCTTCTTGTGTCGAGTCATTGCTTGCTATAGTAAGGAGCTCCACACCTGAACTCCTCCATGCGGCACTGCTACATATAGGCTATGAACGTATATTTTCCTTCAAGGAATTATGATGTTAAAGGTATTTTCCCGTAGTGCAAAATGCAGACTTAATCTTTGGAGTTATTGGAACTGTTAAGCAGGGGTGCAGTTAATATTCTTCCTTTCACTCTTGCCACCATATAGTTGGGAGGTAGTATTCCTCTGATACCATTACGTCCTTCTAGCCTTGATTTGTGTTTTGGCCATTCAACTTACTAACTGTAATTCCAGAATACAGTCCCGACAGTTTCAGCACCCTTGTCTAGAGAGCTTACTAGAGCAGTGAGGTCCTTATGCTTAGCTAGTTGTGTCATTATCACCATATGTAGACGGCTATCCTAGAACTTGGGACAAGGGACAAAATGAGAAAATTTTGAGTATGTAAAACACTGATGAACGAAGTAAATGGATTAGGGTGATGACTAGCTTACATGGTAATCATGTAGGATAAATCCTTGGCCGAGAGGTGCTATCTTTTGACACTAGTACCAGTCAGATAAGGAACCAGATACAGACTAGGTCAGGAGTCAACCAAGTTAGCAGAAGCTATAGGGTTGACTAATTGTGTCTGTAGGAACCTTACACCAGCTCCGAGATTACTATGACCATGCTCCTACTTGCGGAGGGCTGGGCCACTCAGTGGAGTGTGCAGGGTGGGATCAGTTGATCCATGGTTGGGTGGATAAACGCCCTGATGATATCTTTTCCTTTCCTGGATTTTCAGCGTCTTATTCCAGCTTCTTATCCCTGCATTTACCTCAGCAGGGAGATGTAATGTATGTATTCCTATGCCTTGATTATGTTCTTATATTGTACGCCTTGCTTATTAATAGAATGGAAATATGGACTTTACTTAATTCTTAATTGTTGCAAGTTGATATCTCTATAAATAGTTTTCTTGTTGAAGATAAATCTTATCTCTATGTTGCTTACTCGTTGTTTTAAAAAAATATATATTGTTGTCTTCTGTACATAATTTTAAATTTCTTGTTCATGTGCTATTATTGTTTTTGGTTGTTACAGGAGGGCACCTTGAGAAGAAAAGTATAAGAATGAAGAGAAGGAATTAGAAGCTATTAAAGAACAAAATATGGTAATAAGAAGCCTAAGAAATGCATCATCAAGCCAATAAGAGGAAATTACTGCGGGAGGAAAGTGAGAAAGATGGGAATGTTTCGAAGCGACATGAAGATTTGGAAAGCCCAAAATCAAAGGTTTTTTAGTAGCCCTAGGCCTGCGTAGAAGTCACTATTCAAAATAATGAGGTTTTTCCCTTGGTTGTGTCGGACTCCATAAAGAGGTCTATTAAGAAGCATTCGCCAAAGGTTTGACCCCAAGGGAATAATTTGAGGGTTTTTTCTGAGGCGGATGCTAAAGGAGCTAATTTTACAATAGTAGTATTTTCGTTTGTTGGATAGAAGCGCTCAAGAGCTTGTTCTATGGTTCAATGCACTTTGAAAAGATAGGCTATGGGGATAACTCAACTATATGATTATGTTCTAATGTTGTGTTACTTTGCACAAAAAATATTGATTCATATCAGGGCCAGTGTCTACGAGAAAACATTTAGGATTCCTCGTAGTCAAACAAATATGCTTGTTGGTGAATATGTGAATGGATCAATCACTAATGAGCAGCAAATGAATGTGGTGCATAATTCTTGCCCAAGTGTAGGAGCATGTGGTAGCATGTGTACAGCCAATACTATGACAATTGCAATTAAGACCATGAGCATGACTTTTCCGTATAGTTCTTCAATAACATTAGAGGATCCATTGAAGCTCGATGAATTTCGTCCTATGAACAAGTATGCAAAATACTAGGGTGTAGAGCATGAAAACCGAGTGGAAGGGAAGATGAATAGACACGTGGGCAGATGGATAGACATGAGAGTGAGGATGAAATGGGTTGTATTGAAGCGGCTGGTGGGTGTGTTATTTATTGGAATGAACATTGTGTTTGATGCTTCATTTCCATGTCTAGGGCCCTAGTGGATCAATTCTTGAAATGGTATGTGATTTTTGAACCTGAAGTAACATGTACAAAGTTGACGCGTGAAGATGAATGTCTCATTCTTGCTAGTGATGGATTATGCGATGTTCTATCAATGATATTGTTTGTGAAGTTACTAGATATTGTCTTGCTGGATTTTGACCACATCGTTCAAAGGATTAACTTGTTGAGCTCAAAATTGAGGGCATAGATATGATAGAAGAGGAGGCCTATGAGAGGAGTAATTTCGAATGGATGTTGAAGCAATGAGTTGTGGAGTAGAAGGAATTCTTGGGAGGATTTGTGTTGTTGCAAAGACTGGTTGTGAGGGCAACGTCTAGGTTGTATGTTGTGCCCAACAGAGACATAGGTTTTCTCTATGATGTTGTTGTTGAGGAAGTCAGAACAGCTAGGGCAACTCCTTAGATGTAGTATATTATATTATTAATTGATGTAGTTCTTGAAGACTCGGAGAGACAATTTTTAAAGAAAGAATTTTATATTCGGATATTAGAATTAGCTAATGGTGGTCTTGTAGATGTTTTGTTCAGTGTTGCAAAAAAGGGAAGCACAATTAGTACATTTGACTATTCTCTGAATATGTTTAAGGGTTCTTCTGTGGATTCAATGTATTTTGAATCTATACAGAGTGGTATTTTTTATTGTAGATTTATGAGTGAGTTTGCACTTGTAAATTTTGTAACAGAAGATGTTCTTGTATTTAGTTTAATAGGATTTGGAGAAGGCTCATCTGAAGTGTCCTTGAATAGAGCTTGGCAAAGTTAAAATCTTCTATGGGTCTGGTTATAATGCAACATTAAAAGTAAAACCACAGGAAATGTCACTGTTCATGGTTGTGCTGATTGGACTTCAAGTGGGAGATTGTTGGGAATATGAAGTCCAACGGCCAACAAGACCTTTTGTCTTCTCCCATCCCTTCATTTGATTTCTATATAAGTTTATAAATGGTTGTGTACATGTCATGGATTGTGTATTGGTAAAATATTAATAATGATATTTCCCTGCTTTGAGATTGGATGTAGCCAGATTTGATGAACCACTGTAATCTGCTATGCTATGTATTTATATGTTTTTGTATTTAAATTTGTATTATTGTTTAAGATATGATTATTAGTTTTATCTGCTCATCACAATTACCTGCCAAACAACTTCAATGACATTGAAACTTAAATGCAACAGTGAAAAAAAACACAAAAAGATTCCCTCTTTGTTATAATTGATATCAAAGGTTAAGTTGTGCAACAGTTCTCTTCTATATGATCAGTAACCGTCCTATTTGTTTGTGTGAACCTACAAGCTTCAACAAAGAAACCAAAAAGTTGTAAATCCCTGAAAGCTCAACCTAGTTCTACTATGACTCAAGCTCTTCACAAAGTGATTTCCTTGCATACACGCAATGTGGAGTTGACAAAATATGAATCGAGTAGTCCAACCCCACCTAAGGGAAAAACAAATAATCACATAGTAGTCTGCAGAGATATAATATAATTAATATGAATAGAGCACTCCTCTCCCACCTAAGAGGAAAAAAAGTAATCACATAGCAATCTAAAGAGATATAACATCAAAATAAATCTTGAAGTATGTTGGAATACTTTTAAGAACTTCTCCTATCTCTCAGGATTTGTTGATTCTGTTGTCGGTCGGCAGAGATACCCTTATCTTGCTTACTGCTCTTCTTTGGCCCTTGCTAGTACTGATCCCTCTGGTAGAGCTCGTTGCTGGTACGCCCAGGCCACTGCTTTGTTGGGTTATGTGGGGATCTCGATTGATCATCTACCCCTGTTTCAGTTTTCCTTGGATGCTCCCACCCACCTCCTCCCCTCTCAGCGGGAGTTGAATGACCACGTCAGACTCGACATCTATAGACAGTATATCACCACGACCTGGTGCAACCCTCCTAGAGGGCTTCGTCCTAGGATGGCCTCCTATGTCGAGCACTATATGGAGATTCTTGATGGGGTCATTGTGCATCCTTCATACCTGGCCTACCGATGGAGTCACGCTCTCCATATTTCTTTGGGGTCTTTCAGAGTCATCTCTCACCGGCTCCGCGTCTAGACAAATCACCACATTGACAGGGCTGACCGGATCTGCCACCTTTGCACCTTGTTGGAGACCGAATCTGAGGCACATTTCATTTTCCGATGCCCATTTACTATGAGATCAGAGGGAGATTCTACTGCCTATTCAGAGAGTGCAGTTCCCTTGCCTCCTCCTTTAGATACACCGATCAGCGATGCCTTGCTCTTTATCTTCAGGAAACCACACGGCTTCGGGATTCCACCCTCCAGCTTATGTTCCCGTCCAGCTAGAAATATGATCATCTTATCACATCCTTTTTCACTTTGGCGTCTCCTAACCGCGGCACGAAGCGCCCTCTCGCTCATCCTTCTTCTGGACCAACCAGGCTTGTGAGACCTCATAGAGATCGTAAAGATCACACTCGGCAACAGCACTCCACCACCAGTGTTACTCAGAGACGGTCTGGGGCTCTTTCTATTCTTGGATCGTATCCTTCGGTGCTTGATTACTTCTCGCCCAGAAAGAGCCTCTAGGCGCTCTCCCTAGTTCTTTTGTTTTCTATTTTCTGCTTTCTTGTTATTGTTCTTTCCCCGGACACCGTTTGGTGCTCCTGTTGTTGGTTTTTCTGCTCTGTATGTTCCCAATCCCTTAGACCCTTGGTGGTCTCTTGTTGGACATTAATAATTTATCTTATCTTATCTTATCTCCAACATTTACTACATTGTTATTCTTTTAACAAGCTTAAGATTCTTTAATGGTCGACAGACGCAACTTGTGAGAAAAAGATAATGAGTCTCAAAGAACCACTATCTTACGACTCTAAAGGTAAATTGATTCCAAATGCATAAAATTTGTATAACATTTTCAATCCAAAATAACCTTTTTTGTGTTTATTAAGGTCAACCAAATGTAGCTATAGGAGAACCACAGTATTCTAATTATCATGGTGTTTTATAGACTAGAAAGGGAGCCCACAAAATGTTCGAGTTTATAAAGTGCAAAACATGCAAGTGGAGATTGATGATGTGTGATATTGCAGATCAGGTTGTTGTTGGACAACCAATGTTTTACCAATGCAGGCAAGTTCAGAGATATAAAATTTGATTGAGTTAAAAAGAATTAATGTTGAATTTTTGAAATGGTGTTAACCTTTTGATCATTGAAGTGTCTGGTTGTGGTGACAAAATAATAATTTGTTTGACAAGTTTCTCAATTTGGGATACCTACAAAATTACCATTTAATATTTTTTATGAATATTTGCATCTTTTCTATTAATTTAAATTAAAGTACATTATTCATAAAACAAAGACAGAGGAATAGGAGATCACCCTTCTAAAGTCCAGCAAAAATACATGGGTAGATACTATAACAAAAAACATGGTCAAAGTCTGGAGATCATAAAACACAATAAAAGTTGTTAGGAAGCTAGAACACTAGCAAAGGATGGTAGTGGCATATCTCTATCGTCCTTATGACCCCATATATCAGTAGGGTCTAGGTTGGCATTTGCGAGGGACAACTCCTCTTCTATAGCAAACTCCTCTTTGTCCTTTTCCATGCGGGAAATTGTCAGAGCCAAGTGTGGGAGCCATTTGGATGACTTGGGCCATCCATTGTCACCATTTGAAGTAGCCAACCACTTTCACCACTAGTGGACAAGCCCCCACCCTCAAACCCCACTTGGAGGCATAACCCCCATGCGATGGAGAGGCAAAGTGTTTCCTGTTGAAACCACTTCAATCACTAGATTAGTAGCGAGGAGCCTGAGACTACGAGGTTTGGGAGCAACAAGTCGAAGAGATACTAGCCACACTGAAAGCATTGACACAGAGAATGATTTTAGGAGGAAGAGTTGTCTAGAAGCACTCTAACAATTATACATGGAGCATTGTCACAATGCTCTATAAGTTCCTAAAGGTGGGCCACCTCTAGAGAAACTTTGTTAGCTTGCACTTGAATCAGGAGTATCATATTATTACATATACATGCTTTAGTGAAAAGTGAAATATAAACATCAATGGTACTATAAGAAAATAAAACAACATTAGTATTTTTCAACAAAACAAAGGGGATTTTTACCTTGAAATCATGCCAGATGTGGGTAAACTTGAAGGGAATGCGAGGCCAATCCCCCGAAAGAACCATGTGCTAGGAAAAGGCTCTGGCCAAAAAGGTTGAAAAATTATGATTCCAACTCGACACATTTTGGGCACAATAACAAAACTAGAAGAGGTGTTTGAAAGTCCATGGTTGCCCACAAAAAGGAAAATAAGGATCAAGATATATGATGCAGGCAAGAGCTCAAAGGAAAGCATACACTAGGCAAAATGAGTTAGCTTGGCCTCGATAATGGCAAAGCATATCTTTTGGAATTTGTGATACCAAATGGACCGAGGGGATTCCAAATGCCACTAAAGGTTTAGGGTTGGAACCATTGGAATAAGAAGAAAGAGCCAAGAGTAACCCAACCATAGCTTGTAGCTACAAAAAGAGGTATTGGGGAACCAATGTCAATCTTTCCACTAGGGTTTCACAGAGTGAATGTTTGTCTTGTGTAGCATAATCAAAGGCAAAGAAGACACGACCATGTCAAATGTTTGTTGGTCTGGCCTGACAAGTTGGTACTAAGCTGGGAACAAAGATTTATTGTAGCTTTAAAAAAATCCTAGGGTGTGTGAATGCCACATTTGTGAAAACACAGGGCACGAACCCCAAGTTCGAGCTAAAGGCAACCTTTGAAGTTGAATAATAGGAGACCACCAAATATTGTAATGGTTGAATGAAATCCCATAGCTAAAGCCATTCCAAGCCCACAAATGTCAGGGTTTGACAAATTCCCAAGCATGCCAAATGATTTTTCCAAAAGTGCCTTTAAGATGAACATCTTACAATACTAGAAGGGTTTGAAAGACAATCCCCTTCCAAGAAGGCCTATTGACTTAATATCTTGAAGAAATTCAATGCCAAAGAAGGATTTTCCAAAACTCATTCCTAGAAATGGATGAATTATCCACTTAGCATACAAGGCTAAACCTTGCTTCTAGGTATAAAGAAGCCCCCAAAGCCACCAGGTCATGCGGAAGACAACAAAACTCCCAAGAAACTTTGTGAAAACTATTATGATCAATAGAGGAGACCCATAAAAAATCCCTCATCAACTTCTCAAGCTTGTTATAAGACGCCTTTGAGGGAGCCCAACAAGACGAATAGTGGACATGGGTGGTCTCAAGGATATTAGAGCACACTTGAAATTTTCCAGCGAGATAGAGTGGCTTGGTTATCCAATAAGTTATCTTTTTCTTGATTCTAGCAAGGACCACATTCCAAAGGTCCATGGAAGAACCCTAGAAAGCAAAGGGAATGCCTAAAAATGAAATATTTTGCCATGCCTAATGCACTTATACCCATACTAAAGCATCTAGTATGGAGTTGGGAGGAACAATCTTTGGTAGCACTAACTTTTATTCCATGAAGAGTAGAACCGAAGGCTAAGCAAAACTCTCAAGACACTAAAGTGCCTCCTTGATATTATGCTCATCTTAAATTAGGGTGAGAAAAGAATCATCCGCAAAATGGTCATTAACATGTTGCAAAGGTGACTCAAGCAGGGGAATTCCCCTTGCTCACCCTGCAAAGATAGTGTTTTCCAACAAATGCCCAAAGCCTTCTGTATAGTCGAAAAATGGAAGCACTTCCATTGTAGATGTGTTTAGCCTTCCAAGTAAGTGGTTTGGGGTCATGGCAAGCGACTTGATTGGGTTCCTGATCTTGACATGGCTTCTCCCCTGTTCTGTCCCTCTTTCCACTCATGTTTAGCCTGATTTCTGCATTCTGAACTGCAGACTGGTGATTCTGGGCTTCAGGGTCAGGGTCAACCTTTTAGGTCTATGTTGACCTCGACCCTGACCTAGGTCAAGGTTGACCTTGACCTTGACCCAGGGTTCAGATCCTGAGGTCTCATAGTTTTTGGAGGTCGGCCTTTGCAAAAAGTATTTCCCACTTTCGGGTTGGCTGTTTCAGGTTCCGAAGCGTTGATTCCTAAATTATATTTAATATAGGTCCTCTCCTAGGGGTAAAGGCTTTAATGGGAATTTAATCCTCCTATATAGGCCTCCTTAGAAGATTGTGCCCTAATTTCATATAAAAGGGAAGCTTTCTCTCTCATTTTCTCTAACCATCATCAAGCAAACTAAGTCTTCTAATCGTGATCAAGCATTCTCAAGATATCTTCAAGTGTGATTCAAGAAAGCAATCAAGCAAGATTTCAAGCAAGCATTCATCCATTCAAATATCCATTTTCATGAAGGAGATCCATTGGAGGCCATTGAAGGATTGAAGCTACATAGTGCCCTTTTTGGTGATCTCTCCATCCA
>MU226070.1:1102720-1135914 GCA_018584345.1 Thuja plicata | reverse complement strand
GCCTATTCCAAATTCAAGAACCCATTCAAGACTTGGTGTTGGAGATCTACAAGCAAGAGATTGAAGACATCTTACCTTTCTACATTCCACATTTTGAAACATACTTGTGGATTCAAGGATTCGAATCTGCCACAAGGACTTTTTCAAGCAAGGTGAATTTATGCATTTACTTTGTCCATTTCTGCAATTTCAATTACATATATTTGAGGTTAATTCCTTAACCAGGGTTTGACCAAGGCAAACCCTTCCCCCACAACAAACAATCTCCTTTTTCTTGCAGGTACAGGTTCAAAACAGTTGATTTGAGACCAGATCTGGATACCCTTTTTGGCTTTCTTTCAAATGGCGCAAACAGATTTTCTGTCGAACCTGTGTAGGTTAGGGTCAACATTATTGGGTCAGAGTTGACATTTGTGGGTCAAGGTCAACCTTTTTCATAAGATGACATTAGAACGGAAAAATATTTCTGGGTTTTGTTCGTCTCTGCATTCCGGTTCGGGATCAACTATCAATTTTTCCAGAAATAGTCTACAGACCTTAGAAAACAACATTCTTTGATCTGCAATATTTCAAGGTTAGTGCATTTATCCCATTCCTTCAATTACTGTCATATATCATTTCTATACATATAATTAACAAAATTTAAGGTATCTCTCTTGTTATTCTCCTTTCCAAATAGTTGATTCATTTGTGCATTAGCCCTTCTTTTGGGTTGATCAACTTGGATCTCCCATTTGTGCATTTGAGGATAAAAAGGGAGCATCTTATCTTCTCCTTAATTACAATACACAATCAATACAATTCAATTCAAGTTAAGGAATTCAATACAATTTACACATCAACATATTTCCTATTTCAAACATTACATTTCAAGATAGTTAATAATCTATCAAACCCTTCTTTCTTAACACATTATACATTTTTAATAAACATATCTCTATTTCAATCCTTTCATTTACATCTTAGTAAGATAAGAGAAAGATAAGATATATTTTCTTATCTTACACCTTCAACAACCAGAACATACAAGGAAGGAGCCAAATGACACCCTTGGTGGATAGACTGAAAAGCTGAAAACCGATCATTGTTGATAATGATACACGCAGAGGCATCCCTAAACAACACTTCAACAGATTGGATAAAACGGGGGCCAAAGCCAAGACCACCCAACATGGCTAAGATGAAAGGTCATTCAATATGGTTGTAAGCATTGATGAATTCAATTTTAAGGAAGATGACACTATGTGTGGAGCAGTAATCCTATTCCATGCTTTCCCACGTAGCAATAATGTTGTCCAGAATAAATCTAGACTTTATGAAACCAATTCGTTATGGTCAGACAATCTACGGAAGAAAATGATAGATCTTTATAGCCAGGGTCTTGGTAGTAATCTTTTAGGAGACATTGAGCAAGGTGATAGGACACCAATCACAAATGTCTTCAAATTCACCCACCTTAGGTATGAGCTTAAAATTCCCTTTGTTGATTAATTGTCGCAAACATTGAGAGTGGAAAGCCTCAATGTAGACCTTATGCAAATTAGGCCCCACACAAGGCCAAGAGACTTTATAAAATTCACAAGGAAAGTCATCATACCTAGGGATTTTGTCATTGACCATGGAGAAAACTACTTCCTTGAAGTCTTCAATAGTGAGCATCTGGTCACAAAATATTCTCTAAGAATATGTCTGTAGATAAATAAAGATGTCAAGAGAAACGATAAAAACACAGCATGACTATAATGTGTGTGTGTGTGTATCTATATATGTATACATATCTATGTACTTATATATGTATTAATGCATCTTTCCTTACATAACTCTTATTATTTTTTGGACTACCTGAAAATCGTAAAACACAGCATGGCTATAGCTATCGTTAGCAACATAGATTTATGAAACAATGTTATTTTGATTCATCAGCAAAGCCTGAGTTGTCCTACCATTTACCATAGTACATTCAACAGTGAAGGAGATAATCTCAAGAAAATAAAGGAAATCACAGATTAGTCCTAAAATAAGATTGAATCTGTTTTTGCCTAAGAACCTTGTCAGTCAAAACTGAAGAGTTGGACATATAAAACTATGCATGCATTACTAAATAAATAGCCATCCATTGGTCTATATGCATCAATCTATATAAGATTTGTGTCCCGTTAAATACAGGTTTATAACCCAAAAGGAGCTAAGGAAAATAAGCTCTAAATTCTCAGATTCCTTCAAAACAAGTTGTGGGACATACCTCTCCTTGCCAGATGTGCTCCTCTCTAATAAAATATGTAAAATATTACACTGTGTGTGTGTGTGTGTGCATGTGCGTGTGTGCGCGCGTGCACGTGTGTGTGCGTGTGTGTGTGTTAGAAATCCTTTCATACCAGAAATCAAGATATAAGCACTCATGGAATAAGAGCGCAAACTTGAGACAAAGCAGAGTAATTTAACTTAATCCCAAGTAATATTATATGGTATGAACCATTAACTTAATCGTAATCATAAATGGTAGAGAAAAAACCTCCCCTGAAACCAAATGCTTAAGCTCAAGCCTTCTACTTTCACAGTCATTAAGTCTTTTATATAATCACCATAAAATTTTAAACATATGTCCACATAAGCTATTTAGAAAATTACTTATAAGTTTTGTCGAATCTTATACCATAGTATATTTTCATTCCAAAATAAAAATAGAAGTTTGAATGCAAATATAAAGCCCTTCCTGCCGAATAACAGGTTATAAACTTTCTGTCAAAATTGTAGGTCCTAACCCTACCAAAGAAGTCTTAAACTTTATGTCTACCAATACCCATAACATCCTATAGTTTCATAATTGGATCAATTTTAAGACCCTGCTCAGTGCTTTCCTTGGCTTGGACTGGGTTGCATACCTGCTTTGCCTTGTCTTCATCTGATTCCTCGTCACTATCCCCAACTTTATCTGCAACAAGGAACCACTCGGGCCCCATCCATTCTTTCCTAGCATGAACATGCATAATACTCAAAAGAAAAATGCCAACTTCTGGTAATGGTAGGAAATCTCTTGGAAAATATCAGGAAGTTATTGATGATTAGGATGGGGGAAATCATAATTGGGTGATTTTTAACCCCGTAGTCGCTTCTCTTAGGGATACATAAATTGTCATCAATGTTCTCCAAGACTACATCCAACTCTTCTAGCAAGAAGTTTTTAAACAAGCTATAGCAAAGGTCCCTGATGGTTGGTTTGTCCCTATCGACATGCAAAATAGTAGCAACAAACACAACAATGATTTATGTATTCCTTTTGGGCCTACTTGCAAGCATTGATAATTCCTTGCCCACAATTTTTGACACAACCCTAACTATCAAGCTATGTTTGGTTAGCAAAACTTTTTCAGCCTAAGATTTGTAATATCACCCCAGAACAAAATTTCCCTCTTCCCTACCTTCATCCTAATCGGTGTATCCATGGCTAATGATCCAGTAACAATACTACATGACTCCTATAAAATGCATCACAATGCTACAGGATTTGGGTGAAAAAGGCCAGAAGGAGCCTCTAGAATAATCCCATCACCCATAATCTGTGAGAACTTCCAATAGCTAAAATGGTTACTAAAATAATAAATTGGAGCGCTAAGAAACTCGTGACACCTCATGATATTGACAAATTTGTTCCACTGGTTAGAAGCATAAAGTACAGATGACCAAGGCAAGGGGTCAGAAAAATCGAAAGAGGCAAAGAAGATCTAAAAAGGCTACGATAAAATATAATGTATTTGAATAAATACACATCTCTACCTACAAAGATACTCCATCACTACTAAAACATAGTGAAGACTCAATCGATAATCAATGTAACTATCTACATTAACATATAAATGCAAATGGCCATGGGCCATTTGAATTTATATGTTAAGATAGATATCTAAAATCGAAAAAAGGGAGGGCAAAATTTTAAAAAAAATATAATTAAATAAACATAAAATAATAAATATTGAAATTAATATTAGTTTTAATCTTGAATAGTTAAAATTAATATTAAAATTAAAGTATTAAGGATGTAAATATAAAGAATGAAAATGACAATGAAATCATACTTAGCAAAAAATTGAAATGAGAAGATTTTAAACCAAGGTTCTAGGGGTAAGGAAGGGAAGGTGAACAGTAAATGTCGGGAGCCCAGATCCAGACTAATTGAAACTATAGAAATTTAAATTAAAAGAATAGAATAACATGGAATCACTATTAGTACATGAATAACTATTTGCCTATAAGTTTATATGTGTATTAATATATATGTATATATTCATACATAAATATATAAGAAAATTATATGTCTAAATATATATATGTATATGTGTGTGTGAATTTGTATAAAAAGCATCATCTTTTTCCTTATTACTCTCTTATACCCTATTGTCTTAAAGTCCTTTGGCTTATAAGGCTAAACACTCAGATCTATTGTTACTCAGCAGAGAATCTAATCTCAATCAATGTAGTCTATCTCATGCTTAACCACTTCATCTAATGGTAATCTCATCAACCCCTTTATTAGCCAGCTCATCAACTCGTGAGTTACCTTCCCTATAGATATAGTTGATGGTTATTTTCCTAAAGGATTTCTTAGTAGAAGGGCTCCGGATAGGATGGCATTAAGTTTCCAATTCAGCATAGAGCCTTTCCTTAGACCATTAATGATGATTGCAGAATCTCCTTCAATTGCAAGCTTCTTTATTCCCATATCCTTACTCATAAGGAGCCCCTCCACAAGAGCCAAAATTTTTGCCTTATTGTTTGTCTCCTTCCCAATTGATTTTTTCAACCTTGCTAATTTCATATCATCCGCATTATGCAGGCAACATCCTACACCTTTTGTTCCTAGGTTACCTCTCGAGGCTCCATCAAAGTTGAGTTTGGCCCATCCACTCTTAGGGTGTTCCCAAAGACACCTGGCTATTTTTCGATCAGTTTATTTAGCACCTGGACCCACGAATGGGGTAATCTTGGGCCCCACCCATCTACCTCACATTTTCTCATCCCAGAAAGTCATCGCAACACCCTTACATTGTTGTTTCATGATTCTACAGTTGAGAGTTTCAATGATGGTTGTCTCTATTTTGTTTAGTAACTATCTCCAACCCATTATCTTGTCCTTAAACAAATGCCTATTTCATTCTTTCCACAGTTCCCAAATGATCATAGAGGTAGCTACTTTCCAAAGACCTCCATATAAGCAATGCTTATTCATAATAGGCCAAGCTTGAAACATGCCTAAAATGGTTTTCAGAAAAGTTGTTCTTCATCTTAGTTTATTGCTAACCCATTTCCAACACTGATAGGATAATTTACAGTTAAGGAGTAAATGATCCATGTCTTCCTCAACTTCTTCATAGAGGGGACATCTACTAGGTCCCTCAAAACACATCTTCTTAAACCTATCCGCAGTTAGAATCCTATTTTGAAGAGCTATCCATGAGAAAAAGCCACCCTTTGGAAGGAAGAACTTATCCCAACATAAGTTCAGCCTGGTATGTCTCTTTGGGGTCTAAGTTGTTGGCTAATAAGGAATTCATATCCCTCCTTAGAGTTGTATTCGCATGTCTTTGATTCATCCCATACTAAAACATCTTCTAGATTGAAGTTAATATTCCTACTACCTAAGATCTTTTCTAGTTTTGCTTTCTCATGAGCTGGAATATTTTCATTCTCTAAAGGCTTCCATTTCCAAACCTTTGACAAATCATTCTCTGAGGTTTCAATATAGTCCATCAAAAATTTCCCCCACCTAGATTCCAACAAAGATTTGGAGACTTCTGATTTGTACATTTTTTCTAAGGCACTATAGCCTCCCCATGAATCTGACCAGAATAGGGCCTTCTCTCCTTTTCCCAGATTCCAAGTAAGCTTACCTAAATGATCTTCCTACAGTCTAACATAAAATTCCAAATACGAGACCCTCTCAGGGGAGATTTCTCTCTGAAAATAGTGGAAGGTAATCAATTGTTGAGATACTTGTGGGAGAGAATCTTAACCCATTTAAGATGAGGATTTTTGAACATTCTCCAAACTAATTTGGATCCTAGAGCTATGCTTTGATCATTAATGTTCTTAATTCTTATGCCCCCTTCCTTCTTCGGTCTACAGAGATTTTCCTAGGTTACCAATGATATTTTATTCTTCTCTCATGTGCCCTGCCAGAAGACGAACCTAAGATGTCTATTTAAGTCTTCCTTCTTAGTAAGTGGAAGGTTAAAACAAGATAGTTGGTATAAAGGCATAACTGATAAAACTGATTTTACCATAGTTTCTCTCTCTATTGAAGAGAGTCGTCTACCTTTCCAGGAAGCTACCCTCTTTTTAATTTTGTCAATTACTGGGTCCCATAATTTAGAAGACATGTTACTTTTATCCAAGGGCAGCCCTAGGTGCTTTCAAGGTAACTCCCCCTTATTGAAATTAAGAATATTTCATATTTCTCTCTACATGTTAATATTTGTATTGAAGAAGAAGATTTCCTTCTGGGTCGATTTCTTGTCTGGAGGCTTTTGAGTAAGAATCTCGAATTTTCTTATAGGCTTCAACTTCTTGTCTCTCACTCTGCCCGTACAACATAGTGTCATCCACAAATTGTTGGTGAGTAGCTGGGTCTAATTCACTAGTGATTTTAATACCTAAATTTTATTTAATTATCTAGCACTTGTGATAGCTCTACCTAGTGATTCTGCCATGATGATGAATAAGAAGGGTGAGATGGGATCCCCCTACCTTTAAGCCTCTTGAGGTATGAAAGAAACCTTATGGGGTACCATTAACCAAGACCGACATTTTGGAGGAAGATATACATTCAAAGATCATCTTTATCCAGGGTTTGGAAAATCTAAAACCCTTTAAACATTTACGCAAAAAGCATCAATATACCTTATCATAGGCCTTTTTGATGTCCAACTTAATGAGCATGCTCAGATTTCCATTCTTTTGAATGGAGTGAATAGCTTCTTGGGCTATAATAACACCATCATATATAGATCTACCATGGACAAAGCCAATATGCTCCTCACTTATTAAAAGAGGAAGAAATTTTTGAAGCCTATTAGCCATAGTCTTAGTAAGTAATTTTTATATTGTGTTACATAATGCAATCGGCCTAAAATCATTAAAGCTTTTTGCTTTATCCTTCTTGGGGATTAATGCTAGGAAGGTATTGTTAATTTCCTTGAGCATACTGCCTGAGTTTCTTATACCTTCTAGGGCATCATTTACTTCTTCCCCTATAAAGTACCAACATTTTTGAAAGAAGCCAACATGAAACTCATCTAATCCTAGTGAATTGTCAGGGTTCATTTGCATCAAAGCAGTTTTCATTCCTCTTTGGTGAATTTGGCCATCAGACCTTGGTTATGATCCTTAGCAATTTAGGAATGTGTCTGAGAATGTCTACGTGCTCCTTAAGATTAGAACTAGCGTTACTATTAAGGATATGCCTAAAGTAACTTACTGCCTCAACAACAATTTGGTTTGGATCCTCTGTAACCACATTGTTACTAGTTTCAATCATGGTTATCCTATTGATGGCCCTTCTCTGTTTTACACTATCATGGAAAAAATTGGTGTTCTTATCTCCTGCATCCAGCCATGTTTCTCTTCATTTTTATCGCCAGAAGATTTCCTCTTTAGCCAAAATATCCTCATATTCCTTTAACAATTCCCTTTCTTTCATAAAGACTATTTCATCCATTCCTTTCTTAATAACCGTAGAGTTGACTTTAGTTATCTTCTCTTCCAATACCAGTTTAGACTCAAAAATGTTGCCAAAGTGTTCTTTGTTCCACTCCTGAAGCTTTTGCTTGATAATTTTTAGTTTATTGACTACCTTGTATATCTTGGAGCTAGACACTTGTGCCTCTTTCCACCATTCATCAATTCATTTTAGCAAATTCTCATCCCTTAGCCACATTTTCTCAAACTTAAATGAGCATCTTTTTGGTCTTGAGTCTTCCAGAATCCTGAGTTGGACCGGGTAGTGATCTGATCTGGATATTGGCAAGATTTCAGCTTCCATAGTATATGGAAAGCTTGCTAGGCTGCCACTTAGAAAGAATCTATCTAATTTCTCGGCTATATTGATGAACCCTTGCCTCCTATTATTCCAAGTGAAAGCACTTTTTGTTGTTTTGAGTTCCAAAAGGCCATTTTTGTTAATCCATTCCGAGAAGTCCAAAGTTTCTCTTGACAATTTTTACATCCACCCAATTTTTTTGTGTGATTAGTGATAGCGTTGAAATCATCCCCAATGATGCAGATCTGATCGGGGGTCTTATTGGCATATTGTTCAATTTCACATCATACATATTTTTTATCCCTACTTTGAGTTGGTCCATAAACACTTACTAGGAAAAAACCCAGATTATTTCTGATTCTCTTAACCCCCCCACACATCATGTTGGTATGACATTCATCCAATGTGAACACTACAAACTAGGGATCCTAGAATGTACAGCTAATCCTCCTGAAACTCCACTTGCAGGGGAGCTCGCAACTTCCCTAAAGCCAAGTCTTTTCTTAAAGATATTAAAGTCCTTATTGAGTTTTATTTCCTGAAGCATAATTATGTCTAAGTTGGAATTAATTATGCAGTGTTTGATGATCCATTGCTTGTAACATTCCATGTAAGGAGCCTCATGGTTCCTTGGGAAGGACCTTCCCCTTCCCTACATAAAACAATGTCATAAGTTTAGTATGTCCTTTCCAAGCTCCTCCTTGGGTCTTAACTCAGATTCCTACTTCCTACCCCTTTTCTTACATTGCTTGGCACAGTCAGTGGTCTCTTTTTCTATTCCCATTTGGGCTATACCAAGGATTTCAGATTCCTCACCTCCTTCTTTATCATTTAATTCAACCATTATTTCTTCTACCTCGGATTCATGGGGAGGTTGTTAAACTCTAGAATTTCTGCTAATAATAGTTTTTTCCAAGGCCAATTCCTCCTCATCAACTATTTCATCCATAAATTGCTCCATAAGATCATTACTTACTTCACTAAATAAATGATTAATTATGCAATTCACTTCTTCCTCCTTATCGATATCTTCTAAAGCCTAATCCCTGTCATTAGTTGACTTGTCTTCCACCAACATTCCTTCTATATCCTCTTGAGAAAGTATTTCATTATGATCCACCCCCTTTGTAATTTCAATCGCACTAGAGCTTCCTTCTGCTTCATGTGCTACTTCATCCACCATGGTTCTATATTTCAACCCATCTGAATCAGCTGCTACAACCTTTCTTTCAAAATTACTTTGCAACCTACCATCTTCCCTACTGAATTCCTCCCTGCTTATCATCAAATTTACCATATTTCCTACCTTATTTCTTAGGGGATCGATATTATGCACTTCCCTGTAATTGCCCTCCAAAGACTCGATAATCTCCCCTTCCTCCCTTTCTTCTGATAGATGTGTTTCTCACAAATGGTTCCTATTTCTAGAGTTATCTAATTCAACAATAAAACCCCATATTTGGTCATTAAGCATAATGTTAACTGGTTGAGCCAGGAGGGACTTCTCTGGTTGGGGAAAGTCTATACCAAGATATGAGTCTATTTTATTATTGAAAGATCCTTTAAAAAACATAGGTTTAATATTATAAATCATATTTTTAAATTTAAGTTCAATATGTTTCAAAGATTTGATATTAATATCCATTTTTACCATTATAACACAATCAGAATATGATAACATATCTTCCTCAAATCCTACGAATTTCCCTAGCTGATTCCCAATTTTCTTAATAATATATTTCTCCATAAGTTCCAGGGGAAACCAGGAAGCATAACTAATCTATCAACCTTAAATGCTTTGAGGTTGCGAGGGTTAAAATTCAGGATCCAATCCAATAAAATAAAATTATGTTCTTTATAAAAAGGGGATTTTCCATTCAAAAAATCTCTCTTCAAATTTGTGTCATAGCAATCAACATAAAATAAATCCTCAGGTAAAATGGTTATACCTACCTGGCCCTTGTAGGTTACTTGGAACCAATCAACAACCTCTTCTCCAGGAGTCCCGAAGCCACACCATCTTGCAAAAACCCCATAGGTTTTGCAATGTCTTTACATTCCTTCGATAATACCATTATTGATTTCGATGGTGATATAATCAATTACAGTAGGAACATTCTGCCCTATTTTCACGAATTGCTTCTTTTCCAATGCAATATTCTTAGGTGGATCAAGAGGACCTTTGTTGCATATTGATTCCTTCGCCTCCAGGGTTTAGGGGGAAACTCCCTTTGTGATCTTCTAGGGTTTGCATGAGGAGATTTAACATTTCTTAAATCTGGCTTAGCCGGAGCTGGTTTTAGGGAACCCTCCTCGAGGTTATGCAGAGATTGATATCTATTATTACCCGATGGGTTTTGTCTTTCCTAGGAGGAGCATGGAACCGACGACCTTCTCCGGGTGTTTCTTTCAAAACCCCTGGCCCCCACCTTCTTAGCCCTCCTAGATCTAACAATTTCCCATCCCTGATCGATATCTGAGTGACGAGGGGGAGGCTAGCTCCTTCTAGAAAAAGCAGAGTGATTTCCATTAAACCCTAATGACTACCTGTGAGCATACTTCATTTTTTGAAGAAGAATTGTTGATTCCATAATTTCGCATTCGTCAAAGGTTGCAGAGCCATTTTTTTGCACAACTAAATTTCTATTTTATTTTTTACAATACTCATTTGTTAAGAATTTGGGTGATAAAAGTAATCATTAATGTGATGTTCAAGCTATCAACTATTTTAAGTTATATGTATTTATAATTATTCATATTTTTTAATATAATTTTATTTCTCATGTGAATATAATTATTAGTGTTTTTTTGTCAAATTTATTATAATTTTATTTTGATTTTATATTTTACATTTTTAGAGTAAAATTCTAATTCTATGAATGAAAACATTAATAAATTTTTTATAAAAGTAATCATTTATATGATCTTCAAGCCATCAATTATTTTAAGTTATATGTATCTATAATTATTAATATTTTTTTAATATAATTTTATTTCTCGTGTGAATATAATTATTAGTATTTTTTTGTCAAATTTATTATAATTATATCAACTTTTGACAAACTAACATTAAATTATATCGCAATGATTAAATGAAGTTTAGTTTATTTTTATAATGATAATAAATAAATGTATTTGTAGTAGATAAGTTTTACAAGTTTATGTAAGAAAAAATGTTAGGTAGAAAGAAAGAAAAAAAACTCTGGTAATTTATTTCTACTTTAAATCGTTAGGAATGGGTCTATGTAGAGGGTAACATTCCTTCAAGATTAATTATCCTCATTGTTAGTGGAGGACTAGCTCGCATTATTTTTGGTGTGAAATGGCTAAATACAAAAAGTCAAAAAGACATGGAAGAGACAAATGTATCGTCTTTTCATATTTGAAATGGTTAAAAAAGAAACTCTTTATTTTAGATCGTGAAGCTTACAATGACATCTAGTTTTAATCATATAAATAACATAACATCAACTTCTTTCCAAAATTTAAAAAATATTTGAAAAATAAAAGAATTAATTATTAAAATAAATAGGAAAAAATAAATACTTTTAAAAATCTAAATAAAAATTCTACTATCAGAGATCCTATCTTCAACTTCATGACCCTTAAATTTCTTATCTTCCATTCTTTTCCATTTTATTCAATAAATAACAAACTAACATATTGAACATACTTATTAAAAAAATAAAAATATCAAACAAACTAACTAACTAACAAACAAGCATGTGAGAGTAACCTTTTTTTTTAAGATTCGGGCTATAACGTCGGGACGCGGCTAAGCTCGAGGCATAATGCACCACTGACCAAATTTGTAAAATCCGAAAACACTACAGATTTTTGCAAAATTGTCAGCATTTGTTCTTCATGATCTACATATTTTGTGGTCGAAAACCACAAAAAAGTTGCTTTGTTTTCGCGAATTTGAAAAAAAAAATGTTTGCCTTTTTTTTTAGTCTTTGGTGCATTCTATCTAGAACTTAGCCGGCGCCATAAAGTCAAATCTAACCAACATTATTTTTAATGAGATACAACCAATCTTACATTAATATTGTCTTTCAATGTATATTGTCATCCAACTATAAAACTTAACATGTGAGCAATATTTATTTATTAATTGAAAAGCACAATAACACAACACTATGACCCCTCACTTGCATTTGTTTTATGAGTGTGAATGGTAGGAACCTCCAGGACAAAAGGTTACAGAGTTTGAGTTTCATTAGGAAACGGATATCTTGGTCTACAACAGAATACAGCTGTATATTTTCATTTGTCAACGTAATTCAGCTGTCCATTTGTTGTGAAGCCGTGAATATTGTTTCGGGAATGATGGGCGGAAATGTAAATGGCACAGGCACACCTCAATCCATAGTTATTGCCAGATGGCCGGACTTAAAGCACACACTAAAGTTTTGACTTTCTATATGGCTTGTGGGCCTGTCCTTATTCTGTTTTTCTTCTCCCATTTTCCTTCCGCCCACCATTATATTTGCCGCTATTCTCGTATTTTCAATCTCCACAGTCACTGGCACTATTATGTTCGAATCTGCATATCCCACCCAATCCATTGAGAGGATATATTAAAAGACATCCTTCATTATTGAACAAGAAATAGTTTTCCCATTACAGCTGCTTCAATATTTTTTGTGATAAAAAAACTAGTTTACTATGATAATGAAGCAATATGAAAATACATTGAGGGGTGCATCATCTCAGGTTAAATGTCAAGGGGTCGTTCATTATAGTTACCGACCTGGTCTCGGCATTTAACTATGGTTTCTGCTGCTACGTCAGGCTGAGTGAAAATATTCTTGCCATGCTATGCTGTATGTACAGAAGTAGACGAAAGAGGAAGGGTTTTATTTGAGGTGTTCAATAACTTAAAATAAAAGCTCTTTGTGGGATTTTTGGCATCCAATAGAGAGAGGATGGCTCAAGTTAATGTCACTCTACACGTCTGGTGCAGATGTAGCAGAAGAAACTAGGAACTATTTACGCAGTCTAAGATTAAGTAATGCCTGCAGTCCAATTCATTTCGTAAGGTTTCATCTTTCTTACATGGTTTTTCCTGCGTTATTGTGTATTCCTTTATTTAACTTGGGTGCACTTGTATTTACGACAAATGAGAGTAAAAAATTCCTTGTAGAGATTTGTTTTAGAAAATTAAATTATGGAACTTTTGTAATGTTGTAGGGATTTTTCAATGTGTAAAATATTGAAGACATACAAGACAATGATAAAGAATACTTATGATGAGTTTGTATTTTTTTAGGTGACAAATTATGCTTGTAGTTTAATTTAAAAGGGGATAAATCTTAAAAATGTAAATTAATTCAATTGTATGACTAGAATATTGGCAAATTATGCTTGTAGTTTAATTTAAAAGGGGATAAACCTTAAAAATGTAAATTAATTCAATTGTATGACTAGAATATTGGCAAATTAAGAGTGGTAAATGTAGGGATATGGTCATCTTGTATGTAGAACATGTAAAATTTAGTAGGAAAATGAATTTATGATAAAACCAAAAGTGACTCTAAAACAAGAGAATTTTTTCCTTACATTCCACCTACTTTAATGTGTACATGATCTATATAAATCATGCATGTTGAATAAAAACAGAGTAACTACAATATGCAAGCATATACAAAGGATTTATTTTGGTTTCTTGACAATTTTAGTAGCATTACATCTTCAACCTTACATATATGATGACAAATCATTAGGGGTACCTTCTGAAAATCATGATAGTCATTGTTTGCATTTCAATAAGAATGAATTTAGTCAAGTGCATAAGGTAAAGTGGTGTAGTGTCTAATTTTGAAAAAAAGTGTCATAGATGTAAATGTGTTAGCTCCTATGAAACATTGTTTATTTCTATATAAAAAAAGGTGTCATCTTGTATTGGGTTCTTAAAGAATTGGAATTTATGTGGCCCTGAACAATCTATATAAGCATGAGCTAAAATAGACATTATGATACATAGTGTTTTTAAGGAATAAATTAGACTTCTCCTTCAATCTAACAAAACATGTGGTAGTTTTTGGAATTCCCTTATAGAGATCTAAATGAATTTAGTATTAATGACATTTTGAGATGTAGGATTCAATAGTGTAGAAATAGAACAATTTAATTTAACAGCTAAAGAACTGAAGAGATACGGATGAAATCTAATTTACCTAATCGAGTATGTCATTTTTATCATTAGAAAATGTTTTATCTAATTTATTAAAGGTTTAAAGAAATAAATCTAACATTGAAAATTTTTTGATAAAAGAATAATAAGAGTGTAGAACGCTAGGTTCACCAAAACCCAATGTAGGAAAAACAAGTAACCAATAAATGTCTTGTTTTTTTCTATGTTGATTTTTTAAACTTTATGTTGGGATATTAAAACTATTTTTGAAATGAATGTTTTTTTTTTTTTTTCATTAGATAAGGTGGGAAAAGGGTCCCACACCTAAAGTTATAACATCAACATAGATATTTCAATAATATAACAAGCTATTGCACCAACACAAAACCAAAACAAATAGTAAATCAAGACCCAACTAAAATTAAGGACCAAAAGGCATAGTGAAGTAGTTAGATTTTACTTGTGGAGGCTCATCAAATATACACTCATCCACCAATAGGTTTAATCTAGCATTCCACTTATTCAGGAAAATTCTCTAATTAATTTTTTCATCTCATGGATCTTCTTTAATATTTTTTCATTTTATGTCTCTTCTCTACCAACATTCCTTTCTTCTTATTATGATCCTCTTATAAATAAGTCATAGAATCCATAGATCAAACCATGAGGTCTTTAGTGATAGAAAGAAACCTAGACAAAGTTTTCTCAAATTGAAAAATTTTGATATCCTAAAAGCTAAAAGTTTCCTTCACATTACCCTATGTCTCCTTTCAAAATTCTTCACTACTCTCCTCGTTACTATTCCCAACACTCTTAATTCTCTATGAATTTTTTGATGTCAAGATGGAATCTAATACCATGGAAGTTGAGTTGGTTTCCAATGCATCCTCCTTAGTGGGTTCATAAAATGTGTCAAGTATGTCTTTAGGGGATATGTCAATAGAGCTTACGCAGGTGTTGTTTGATTATTCACCTTCGCTATATTTAGTAGAGTCTAGAATCACTTCTGCAATGTTGGTTCCCAAATCTTAGCAACCTTATCGATGCTTAAGCTATTTTTTCCTAGCTAGTAGCAACCACAATTCTCATTGACCTTCTCTTCTTGCTTTCATTTTAAATTTCCTTTTACTCCACATCACCATGCTCCTCCATTTTTCTTTCCCTATTTTTCTAAGCGTTTCAAGTTTCACATTTACTTTTTTATTTACTTCCTAGCTAGACTCTTGAAGAAGAGTGCAAAACAAGAGGCCTCCTTAAATTAATTCTAGCTTATTTTGAAACAATTATCAATTCCTTAGTCAAGCCCTTACCATTTTTATCCTTCTTAGGACGGGGTTTCTTTTTTTGAGTAACTATGGGATGGTTTAAAACTACTTTTCTACTAGGGGAATTAGATGGAGAAGCAAATTCTAGATAACTACAAATTATAATGGATTTCTTGGTAGAAAAGTGGGGAATCTTAAATGGTAAATATAGTATATTATTTATGATGTAAGGGAGACATTTCCCCATTGCTTGTAGAGGCTTTGAGAGAACACAAAACAAAGAAAGGAAATTGTATTATCTTTCTAAATCTTAAATGCACTAATAGAGGTAAGTGGTAATTATGGTTGATGCCAAAATGGCCTCCTTAAGTGAAGTATTTGGTTATGTGTCATCCAAGGCTTGGGAAGTCCCCATCTCTTATATCCATTCTAAATATGAACCAACTTCTCTCCCTTTCGAAGGGAGCCATCAATGAATTCCTTGTATTGGTATTTCTATTATCTCTTAACAAGTTATGAATTTGGGTATTGATCGTACTAGCTTCTGCTATCATTTCTTTAATCAACATAAAATGCATCCGACTAAGTTTGACTTCCCTAATATTTTATGAGCCTTTGAGCATTTTTGAGAGAATGGCATCATGGCCCTGGATGGCCATGATGTAAATGGAAACCCGTGCTTCTTTGAAGATCCTCCATATGTCTCTATTTTTCTTTAACTAATTACAAGTGGAAGGCTCAACTCTGATCTTTTCGCCACCTGACACTTTCTTTCCTTTTAACACTTGCAAATATTTTTGAGAAAGAAAATATTTCCTAAAATAAAAAGAAGCAACAGTGAAAGATTATTATGTATGTGGTTATCCTATCCTAAGTTTTGTTTGGTAGAGGATTAACCGTAATCATGCTTTGCAAAGATGATCTAAAATATACCTACATATTAAGAAAAGTTATCAAAAAATCGAGTGCTTAAGTTTATCAATGTAAAGCTAAGTCTAATGCTCATATTCTCTCTTGAAAACCTGCACTTCAAACAATCAATGGGTGACAAGTTGAAATGTGTGATGATTCAGCTTGTTAAATATCCACTTTGTTGGCACAATTTTGATATTTTTCATAAGATATTTTCCACAAGAAAATAATAAAAAATAATTGTTATTTATTTTTCTACTATTTTTTAGCATGTTTTGCGTTGAAAAGAAGTTATTTTGGGTTTAGATTTTCATATTAATGTTGTGGTGAATTCTATAAGATATACTATTTTGCTTAATATATAGAAAATTAAATAGATGTTAGATTTTTCAAATTTGATATTGTTCATCAAGAAGCAAAATGCTAAAGTTTTACTTTAATGCTTATTTACAAATTATTTCTCAATATTTTGAATTACAAAAGATTCCCAAAGAACATGTACCGATCAATAATCATTTACGTAGGATTAAATTTCAAACTCTACAACTCTATAAATAAAAGTTTTACTTTGGTGCTAATTTTCAAATTATTTCTCAATTTTTAAAATTACAAAAGTCAATAATTTAGGTGGGATTAAATTTCAAACACTACAACTCTATAAAGAAGATACCTTATGTTCCAAACAGCTGGGCAACATATGCCCAAGTTTAGAATTTAATCATGCTTTTTTTCTATAATCGAGTTTCTGCTATGTTGGTGGAATACAGATTGAAGTTTTTATTGTAAACCTGTTTTGATTTTAAGTCTGATTTGATCTAGAACATGTTTGATTTGCAATTATTTCTTTTATCTTCTTAGTAACGTGTTGACTACCCTCTGCTATACAATTTCCTGTACGTTGTCTCAATAAAATAAAAAACTTTTGGTGAAGTGACATTAAAATAACATCACACCGGCTAAATAATGACTAGCCTGGCATAAAGTAACCAAAAGAGGATTCCCTGAATTGCATTCACATTTACAAAAAAAACTAGCTAGCAAGTTGAATAGTAAGCCGCAACGTACAAACCAGCTACATTATCTTGAAATGAAGTATGAACGCACCTCTTTCCATCTCTGTCACGCCGAAAAGCCTATCCCTATTGGTCACGCCACGCCATTTCCCACTTGTCGTGTATTCCTATTGCCATTTCACACTGCTTTTGTTCTTGTAACGCCATTTCACACTTGTTCTGTTTTTCTTTAATGATTCTGAATAGTGGGAAGCGCGAGGACATAGGGGCGCAGAGTTTATGTCTTTTTGGCACAAATATCTCTTGATCTATAAGAGTCTGAAGCCATACAATGTCATTCCTCAATGTAAACCAGTCGTCTGTATTGATCTGAACTGGGTATTCAAGTTCCTGCAGTTATTGTAAAGCTGTAAATTGAGATTGCTTTTTGAGCAATGGGTGCAGATGGAATGGGTACGAGAATGCGTGTGGTGGTTGTGCCACTTCCCGCACAGGGACACCTCAATTCTCTCCTTCAATTCTCCAGAGTTATCGCGGGACGAGGAGCAAGCGTATCGTTCGTGACCACTTCCACCCATATTCACCAAGTCCAGAGCCGTGTTGAGGGATGGGATCTTCACAACTTCGATATTAGTTTCGAGGAATTGCCCATGCCGAATCTCACGGATGCAGAACTCGATGGTCAGAGTAATCATCTGTTTCCGATGCATTTGATTCCTCTGTTTGAAGCCGTGGAAGATCAGCTAGGCTCTCATGTTGATCAGCTCCTGCGCACAATCTGCTCCGAGAAGAACAACAGAGTGGTTATAGTCTACGACTCGTGTATGGGATGGATTCAGAGTTTGGCTACCAAATACTCAATCCCTGCCTATGTCTTCAGACCCACTGGCGCTTATTTCAACCTGTGGATAAAGCGGGTGTGTGATAGGACATGGGGTTCGCCCCATATTAACATATCACTCAAGCGTTGCTTTCCTGAAAGACTGATAAAATACTTGAGGCGCCAAAGGACTCTGTCAGCGCCTGCCAAGGGATGTATCATAAACACATTCAGCGCACTGGAATCAGAATTCATTCATCATGGAAGAGAGGAATTAGTGTACGATGGGAAGCCTGTGTGGAGTGTGGGTCCTCTTCTTCCGCGGGAATTCTTGAATCATGAACAGAGTTTGCAATTGGAGGCGGAGACAGAGTGCATGAGATGGTTAGATACACAGCCTCCTGCCTCCGTTCTCTACGTTTCATTCGGCAGTTTATCTTCTCTTTCGGCGACACAGATCAGAGAATTGGCTGATGGATTGGAACGCAGCGGGCAGCCTTTCTTGTGGGTGCTCAGGATTTCCGACGGAGCCCATTTTTCTACAGAAGTGCAGTTCGATTCGGCTTGCAAGTTTCTTCAGCAAGGGTACGAGAGGCGATTGGAAGGACGGGGTTTTATTGTGAAGAATTGGGCTCCTCAGCTTGATATCCTGTTTCACAAGTCGACGGGTGGGTTTTTGACGCACTGCGGATGGAATTCGACGGTAGAGAGCATCAGCGCAGGAGTAGGAATGCTGACGTGGCCTCTGCATACGGATCAGTTTGCGAATGCGGGACTAATAACTCGGGAGTTGAAAGCGGGAGTGGAAGTGAAGGAATGGGGAACGGCAGAGGAAAATGAGATGGTGAGTGCGGAGGAGATAGAGAAAGCGGTGAAACGATTGATGAGGAGTGAGGAGGGAATGGAGGTGAGAAAGAGGGCGAGGGAATTGAGAGGGGAGGCTGGAAAGGCGGAAGGAGAAGGAGGGTGTTCGTGGAAGGACATTCATTCTCTTCTCAACCACTTCTCTCAATCGTTATCGGAATAGATGAATGTGTACTTACCCTTTGTAGAATATATACTCTCATGATTTCCCACTAATACGACCTATTAAGGAGGGGTCACGGGAAAAGTTATGTTATTTGTTATGTAGAATATTAGTCGCCACGGAAGTTACACGTGATTGCGGCTTTCTGCAAATCTTTCAAAATGAAAATCGAGGGGTAATCTCGTTCAAAATGAAAATCGAGGGGTAATCTCGTATAAAAAGTTTTTCTTTCTTTTCTTACAACTAAATTAGATGTATAGATGTATGCTTGCTTACAAGTGCTACAAAAGACAATACAATTTGTTTCTTTTTGTTTTTTTATTTGAAATAGTGTAATAAAAAATTTATGAAAAGACATTCGAGTAGACTGTTAAGATATTATAAATTGTTTAGAACAGTATCATGACTTAAGATATAATGCAATAACGAGTCAAAAAATTTGTAATATAATCTTAATATATTTCATTCGAACAAAATATTTTGAGCAAATGAAGGTTTGATGTTTTATCTGTGTGAGCATCACCGAACAAAAGCTACACAGTTTAATCCTAATAATTCGACTTGCTATGGAAAATATCTAGTTTAATCCTAACAATTCATCTTGCTATGGAAAATATCTCTTACTTATCAATAATTTTATAGTCTATAATTTTTTTATTTCATTATATATATATATATATATATATATATATATATATATATATATATATTTCAAAATATTATTAGTTATTTTTAATATAATACAAATGGAATCCAACTTTTTCAATAGTTCAACTAATCGTTGTATAGAATTGAAAATTTTGGCAATAATTCTATAGTCTATTATTACTTTAAATTTTTTTAATTAATTTTAAAAATGGCATTTGTCTTTCTCTCTATTAGTTAATGTTGGAAATAGTCATTGCAAAAATTAAATTATTGTTTATCTTTTTGAATGACATATAAAATAGTATATACGTCATAATAAGTTTGCATTGTTGACTTTAACATTATGTTTTGGATTAAAGTAAAAGCAGGGTTTGATGGGGGCCCAAAACCCATTACAATCAAATTGTGAGGGGGATCTGGAACCCCGCAAAGACGAGATGTTGCAACAAAGAGAGCATTAAGAGAACATCAGCCCAAAGCCAGCAAAGAGCCAGCAAAAAAAGATAGCAACCAAGAAAAAAAGTCGACCAAAGAAGCGGTTGCCAAAGAGGTCAACACCTTACATCATAGAGCAGGTCTCAATAACAATGAGATCCAAAGGGATTTGAAGGCTCCCCAAGCCACAATAACTAGGTTTTGACATGACTTTAACATTATGTTGTCTTTGAATGAAATTTGTGATGTCATTCATATCTATCCAATTAATTATATAATTTTTAGAAAATCTTTCTTTTATCGGTAATAGTTATATATTTTAGTATAACTTGTACATTTCAAAGTTTGTCTATAAATGAAATCTGCAAACCCCAGCCTTCTTTTTGGATCTACAACTTATATCATCATGTCAACTTCCTCTACAAATTTTAAAAAAACTTCATACCACCCTTATACATTCATTATAATCAACATACACTTTAAAATAGACAAATATACATGAATTCAATTAAAGTACAAAACTTGACCCAAAAACTTTTCAAAATTTGTGAAAACTTTATTTCTTCTTTTGTTGTTTTAGCAAGTCGTTCACCCAAAAATCTTCTGGCTCAAACTACACACGCCTCACTCCTTGCTTCTCCATCTTTGTCCCTTTCTTTGATCATTCTGACTCCCTAACACGTAAAAAATCCTTAGAGCCTCCCACCTGATTTGTGCACCAACCTTGTGTTTGTCTTTGTCACCGGTTGCCTTCCAAACAATGAAAGGTTGCATTAGTATTTCAAGCCCACCCACCTCAATCCATTCCCCTCTGTGAGCTTGGAAACCCTTGCCTAGTTTTTTCATAGTAAGGAGAAGCTTCATTCTAAACATGGGGGCCTCATTGATGGGACAATACATTATCATGTGCATTCATATTGGGGGGTTTAAAATGGGCAAAAACTAAGGCAATATATTCCCTATATTGGGTGGGGGGAGAGGGTTGGGGAGGGACGATTAAGAAGGTTTATAGAGGAAAAGGTGTGTGTGGGGTATTGGGTGGGTATTGGAGGGGGTGACAAAAAAGGAGTTTGGGCAATATTTTTTGAAAATAGGGGTATTCTTTAGTATGTCAGGAACGTGTATGTGATATGACCTAGGTTCACTAAGTGAAACCCCCATGATTCTAAAACATGTCACTCCCTCACACATTCTCTCATTACCCATAAAACATCTTCTTTACTTTCTAATTCTAGATCCCACACCATGAACATCGATGCAATGCCAACATTTGTGCGATATCGTTGTTCATATCTCATAAAATCCTCTCCTAGTAGTATGTCTATGATTTGCCAGAAAATTGGTCCAGTATTCTTTAGTATGCCACAAACACATGTGATATGGACCAAGTTCACTAAGTGAAGCCCCCGTGATTCTAAAATGTGCCACTCTTACCTCACACATTCTTTCACTACCCACAAGACCTCTTCTTTAATTTCTAATTCCATAGCCCATGCCATGGACATCAATGTAATATCAATATTTATGTGATATTGTTGTTCAAATCTCATAAACTCCTCTCTGAGTAACATGTCTATGATTTGCCAGAAAATAGGTCCATTAATTTTAAACACGCCCTTCAATCTTTTCTCTAAAATCCTACTAAGGAAGGCGAGTTGTTTCTTCTAAGTGGTGAGAGTAAAGTTTGCCAGAGCTATCATTCTCTTCCAAACCACCACCTAGTCCCTCTGCACTTCGCAATGTTTCTCCAAGTGTTTTCAAAATAAAATTGACTTTAATTTAGAAATTTCATTTGCAACTCTAATCAAGTTTCGCAACTATTGCAAACCATTATGATTTTTAAAGTAGGTTGTGTACGGGGCGTCTAGCTGCTTAGGATGAAGATCTTGGAAATCGTCCACCACCTCTTCAAAATGATCATTATTTAATGATATTGCATGGTTTGACAGGGTGTCTGTTGACTTATTGCCACCACTTAGTGTATGTCTCAACCTAAAATCTTCAAAGGAAGATAAAATATTTTGAATTTTTATAATATATTTATTCAAATTCCTTTCTATAGTTTCACCCTTTATTATTGGATTAATAATTAATAATGAATCCCCTCCAAATGAATTTTTGAAATAAATAATTTTTGTGCCAACTGACAACGAGAAAAGTCGCTTGCACTTAATCAACCTTGTTGTTTGCACCCACTGAAATATTTGTTACCAATTTAGTTTGCATACTAAATTGATAGGTTGACATTACTTCTTCAATTGAATTATGGATTGAATAGTGGTTGTTCTAAGTTGCAGAGTTGCTTGAATACAGAAAATGAAGTACACATGCAGTATGACAATTATAAACATTAAAATATTGCATAAAGGTACACCTCTTTAACATTACTATTCAGCTAATGAAGTTGAAATACTTTTCTTTTGCATTCATATTAACAGTGATATTGTACTCTAAGTATTGATTAGATTCAAATTTTTCAAATTCATAATTGATCATTACATTGTGCATTCAAACTGAATGTAGTAAACAAGTATTCCTTCAAGGTTACATCTTTCATATTGAGAACTTGGAGAACATATGCAATTCTGAAATATAGAAGCATTATGAGGTTTAGGGGTCCATGTATTGCCTTTAAGAGGTCTTCTGCATTTTGGAGCTGATTGGCTGCATAATTTGACTCTTCATGTCCTTAGCCTTGTCTCTGTTTGTTATGCATCCTAAGTCTTCTTTTGGTCATGTATCCTGCATCATGGAAAGGTAAAAATGTTAGATCCAAAATGGATCTAAGCAATGCATGGAAACCAAAACATCACACAACAATCAAACTTTCAGAGCTGTAAATCTACCAATAACATCAATACAACAGCAAAGTATGCATCTACATCAGCTGAATAAAGGTATCAAAGGGACATAACTCCATGAAACCTTTTACTGTTTATGGTTATCATTCTGCATTGTTCAAAAGTTGTGTGAAAGCAGAAATCTGAATTAAAGGGACTTAGTTCCTATAGTTGAGAAACCTTTTTTCAGAACATCAGCATGTTAAGATGGTAAGCACAACCAATCAACCATCATTCATGCATGAATGTCATTTCACATGGCACTCACACACAAACATTGATTGGTTAATTATGTTCACTAACCTAACGTGTTGGTTTGATGGTGTGTACAAGCAAAATAAACAAAAGTATAATCAAATGCAGAAAGAAACATGATCTATGAATTCACTAGTTTCAAATGATAAAGAAAAATGCAGTGAGTGTCACGAGCCCATGCTCAAACCTCACCAGATGCATTACATGCAATGCAAGAAAGCTAAGAGTTCAAAAGTTCAGGAATGAGAGGATGCAGAAGAAGGAGATGCGGTTCCTAGAGGTTGGTACAAGGTACAAGCATGATGTTACAAGTTTAAATGCTACTAATACAAAATGCAGAGTACAGTAATGTTGCTAGAAGGAACATGTTCAATGAAAGGATGCCCTAAAAGATGGATGTGCCAGATTGAAATGAATGATCAAGTACAACGAACAAAATTGTAAATTAAATAATGAGGTAACACTGTATTTCATTACTGCACAGGTTAAGGTTAACTATGATGCTGTTGAAAAGAGGATTGATGTTATGCATCAACAAAAGTTAGATGTCACTTGTTGTTATGTCATCAAATGGATTAGGCATATATAAGATAATACTGATGTTTATCAAGGTTTCAGCTATGCATATACAATAAGTACATCAACATTATTAAATGAGTATGCATCTATGAATCAGATTAAATAAATAGTGCATAAGGATGAGAAACAGAAAAATAGTGCATTTACAAGATGAGAACACTAATGTTGTTGCAAAGAAGTATGCATATGCGGAAGAGTCAATTGCATTGTATCAAATTAAGATATGCATGTACCAAGTTCAAACATTGTTATCATCAAACAATAGTGCATCCTAATACTGTTATAAAGACTAGTATGTTTTCGATAAGTGAGAAACAGAATAACGGTAACATCCTTTTTTGCAATCAAGAATAAAAAAATAGAGGACAAGCAATTTGCATTAAAAGGTGAATAGTGTTAGTGTTTGTTACATTATTTCAAAAATGAAATCAGATAAACAGTGTTGGTGTTTTAATGTTGTTGGGTGCATACTCAAGAGACAAATGACATATTCCAGGATGTTCAAGCAAACAATAAATGACTATGTTGTTATTCATGTTTAGAATGTAGTGTTTTGTGCAAAGATGAAAAGAAAATAACAATATCATTTTGTTATTATCAAGTGCATATTCAAGAATGGAAGTGTTTGATTAAGGATGTTGATATTCAGAAAGAAATCGGTAAACAATGTTATTATTTAATACTGTTAGATACATGATCAGAACAATGAAAAGATGGCCCTATACATAGATCAAAAAACCTCAGAGATTATGCAAAAATGTAAAAAAAAAAAATGGCAGTCCTATTTTCGCATGTTCACATGACAGTGATTACATATTCATTCAATAATAGTGTTATTATTGATACTATTGTGCATGATCAAGTGACAATATATAATGGAATGAATATGCATATATTTAACAAGAGCTGTAAAAAAAGAAAAATATGCATGATCAATGGTCGAGCTCTTTGTTTCGTAGTGTTGCTCATGGGAGCCACGAGCCCGTGCTCGAACCCCATGGGCAGCTTTTTTACTGCATGTAGTAACTATATATAGATGTAATGCTTATCATTTTTTGTAGAGAGAGACCATATAATGTAAAAACCTCAGACATTATGCATAAAGACAGGACAGGGTCTCAATAAAAATGCAGACATCCAGTGGTATTGACTTCAACATAATAGTCACTCTCGAAACAAACAAAGAAGACAGCATATAATAAAGATGCAGACATCCAACAAATACAGTGGTGACATTATGCACAAAGAGTGGCACGATTTCAACAGAGTGTGGCAACATTCAAACATAATAGTTATATGGGTGTAGTGGAGCCGACAAGCTCTTCACAACAAAAGTAGTGGTGGACATATTCATTACCAAATAAAGACATCAACAGTAGATTTCCAACAATCATGAGCTCACACTTCTAGATCAACAAGAGCTCGAGCTGAGCAAGAAGAACAACAACAATACACCGATGTACATAAAGCTCGGGCTATTCAAAACACATAGAAGCTTATCTAACAGTGAGAAATCATGGAGGAAAAGCGACAGCGAAAAGATGGAGACCCAGATTATAATAAACCCAGAAAAATTGCAGAAACTATTTAATACAAACAAATATGTTTAAACAACTCATTCAACAAAAGAACAGTAACTTATCTATGAGTTACAAGCTGAGATGTGCTGGAGGTCGAGTTCGACAAAAGTGTGCATGAACAAAACACCATATATTATGGCATGCAAAGTCCAAGAGTAGAGCCCGCAGTGGAGAGCCCAATTTTAACTGAGAGAAACCCAGGATAGCGTTATGTTTCATGGCATGAAACTACAGGTTCACACAAGAGCCCGAGCTCTCTGATTGTTAATGATGAAAACTCCAACTCAAAGTATGCATTGAGCCCGAGCTCTAACTTCACACCACAACCCACTGCCAGTTGGAGCCTGAGGTCCATGCATACTCATGATCACAGCCAAGGATAGAGCAAAACAACAAAGATTGCTATATTCTAGCCCACGGACCACAGAGAGAAGCCTTAAAATTTAATACAACTCCCAAATAACAGTCGTAGCTCCATGATTAGTTTAGGGATAGAACAGAGAATCCAAAGACAGTGCCATAATCTCAGCATGGTGGCGCCATGAGGTTAGGGTTTCAAAAAACCTAATATCTTCCCCAAATCTAGATTTGCAAAATTGAATGTGAAATAATGTCTATGCCAAGTTTTGATAGAACTTGAAGTCCACTGTCAGAGTGGAGTTAATGTTGTTGCAGACTATAGTGCACAACAGACTTCTCCAAGTGCCACGACAACTCAGCCATTGCCATGGTGGATGAAGATTTTTTGCATGGGTTTGGTCATGTTGACCTCAGTTATGGTGTTGAGTTTGGCATGTTTTGGTTATATGCCATGGGGTAGGATTATATGTGATGGAGTTAGGGTTTGGCCATTTTTTGTTATATTTTAGGATTATTGGGTTATAGTTTGATGTATTGGTATATTTTGTAAAAGAGATGTATATTTTAAAGATACCAACATTAGGGACTAGGTTTAGGGCACGTATTGTGCCTTAAATTTAGGGTTTCTAGCTGACTATGAGGAACTTTTTTGAGAACTTTTTTGAGGGAGTTAGGGTTTCAAATTTACTCATGAGAGAGGATATAGCTGAGCCTCTTATTTAGTTTTAGAGGTTCAGAATTTAGGGAAAAGAGGTATTAGTGAGCTTTTTGTTCCTTTGCATCTTTTCCATACATTTTGTAGCTATTGGTTCATGTTTTATGCAGATTATGATCAAGTGAATGCACATATTCCTTGGCATATTTTGTACTTTCTCATGTAACCATTTTTACAGATTTTGAAGATAATAAAGCTTGTCCCCATTATTCATACATTTTTCTGAGTTTCTATTTCAATCCTTGCAACTTTTTTGCATTTAAGTGTAATGTGGATTTCAGCATAGATTAGTGAATTAATTCTTATTCCTATTCTAGGTTGTAAATTGTAAACCTTTTACAGAACCTACATGTTTGTTGGCAGAATTGTTACTACTTGTGGCACAAACCCTAATAGTGAATTCTAGGTTAGCCTATGTGTTGTGTAGTGAATGTTATTACAGATCTTAGGAATGCATGTCCTATAGGTGCTGGTTTATAGTTCTGACAAATCTGAATCAAGTTTTGGTGTATCACCTTTTAGTTCATTTTATTCAGTTTCACTTATCCTTCTCCCTTTTCCCATATCAGAAATTAGTCGTAGGTGATATTCCAAATCCAATAGGAACCGGCCTAGAATCTGGAGATTCGTTCTCTTTCCCATCAATGAGAACGCTTCCATGTTTCAACAAGATAGCTAGATTTCATATCAAGCTAAAGGCACAATCTTGATTGACAACAATATTCTTTGCACCAAATGCCAATATGTTATCGGCTCAGTCCCTCGTCAGGAATCATGTACCTAATAGTCTCAAATCATCTTTTGAAGCTCCTTCAAAGTTGAACAGATTTTTCTGATCTATTTGGTTGATGATTGGAGTTGTTTAGTGTTATTTGCAATGAGTTTATATATTTAAGTTTTAATGACAGTGGTAGTTTGAACTTTACTAGGTATAATATGTAAATAAATATGATTTTTGAACTAGAAATGCAAAAATATAAGGGGCCAATAAGAAATATCAGAATTTTGATTTATTATGAACAACAATGCATCTATTCAAAATAAGATAACTAAAACACCACAACAAGAATGAACATACTTAGGCAACAATATACAACACACCAATATTTAGTTGTGAGCCTCTAATCTGGGAGGTCTTGGGTTTCAATCTACTTAATATTAACAAATAATAATAATTAAATCTTGGTTTCAACTCATTACCCATCGAAAAAAGAATGGGCATACTCAAAAGTCCAACACTCACTCCAAGAATGATTTTTATTGCAAAAATCACAATAAGATTGGCATCTAGCTAACTAGGTGGTGTCAATGTGTTTTATTTGCAATATTGATAATTAGTAAAAATAAATATGCAAGAAACTCTAAACCCCATGCCTGGTCTGCGGGAAAGATCATCCTATCAACTAAAAACCCTCAATGTGCATCAAACTGGTCCATCATAATCCTTTGTTGTCTGAATCAATCTTATAATTAATTCGTTGATAAATTTGATCTAGAAGTTGATGCACAAATTTTAATGCCTAATTTAGGATGTACAACTATAGGAGAATAAAATCGTCCCTATACAAATGTGTGACTGGTGTAGAGGAAGGTGGAGTTGGTAAAGATGAACCCAACCTTCTCAAATCTTCCCAAATCATCCTCTAACTATTATAATCTAAATCAATATTGTTGTCAATCTTTTAAATGGTGAATCACAGATGAATTCACCTCCCAAGGAAAGTTGGGGTTTTGTCCAACCTTCTGGTCTCCATGGAGTTTTCATTCCCAAAAGCTTCAATCCAGTGCTCAAACTCTTCCTCAGAGATCAAACTCATTTCTCAGTTGTAAAAATGAATTCATGGTTGCTCAAATGAATGAATGGTTGCTCAAATGAAACCCCACAATTTTCTTTTATTTTCCTCCAACCCTAGCTGCCCAATTTAGGGTTTCCATCTTATTTTTTAATAAAGTTTATTTAAACTGTATTTTCTCCTAAATGGTTCAACCCATTTAAGGGTCTTATTCATCATTAATAAAATGCCCACTTTAAAAAAAAAAATTAATCCTTATAACTCTTAGGGGTGTGTGCAATGGGGGGCACTCCATAACACTTTATTATATTATAAATTTATGTAATTAAATCACTTTATTTTTATTTAAATTAAAACACTAGGAAATAACTTAATTATTCTAAATTTATTCCTAAAACCATCACCTAGACTCCAAATTGAAAACTATTAATGCACATGTCATCCTGGTGATGTCTAAATATAGTAAGTGAATTGATAGTCCCCTCCTAAAAAACTGGGATCCTCCCTAAAAAATAGGAACTGCAACCAAAACCTCAAGAATGATCCTTGTGGTCTCCTTATGTGTTCCGTTCAACTCCTAGTCAATCCCTAAAAAATAGGAATCCCTCCTAAAAAATAGGAGATTGTCTCAAAATACCCAAAACTTCTTGTAAAGCTCCCTACTAAGCTCCACAACCCCTAGTTGGGCCCCTTAACCACTCTTCTGACCTACGAGAACCCCTGATTATAGGCCAACCTTTGTGTTATGTGCTTGAATGTGACCTCTAAATTAGGCACAAACTCAACATAGTCTTTACTCAATCGTTCAATTCACAAAGACAAACATGAATTGTTCATCTTGCCAATTCGATTGAAGCGACTTGTTGCCTCCTAATTAGTTGGGTATGTCGAATTTACTCTCAGAACGAGAGCCAACAACCTTGACCATTGCTAACATGGAGGATTTCTAAAGCATGAGAGATAAGCAAATTGTCATTAATCTATGAAAGGAAATGCAATTAATCTAGAAAAGGAAATGCAATTAATCTAGAAATGAATTGCTTTTAAACTAGAATTGAAATGCTATTAAACTAGAAAGCTTGAAAGATGATGCAATTGAGATGCTAGATATGTAAATGAATTGCATTAAGAATCAACATATTATTAATCCAAAAGAAATTAGTCTAATTATGCAACAAAGCTCAAAAACATAAGAATCAATACAAATTTCAATAATAAATTTGATGCTCTCTAATTCATCCTCTCAAATGAAGAAAAAGAGGTCCAATATATAGAAAACCATGGAAAGAGGGTGAAGAGTTTCTTGAAAAGAAACGGTTGCCTCTTCACTTTCATTTGAGACAAAAATGCAAGAATTATTTAATTAAAAGAGTGGATTATTGCCACATGAGTGACCTTTCATTAGAATTATGGAATTTTTTTTGAGGATAATCCATCCTAATAATTAAATAACTATTCAATTCCTTTTGATGTATATTAGCTAAAGGGAGTGGAATTAATTTAATTTAAAAGTATTTAGGACTTTAGAATTAAATCAATTAATCATAGGGATTTTTAGCTAATAAACCTTGATAATTTAGGAATTAAATATGATGTCAGATTTATGCAAATTTAGGTTTTCTGCATTTGAGACTAAGTCAATTAAAGTCAATTAGGAATAGAATTTGCCTAGTACAATAGGACTTTGATGATGAGAAAATTGAAGGAATGCACCGAAATTGATTAGAATTATAAGGTGCCAATTTTGGGGTGTTACATTTTGCCCCTCTTTGAATTGATGTGCGAGCAGCGCATTGATTCAAAGAATAGTCTGATGTGAAAATGAAGATTTCGGAAGTCTAGGTTAGGTTTCCAAGACACCGATCAAATTGAGAAGCAGAATCAAGTGAGAGAAGATCATAATCGGGGTTAGATTGCCCCAGTATCCACTGATAGTTGATGAAGATCTAGGACTATCTCTAGAATCAGGGTTAGATTGCCCCAATACGAAGGTTAGCCCTCTGAGATCTAGGTTAGGTTGCCTAGATAACGGTCTAAAGAGCTTTTGAGAGCCATCTTCAGAACGAAGCATAACTTTCAGGAACTAGGGTTAGATTGCCCCAATACCTAATGAGATTTTAGGAATCATCTCCAGAATGAAGCTTGATTCTTGAGGATCCAAGTTAGATTGCTCAGATACCTAAAAAGATAGATGACAAGATGTGAGACATCAAGATGCCCCTAGAGATTCAAGATCATGGAATATCTAATTTTGATCATAAGGTACGAAAAATTGAATATGCCCCAAGTGATGAGATGCCCCTAGCGATGGGGACTTTTGATTTAGATCAGACTAATTCGAGAATGATGCGAAAAGATTTAATGATGCAATCGTCCTGCCCCCTCGGGAGCGAAATTAAAAGATGACATGCCATAATGATGAGAGCAAGAAATCGCAGATAGCAACAAGATCGAAGATCCAGAGAAATCCAGAGATAGATCAAGAGAAGAATCGATTTGAAGCGATCAGGGAGTCCTACTGACTAGGTTTGACCATAGTTGACCAGAATTGACTAGAGTTGACTTTGATGAAAAGATTGTAGAATCTAAGAAAATGATAGCAAGAGATAATTCTGACAAGAAAGCGACATCAAAAAATTGACTACACAAGTGTCCAATCACGTCGGTCCCAAAATTTTAAAACACAATTTTGAGCTACTTAGGAGTGTCAAATTTTGATTTTGATCACGAAAATGGATTCAGAACGGTCCATTTAGCCAAGGGTGCATTTTTTGCAGAAAATGAAGCACTTTGAAAAATTAGGTCAAAGGCTATATAAGGCCCGGAGGGATCATTTTCAAATCATTATTCACCTTTTGACTTTAGCGATAGCGAGAGCTCCAGCTGACATTGATAGAATTCCCGTGCACACACATCGATTTAAGCGCTCCCGATGACACAACCGGCCACCGTAGTATGACACACTTGTAAGTAATCACAACATTATCCTGCATTTCAAAAAAATTTATCAATTTTATAGAATTTTAGCAAGTTTTTAAGCTTTTTAGGGTATGTCGCGTCCAATCTCGCGCAAGGGAATAGTTTCCTCGCGCCGGCCTAGATCTCCTTTCATGCGAGGAATTGGATTCCTCACGCAGGTCATGGATTCCTCATGCGGGTCCCTCCCTTGCGCTCGTGCAAAATGTGCACTTGCGCCACATGAGATTTCAAGAATCTCGCGCGGGATGACATCCTATCTCGCGCAAGTTAGAAAGTTCATGCAGGAAAAGAGTTTCCTCGCATGGGAAACTTGCTAAATTCAAAAATTTGTTATTTTTTATGTCGCAAAGTCAGCCAATTAGAATGCTTCAAAACTGTGTTTAGGATAGGTCCATAGTTGTATTTGTTGTCTTTGCTTTGAAAAAATCATCATGCTGAGGTACTAATCCAATTTCATCGCTTGCTTGGCAGGTTGACCTCCTAGATATTGTGTTCCGGTCACATCATCCTATCATGGGTGAGTTACTTCAGAGGCTATCAAATGCTGATGGTGCCCACATTTATGGGCTCGGATTATCATACCTTCGTGATGCACCCGATATTTGGGTAAATCACGGTTTACTGGGTGCCCTGGTCGAGCATTTCCATTTGGAGACGAACACCTTTCATTTACCACAGGGGGAGATGACAGTCACTCCCGAGGATATATACAGGATTTTGAGAGTGCCTTTCCATGGAGCTCATGTGGAGTATGACACGCAGCCCATAGTAGGTACACAGGCTTTGAGAGTAGTCTTTTAGGATGATCTAGTGATGGGTCGGGCCATCTCATGGGAGGATTTGATTCGCAGCTATGGTAGAGATCACCCACTGGCGGTTGTGTTGGCATTGTTCTTGAGTTGCCACTTGGTTCCCGATCGTGGTCAGAACGGGTTAGAGTGTGGTTGGGGAGGCATGTTGCAGAAGATGTTGGCCACACCTGCAGTTACTTTTGGATGGGGTGAGTGATGCTCGCTCAGATGTACCACGAGATGCACGAGATTGTGTATCGAGGTGCACGTACCATGGTGGCGGGAGTTGTCGTCAAGGATAACTTTAAGGAACCCCCCCCTCCCAAAATTTATAAAATTGTGGCGAATCACATGTCATTTGGGTGAAAAAAAATTTAATAGTGTTGGCGAATTATGCGTTAATCAATGGATATTTGGTGGCAAATTTTTTAATAGTTTAACCAATTTTTATAAAATAATGGCGATTATAATTTTTGTTTTTAATAAAATTATTAATATTGATGGAGAATTATGTTTTGAAATATGGATATTGGTTGGCGAATATTTTAATAACCGATACCTTTTTATAAAAAAATGGCGAAATTATTTTTCAAATAATTGAATTAATTTATTTGTTATGGCGAATGGTTTTCAGAAAGTTATAGTTGGTATGGCTATTTTCAAAAGATGGGAAATAAGTTAAATGTTAAATGTATTATTTGAGAACTCAGACCGTCTGATGATCCAAGATCAATGGCTGAGGTTTAATTTCGGCCAACATTTCTTGAAGGAAGAAGAATTGTCGAGGTAGTCACCGGAATGTTGACACGTATCAAGGTAAGTTGTCTACGGAGTACAATGTACCCAGAAAGAATTAAATGCCATGTCAGTGATAGCGACATTCTCTCGCTAGTACGCTACCACTAACCACACACCACTTCCCAAATTGTACAGCCGATTTCTGACAATTTTTTATCGACAGTTACCAATACCATTGCAGTTTAGTTTATCTATAACTATATATAATAAGCCGAA
>MU226070.1:1056566-1086054 GCA_018584345.1 Thuja plicata | reverse complement strand
GAAAATGGGTTGATGTATTTTTGTACGGCCAAATTCTCATTTTGGTCCAAAATGAGAATTTGGCAAATTCTACAAAAAAGGTCGAATTTGCCAAATTCTCATTTTGGACCAAAATGAGAATTTGGCCGTACAAAAATACATCTTCCTGTTTTCATCTTCCAGCCATCTTCCAGTAAACAAATGGGGCTTAAAATTTTGATTATAGCCACAAGCATACAATCAACTTTATCAGTTGCCCTAAACCCCACGATTGTGGAAGAGTGTACAGTACTCAACTTTATCAGTTGCCACATGTCATTGCATGTCTTCACCCGTCATTGAATCTTCTAGAAATAGCTCTTATGTGTCATAGGAATCCGTCATAACCATTTCAGCCTTGATCTCCTTACACACAATTCAAGATGTCGACACGTCAAGTGGAGTGACACATCAACATGCCAACTAGACATGTACACTCACACTTAATTACATTATTTGCAAGAAATACATTTTACAAAACAAATAATAAGAATAGGAATTATCCAAGGTTGAGACACCTTATTCCTAACATAGTCATCGTTAGGTTCAGTTTTTGACAAAGATGATGAAGCTTTAGGAGATGGAGGAATGGTGGAAGAAGTAGATGTGAGATGGGAACTATTGCTAGACATAGGTTCCTGATATTGATCATGCTTGAGAGTAGTATCTTCAATATGTGATTTATTAGGATTTTCCACTTCGATTATTCCATTATCTATGAGATCTTGGATTTTATGTTTCAACTCCATTCAAAATGAAGTTTCATGCTTATTGTGTCGATGATATGCATAGTAGATACTGAAGAATGTGGATCCAATTAACGTGATTTTAGGCAATGTGATGAGGTCATTCTCAAGAAGTTCTTCCAATGCAGATTCATAAGATTGTCCCAAAGGAGTAAAGACTCTCTTTAAAGGCTAATGAGACGCTTCTTGATCAAATAACAAAGGACAAGTTGTTCTTAATGAGGATTCATCAGATGGAGTTTCCTTGTTCCCCTTTAATCTTTGAAGTTCAGATTCCATAGTTCGAAGTTGTTTTAACAAAGCTACCTTAAGAATCTCTTTTTCTCTTTTAGAAATTGTAAGATTTGTCTTGATACGCTTGCTTAGAAGATTGAAAAGAAAGTATGATGAATCAACCGATTGACTAACAGGTGCTGAAGTGATATCTAAAGTGCTAATTAAGTCCAAGACCAAAGGACAAAGGAGATAATGTCCAACTGAGAGGGAGATAAAAATGACTCTGATCTTGAGTCAAGGGTAACTAACCTGTTCTCACAACCCAGAATAAGGATAGCGCAAACAAAGACTGATAAGATCGAAATAGATAATGGGTCACTTGGACTAGCACAAAAAGGTTAGATTTCGAGACAAAAATGAGTCAGACTATCAATAGATTGTAGTACAAGATAGACTAGTAACAATGTTGATGAGAACGCAGATTTGTGAAGATTCAGATAGAACCTTCACAGCAGAATAGCAATTTGGATAGCAAGTTAATAGATTCCAGAGTTTTGATAGCAGGTGCAGAAACTTGGACAATATTTTGACAATTAACACCGAGAAGTGTAGATTTGGGATTGTTGATCGTTTTAATGTTTGATTTGAATGTTTGAGATGTTTGTTTATTTTGATGCTTCACCCATGCAAGACACATCAAGCAGAATGTTCATAGTACCAGAACAGACACATCACAATCCTAGGATAGCCAGGACAGTAACTGTTGAATCCCCACTTGAACCGAAGTTCAATTACGCTTACTCATAGTGGACAACTTAGAATCTTGGAGGCACGGCTCCTCCTTACATGTGCACTCACTTCTCAAGCACACCAAGCTTCAAACCCCAAAGGAATTGCTTCCCAAAGGGATGTTGTCTTTATTAAGAGCCGTAAAAGTGTGGGGCATCTTAGTTGGTCTCTGACCTTCCACGCCAACAGATAGAGGTTTTTTGGATACTAGAACACAGTTTGTAGTAAGGGCATCCGTTCAGGTGGTTATACTTGTGGTAGATTAGCTCCGTTATGGAGGCCTCCCAGCCTACAGAAGTTACATTCTGTAGGTTTTAACGCACCACAAGGGTACTGAGGGTGATCTTCTTCCTGGTATAACGCAATCAACACCTATTCACTGTGACATTAATCATAATGACATTTTTTATATACCGGTTTGGAAGGGCTTGGCTTTAGCCTATTACCGGTTGGGCAATCCACTCTCACCGGCTCTATTAAAGCTCTCAGGAGGTAGCCACACTAAAGGATTTGTATGGATTTCTCTTTCACCCAAGATCCGTGAAGGCAAGGTGAGAGGACACGTCCATGCAATTCTTTGGGTTTACAAAACTAGAAGACACTTCAAGCAGAATAAGAAAATGACAATAAGGTTTTTGGATTTTTGATCATCCCAAAAGGGCGAGAGCATAGTTTCCTGACATTATTGTCATTCCTAAAACATCAAACAAATGTTCATTTTAAGAAGTCTTACATGTGGGTTCCTATTTTAAGAAATCAAAAACAATATGCAAGCACAATGTTTTGCGTTATATCGATCAAAGGCAACCTGCAAAACCAATTCATGAGTAGTTTGTGTTTTAGTCTTCTTGGATAACGTTCTACAAACCATTGTTAGGCAGTATGCAAAAGATAATCACATGAACATCAGATCCAAATATTAGTCCACATTATCAAAATCCAAAAATTAGAGAATAGATCACATATTCAAAAAGTACACAAAAAATCATGCAGTTTCAAAAAAAATTGCACTGAAAAAGGTGATCGTATGAGCCCGTACGAGGCTCAAGAAGCTGCAAAAATGAGGATTAGCCAGGTACAGTCACCAAAAATAGTGATTTATGATAAATCCAGAGAGAAAAATTAAAAATTGACTTCACCACAGTGATCCTTACAAAATTCTACCCCAAATTAAAAAAAAATGCTACAAAAATGGACCTAAAATAAGCAAGATATTAGGGTTTGAAGTCAGACTACAAATTCAAAAATGCATATGGTGAATGCAAGTACAAGGCTTCATGTGAGGAAGTGCAAGGATTCGCACGAGGAAGTGCAATAGCTGGCGTGAGGAAAGTGTTTAATTCCAGAGACTGTCAGAAAGTCTCACGCGAGGAAGTACAAGGCTCCGCGCGAGGAAGTGCAATAGCTGGTGCAAGGAAAGTGTTTTCTCGCACGAGAGAGTGCTAATGAAAGCAAAACTTTGTGCGGATATGTGGGAAATTTCATGCGAGACTTCACTGCAGAGTCGTACGGCCTGCTTGGGCAAAATTTTGATGCCACAGATTCAATTTGTGGATGAATATAGGCGTATTTGTAGTCATTTTAAATCGAAACGATGTTCTAGATGCAATGATGGAGTCAGATTTGACTCAAAGTGAATGTAAAAAATTACAGAAAACAAAATTGACGGTAAATATATAATATGAGGCCAGGAATTGAATACTCTTGCCCCACGGTGGGCGCCAAAATGTTATGTGCTTGAATGTGACCTCTAAATCAAGCACAAACTCAACATAGTCCTTATACAAGCGTTCAATTCATAAATACAAACATGAATTGTTCATCTTGCCAATTCGATTGAAGTGACTTGTTGCCTCCTAATTAGTTGTGGATGTCGAATTTACTCTCAGAACGAGAGCCAAAAACCTTGACCATTGCTAGCATGGAGGATTTCTAAAGCATGAGAGATAAGAAAATTGCCATTAATCTATGAAAGAAAATGCAATTAATCTAGAAAAGGAAATGCAATTAATCTAGAAATGAATTGCTTTTAAACTAGAATTGAAATGCTATTAAACTAGAAAGCTTGAAAGATGAAATTGAGATGCTAGATATGTAAATAAATTGCATTAAGAATCAACATATTATTAATCCAAATGAAATTAGTCTAATTATGCAACAAAGCTCAAAAGCACAAGAATCAATACAAATTTCACTATAAATTTGATGCTCTCTAATTCATCCTCTCAAATGAAGAAAAAGAGGTCCAATATATAGAAAACCATGGAAAGAGGGTGAAGAGTTTCTTGAAAAGAAAGAGTTGCCTCTTCACTTTCATTTGAGACAAAAATGCAAGAATTATTTAATTAAAAGAGTGGATTATTGCCACATGAGTGACCTTTCATTAGAATTATGGAATTCTTTTTGAGGATAATCCATCCTAATAATTAAATAACTATTCAATTCCTTTTGATGTATATTAGCTAAAGGGGGTGGAATTAATTTAATTTAAAAGTATTTAGGACTTTAGAATTAAATCAATTAATCATAGGGATTTTTAGCTAATAAACCTTGATAATTTAGGAATTAAATATGATGTCAGATTCATGCAAATTTAGGTTTTCTGCATTTGAGACTAAGTCAATTAGGAATAGAATTTTCCTAGTACAATAGGACTTCGATGATGAGAAAATTGAAGGAATGCACCAAAATTGATTAGAATTATAAGGTGCCAATTTTGGGGTGTTACACTTTGTTGTAGTCTGAATTGCCTAAGGAAGGGACATTACAGTCCTCCCTTCCCAGGATTATTTGCCTCAAGCAATTTGCACCTACTTGCTGAAACCAAATGCTTGGATCCCATATCAACCTCAAGAATGTTGTTCCACTAATCTATTGTTCTCCTTTACATCCTCTTTCCAAGGGTTAGTCCAGCAAAACTCAAGCAAAGCTAAGGTAAAAATCAAATTAAAGGACAATTACTCAAGTTAGTGAAAATCAAGATGAAACTTGTAATTCATATAGGAACATTCATTGAAGTGTTATCTAATTCAAAGTGAGGTAAATTGAAGAAATGTTGATACAAATTAACTATTCTCCAATACCTATGCATGCTTTCCATCTCTAAAAACTTTTGATAACAAGTTTTAGCTTCCTTTACCTTGTTCCACCTTTTAATTGCTTTCCTTTCCTCCACCTTTTTATAGTGACCAGGTTTCCGCACCTTCTTGTGGCTTGACATCTGCAAAACAACAAAGATTTTTCATTAATTAACGGTTTTTAATATTAGACAAATTTTACACATAGTAGTACATGTTATTTTAACTGTGGTAGAGCGTCACTTTAATGACTTTTGTGTGCTACTTTAATAACTGTTAAGCGCTACTTGTAAGTTAAAACGCACTACTTAACAGATCAAAGGTGTTAAAACGTTATTAAATGTATTAAAAAAAGTTCAAGTAAGCATTAGAGGACTCCTACTAAGTGTCACTTTTCTATGTAAAGGCGTCAGACTTTAGATATCACACGTTGCTTTAACTATCAAATACGTTGAAAGAAGGTAAGACATACAACATAAGGATATTTGTATGTGCCATTTGGTCATGTAAAGGCATCAGAATTCACCTCATACATTTCACTTCACCTGTAAATTGCAAATTCCTACAAACAAACACACTTAAACACAACAAAACTTCATGAAAATATTAGCAATGAGGCTTAGAGCCCCACAGTGGGCGTCATTTGTGTATATGAAAATCACACCTTCATGAAATTATCTTTCTAATCAATTTAATTCAAAGAAATCAATCCAATGTAAACTAATGAATCGAACTTTCAAAGCAATAAACATTTTATGGCTCTCTATCTAGGAAAGATAATAGTATACATTCTCAGCTCAAACATCCATTTGGCATTAATGATAGTCCTAGTAATGTGAAATTGAAGCTATTTGATGCAATTATACCCTATTTAGCTCAAATTATCCTAAATGTTCCAAGATTGATCACTATTATGCGATTTGAATCTATGTAAATTCTATGAACTCAATGTTATTTGTCTATAGTGATGATGCTTTTCTTATGAATGTGTGTTTTTTTCTATAATGCTCTCAAAATGGCTTCTATTTAAAGGATTTCCCAAGGGTAGCGGGTAGAGTTGATTTGATCAAGATTAGGGTTGAGTTGAGTCAAGGGTTTCAAATGATGAGACAAGGTGACAAAAGGAGTGGTGAGAATAGAAAAGCCTAAATGAGTGGTGTGGATAGAAAAGTTTGGAGTAATCCATGTGCTCTCAATCCTTTATTCTCATTGGCTATTGATTTCTTGTCCCCTTTTGTTGAAAGAAATTAGGATTAAATTAATTCAACCAATTTAATTAATTTAGCCATGTAAAGGGATTCGATGGGTTGCATTTGATTTATTTAATTGAACTATATAACTAATTTATTTAATCAATTACATAGTTTAATTAATTCCTTTTGGCCTAAATTCAATTAATTGATGGCTTTGTTAATTAATCCATGGTGTTGACTTGATTTGACCCTTCTTGATCTTGGTTGACCCTTTTGATTTTGGTTGACCAAATTAGGGTGTCTACAAGAGGCAACAAGGATATAATCATATCAAGGAGAGGTTCATAAAGTCATAGTGATCCAAGAAGAGGAGGATATGCACTATCAAGGAGACTTCCATTTTGTCTTCATGGAGAAAATCCATCAGTAAGACCAAGAGGTTTGTGGGAACATTTTAAGGTCTTATCAATTTTTCAAGTCACTCTGATATTGACAAAATGATGTAGGAGTCCTTAAAGTTATAAATGGTCTTGATTACATCAAGGAAACTAGTGCTAAGTCTATCTGATTGATGAAACATTATATATTGAGAGGAAAACTAAAAGTCGCACAGATGACTCAAGTCACGTCGATGAACATTATTGATTAGATCATTAAAAGAAAATGCTTCATAAATAAGGGAAGATGGTCACCCCAATATACAAATTGATGACAACTAGATAGATTCACATCAAAAAGACTTATATTATCAAGGTGACATCCTCAAGTCTCTCCACCTATTTAATTCAGCTCGATGAAGGATACGATATGGATATAATCGATAAGAGTTTAGTTAAGTCACCCAAAAGAACTCATGGATAGAAGGGTGGAAAGGATACAACAGAGAGACTACCAGCTTCAAAGTGAGGTCTTTTTATCCTAGAGACTACTCATGTCTTGCCAATAATGATAAGAACTAGTTTTTCATCGGAGGAACTTTCAAAAAGGGAAATTATTGATCTACCCAATAAGATAGGCCAACAATGTTATCTGAGAGACTTATATGATTGAAGTGACTATTTCAACTCTCCCTGACTATCCATGTTTTCCTGATGAATTGAATAAGATAGATACCATTGAAAGGAGATATGTTAGGTCATTCCAAAAAAACATGAGAAATGAAATAAGAGAAGTACCAGAGAGACTATTAGTTTAAAAGGGATTTAACTTTATTTTAGTGATTATTCAAGGCATGTCGATGATTATTAAATCTAGGTTGACATCGGGAGAACTCAGTGCAATTCTTGTCGAAGATCACTATATGTGCAGATTCCAAGAGAAGATTCATCACTTCCTCTCATGAAAAATGAATTTTTCAAGGAGAAGAGATGCAACATGAAGCTACTAATGATTCAACTAAATACTTAAAATGTGATTATGCTAGGTTATGTACACATCAAAGAGACATTCTCTCTTGAAGTGACATCCATGTGTGCTTTCGATAACCCAAGTTACAGCGATATTGGAGAGATTTTATATTTATCTCCCTGAAATCTTCAAGACTAAAGAAAAAAGAAAAATATGCTTGTATAGTCATAAAATGGAAGAACTTCCATTGTAGAATGGTTTATCCCCCCAAGTAAGTGGTTTGGGGTCATTTCAAGCACCTTGAATGGGTCTCTGACTTGGATCTGGCTTTCCCCCTATTCTGCCCCATTTCCCACTTTTCTCTGGCCTGTTTCTGGCATCCTAAACTACAAACCTGGGATTTTTGACCTCAGGGTCAAAATAAACCTTTTTGGGTCAAGGTCAACCTCAATCTTGACCTAGGTTAGAATCAAACTTGATTCTGACTCAAGGTCCAGATTTCATGTTTCTGGGGTTTCCGGATGTCGGGCTTCGGAAAGGTTTAATTCCTGCTTCCGGGTAGGCTATTTCGGTCTTCGGAGCAATGACTCTTGAAATTATATTTAATATAGGTCCACTTCTAGGGATATAGTTCTAATTGTAATTTAGTTATCCTATGTAGGTTTCTCTAGAATATTGTGCCCTAGATTCATATATAATGAAGTCTTCTCCTCTCATTTTCTCTAACCATAAATCATCAACCAAGCTAAGAATCAAGATTTGAAGCAAGCTAAATATGTATTGAATAATTCATCTACTCTCAAGAATTCAAGCACTTTCAAGTACTCAATTCATCAAGGAGATCCATTGGTAGCCATTGAAGGATTCAATCTCTATGGAGCCCTCTTGTTGAAGATTTCTCCATCCACATTCCTCTAAGCCTCTTCTTATTCAAAGATCAAATCAAGATTGGTGTTGAAGATCTACAAGAAATTGATTTGAGACATCCTACATCTAACATTCTACATTTTGCATCCATTTGGTGCATACATACTTGTGGTTCCACGAATTTGAATCCGCCACAAGGGTTTCTATACAAGAAAAGTGAATTTGTTCATTTACTTTGTTTACTTATGAAATTTCAATTATACTTTAAGGTTAATTCCAAAGCTGGGGTTTCACCAAGGCAAACCCCCCCCCCCCCCCCCCCCNAAGGCAAACCCCCCCCCCCCCCCCAACAAATAAACCATTTTTCTTGTAGGGACATGTTCGAAACAGTGAATTGGAGTGCAAATTCAGATACCCTTTTTGGAAAACTATCGGGATCCGAAAATAGATTTTCTGTTGGACATTTTGGGTCAGAATCGACATTCTATTCTGGGTCAAAATCAGAAATTTTGGGTCAAAGGTGACATTCATTTCTAGGTCAGAATCATAAATTTTGGGTCAAAGGTGACATTCATTTCTAGGTCAGAATCAGAAATTTTGGGTCAAAGGTGACATTCATTTTTAAGTCAAAATCAAAACTGAGCCAGATTCAGAAAAGATTTCTGGGTTTTCTTCGTCTCTGCATTTCTGTTTCAGATCCGGTTGTAGAATTTCCAAAAACTCAGTGCAGACACCCAAAAACAACATTCTTCAGATCTGTAGCATTTTGAGGTTAGTACTTGTCTTCAATTCATTTCAATTAAATTTTTAATCTTCCTAAATCTATCAAACACTCTCTTCTATAAAATAGAAGTTAGGGGTTTTCTATTTATCCCTATCCTTAATAGGTTGATTTATTTATGCATTGATCCTTTCTTTGGGGTTAAGCAATTTGGATCTTCCCTTTATGAAATTTTGGATTAAGAGGACAATCTTACCTTCTCCACATCATTATTTATCCTTTACATTTTAACAACACAACACATAACATACATTTACATTTCTTACATTACATAATTCAGTCTTCCTATTTTCTTATATTACATTTTTGGTGAACCCGCGATAGACAACTCTTTCTTTTTGGTGTTAGATTTATAGTTTTATGTTAGATCTTGCATGCATATTAGATTATCTTTCTTTTATGTTCTTGCATTTACATTTAAAAAACTAAAATCAAAACCTTGTGTTTCCTAAATTAGGTCATTTGCATTGCATTGGTGCATGAGCTTTACTACTTCTAGTCCTACTCATAGTATCTCAGTTAGAAGAATTCGTATACTTATGGGTTCCTTTGATCCTGAGTCTTCCTCTCCTTTCCTTAGGATCTGAATGACAGTTTGACCACTCGCGATTACAATCCTTCTACGGATCATAACTCTCCTCACTCATCTCATGATGAGGATGATGCTTTAAGAGTTCCTCCTAAGCAGGTCCAAAAACTTTCAACCGAACTCGATAAAATGGGAAATTGCCTTATTCAAGAAAACCATAATCAAGATTCCATACAAGCTATAGAAGCTCTTAAGAAAGTCCTTTGTTATAGTGATCAAGGTGTTAATCTCTTGCGTGGTATCACTCATCTTCTGCATTTGAATGTTAAACCTTTAGCTCAAGAGGCTCAAGATCTAGGATTCACTCCTCCTGTCACTAGTGGGAAACCTTCTTCTGTTTCTTTATCTAGCATTCCTACTTACACTCCTCCTTTAATGACTACATCTCTTCCAATTCCATCTATTCCTGTGAGTGTTCCACCAGTGTCTCTACCTACCTCACAGATTTCTTACCATAGTGTTCCTTTTACATATTCCAATCCTCTTCCAACTGTGGTTCCAAGTGTTCCACCAGTTGTGTCTTCCATTCCCACCACTTCCTACACTTTTCCTAGTATTCCTAATGTTTCTAGGCCACCTATTTCTTCTAATGATTCCACAATCATTAGTTTGGCTCAAACTATGTCATCTTTACAATAACAACTTGCATCCTTAACCCAATACAAGTTTAGCATTCCTACATGTGACATAAGTATTCCTTTATCCTTAGAAATTATTCGTGCTATTGTCCCTCGGCAAGCCGATATGCCTCTTCTTGAGAATTACAATTGTAAGGGAGATCTTGTTACTCATGTTAAAACATTTCAAATCCTTTGTAGTGATTATGTTGATGACCATAGGACTTGGTGGTACCCTAGATTTTGATAATTTAAAAGTCCCAATCCATTATCAAGAATCATGTTTATCCATAAAAAAAGAGAGAGAGATCAAAGGAAGGAAGCTTTATGACACAAATAAATAGAACTAACTAATCGAAGCCTTCAGAAAATGCTGAAATTTAGACCTGCTACAAAGATGATTTTGACAGAGGATAAAGATGGTTGAACTTTAAAAATCTAAAAATGACCCAATTCGGGAAATCAAATTTCCTATCTCCAGCAGAAATATTAGATTTTCATGAGGTGTTTTGGATTTTTGACCAAAGCCAAATCCGAAAGTTAGGTAGTTATTTTTTAGTTAGTTTATTGTTTTTTCAAAATAATTTGTAATAAGAGTTGTCTTTTCACCCTAAAAAGGTGTGAAAGCCACTCAAACACACACACACACACACACACATAATGTAAAATGTAAAGAGAGGGGAATACAATATAATACAATCTCACATATTTGGCTAGTTTTTAATCAACAAGTATAACATGGACCTGGATGTACTATTATTTCAAAATAAATAAAGATAAGTCCTTTTTCTTTCACATGTGTAATAGTTTCATTATCATTTTACAATTAGTCCCTCAGATAAACCAATATAACTTCTTCAAAGTGATAGTTTGTTGTGCATGCTTCTTAATTTGATTCATAGTCTATATTTTCAATTGGTTTTCTCATTTTGCATGGTTAAATTCTATTGATTGAGGCCTTAGTCAATCGGTCTGACATCTGAGAAATATTACACTTTTGAAATATCTCTGAATTTTTTTTAGGTTGCATGTACATTCCATAACACCTTTGAAGTGATAAGTTTTCTTGTAAAATCGTCTCTGAGGTTGAACATAAGATTGGAATGATATTGACTCTATTGCCCATAGTTGATTAAGGCACTGGTCTTTCTTGCTTATTGGATTATAGTTATTCAATTCATTGGTTATAGTTTTGTGATATCTTATCTATCTATTCATTTCAATTTAAATACATATTTACTAAACATTCTTTCAATTACTCAAAGTATTTCAGTTTACAGTTTATGATATATTACTTTCACTTAGATTTCTTTCAAGTGCCTTGCCATACGTGAGAGAGAAGGTTGAAGTGTTTCTTATCTACTATAAAAAGCCTTGTAACTTGAAGGATAAGTCAAGGTATAGGCCTACCTGCCTTGGTTTTGCAGAGCCAGAATTGCAGAAGTTCCAACCTTACCTTGGTTGTGACTTGTTAGTTGGCCAAATCACTTAGGTTTCCAATCATTGGATTGGAAATTCCATAGGAAATCCAATCTGTTGATTTGAGCACCAACAGGACTTTAGCTAAGTTGTTTTCTAGAATTTTTTGTGATAAGGCCTTGCAATGATATTGTTCTTTACCTCCTTATTCTATTGATTCTTTTCCTAAACTTGCTAATACCTTTATCCAACAATTTCAAAATAACATTAGTCCGCAAGTTTCCTTAACTGATTTAATGCATTGTAAACAAAACACTAAGAAAAAATGACTAATTTTATTGGTAGATTTAAGCATTTGTATGCTCAGATTTCTTATCTTGTTCCTGATATTGATAGTCAACATATATTTATTTCAAATTTGCAAAAGGATATTAGAGATAAGATTCTACTTATTGAATTTACCTCTTTTCAACAACTTTGTGTAGCACTTCATCATTATCAATTACAAGTGAATCAATTTGAGAGCAACACTCCAATGGCTCCTATTCTAGTTGATAAGAGTGATGTCACTCCTAATCCTAATAAGTTTTAGAAACCTAATAACTATGTCAAGATAAATAAACAGGCGAATGAGGTCGCTGATCAAGTTGTTGTTGCATCCAACAATGCAACTTCTGCATCCCTTGTTTTCCGTATGAATCGTACGTTTACTCCTCTCTCTGAATATTTACATTCTATTATGAGTAGGTTTTTAAGTGCTAATATGATTACCTTACCTCCTATTCGACCTCTTGTCCCTACTATGATGACATAAAAATCCTTTGATCCTAAATATTTTTGTCAATACCATCGACAAAATGGCCATGATACTGAAAAGTGTTATTCTCTAAAGCATAAGGTTCAAGACTTAATTGATTCTAATGCTTTATATATTGATAATTTTGATGGTAATGGGAACAAATATGTCTCTCCTCCTAATTGAAACCTGAAAATTTATACAAATCCTTTACCTACACATGATACTAATACCACCGCTCAACCATATTCTGTGGATATTGTTTACGATTCAAAGATGGATGATCTCAATCACATTGTTAATCATGTGGAGAGCATTGTTTCATCTCAACCTACTGTTCAATATCCTTTGCCTCCACTTAAACTTCAAGTTCCACCTAAACCTTAGAAACAAATTAAGGATAAATGACCTAGGGAACTCTCAATCACCTTTGATGATTCTTAAACTATTAAGGCTCCCGATGGTCCCCTCTATATTTATGATAGGATTGCTAACATACCTACGTGTGGTTGTCTTGTTGATCCTACATCTTTAATAAACGTCATTATTGAGGAATTTGTTTTTATGAAAAACCTACAACGTGATTGTTATGATACATCTGACGCATGGATCCAAACTTGTAATGGTTTTCTCTATCCTTCACTTGGTTCTATTAACTTTCCTGTTGAACTTTGTGGTAAAGTTGTAGATACTACCTTCATTGTCGTTCCTACTTCTGATCAGTTTCAAGTCAAATTTGGTTTGCCTTGGTTAACTGTCATGCATGTCATTGCTTCTCCTATTCATAAATGTATTAAGTTCATTCATAATGGAGAAGTGAAAATGATTAATCATAGTTTGTATCAACCTTCTAGGCCTAGAGATTGTACTACTCTTGATTTATTTTGGTCTTCATTACCTAATTCATGTCCTCCTCACCTTGATAACCTTTTTCGTTCATATCAAGCCTATAAACATCGCAAGATTGTCGAGTTAAGCATGCCTCGAATAGATCTTAACCGTGGTCTTTTTCCTACTCCTTCTATACCTCCTTTATCCATTACTTCTAGCTCTATTGCTCAACCTCCCAGTGTCACTTCTAGGCCTACTGAGAATCCTCCTCTCGAGCTTGTGAAAGAACCAGTAGTTATTCCTCCTAGTTCTCAACATGTGTCAAACAAAGTGAAACGTAACAAATATGCTAATGAATGTCATAAGAAGCATAGGGCTAATGCTAGGGTATGTGCCTCTGTTCTTCAAAATTCTTTACCTTCTTTTGACCATCCTATGCCTGATGTGTTCAAGGAATTTAACGTTCATAATGATGTTAAGATGAATGATTATGATGATTCTATTCGCATCTTAGATCCTATTTTGATTAATCTTGATGAGGAGGATACTCTTAATGATCCTGTCGATCCTAGTGATGAATATGAGACCATCGATATTGATATTGATTTACCTCATATGCTTTCAACTCAATTTATAATTATACCTAGTATCGAACATCATGATTCTCAAGAGGATCCTTGTTTGGAACTGGCTATTATTCCTACTGTGTTGGATATAGTCCCTCTTGTGAGTTTCCCACCTTCCTTAAATGATATAAACTAGGATAGGGAGAGAAGGCGATGTGCTTGATTGGAATGTCCTTCATGGTAGCTCATTTTGTGTTTGCCTGTTGTATTTTGCTTCTCCCGTAATGTGTTTGCTAAAAGTTTGTTAGATTATTTTATACGAACCTTGTTACTTTGTTGGTGCAAGGTGATAAAGGAATCAAGCATGTTGTACAATTCCTCTATATATATCTCTATTCTTCTATATGTTGTTTTCATGTTATGTTGTACTAGTGCTATTATTCATAAATGTTTTCCTTGTGTAGTCCGCTTGGATCTGCGACATGGTAGCACTGATTCTTTTTGCTCTCCGTGTTGTGGTCCAAAAAGACTCTTCTTCGTAACTCTTGTGTTTTCTTTCCTCCATTGTGATTGTAGTTCTACTTTCTTTGGGGAATGATGTCAATTCATTTGCAATAATATCATATCTATATATACATATTATCTTATGATCATACTGACCCTACAGTAGGTAGATCCCTTTTGTGTTCTTTGTATGTTTATGTGGTATTTCCCTTGATTTGTCTTCATTTGGGGGCATCTCGTAGTGGAAATGTAATCAGTAGATTTGTTTATGTTTCTTTTAAAGCCATTACTCTTGTTAAAGTTTTAGCAATGACTTTAACGTGGGGGCATACACTCTACTCACTTTTTTCACACACGCACTTTCAAAATATTTTCAAACTTAAAACTTTTTCCCATTATGGATTAAAGACTAATCCTTAAAGCATGGATTTTTACCTTATAGGATCTCTTGATCCCTCCAGTTTAAATTTATATGGATCTCTGGATCCTTCCAGTTTCAATTTACAATGTTTTGATCCCTTAAGGTCGGAAGGTGTCCTTAAAACTAGATCTCCCTTATGGGTTGACTAGTGAGCAACCACATTCACTAGGCAGTTTAACTCCATCTTTCCAGTTGCACTGTTTTCTTGTGTGGTTCACAATGGGACATAAGTTCTCATTGGGAAAGGTAATCATGTCCTCTCTCTTTTTCTCTTTAACTGGTGATATCTCTCTTATTGTGATCTTAGGTTTGATAAAGACTTAAGTCCCCGAGGGCTTGAGGATTCCTTTGTCCCTTTTGATTTTAATAAGATTATCTTTTCTTCGTGATCTCCTTTACCAAGAGTTTGCATTGAGTCCATACTCTTGCTAAAGTGGGGGCTAAATGTATAGTCAAAAAATGGAAGCACTTCCATTGTATACTAGTTTATCCCTCTGAGTAAGTGGTTTGGGGTCATTTAAAGCACCTTGAATGGGTCTCTAACTTGGATTCATCTTCCCCCCTGTTCTGCCCCATTTCCCACTTTTCTCCAACCTATTTCTAGCATCCTAAACTGCAAACCTAAGATTTTTGACCTAAGGGTCAAAATTGACCTTTCTAGGTCAAGGTCAACCTCAACCCTGACCTAGGTAAAAATTGACCTTGATTCTGACCCAGGGTCCAAATTTCATGTTTCTGGGGTTTCCAGATGTCGGGCTTCAGAAAGGTTTAATTCCTGCTTCTGGGTCGGCTGTTTCGGTCTTCAAAGCAACAAATCTTAAAATTATATTTAATATAGGTCCACTTCTAGGGATATAGGTCTAATTGTAATTTAATTCTCCTATGTAGGCCTATCTAGAAGATTGTGCCCTAGATTCATATATAAGGAATCCTTCTCCTCTCATTTTCTCTAACCATAAATCATCAACCAAGCAAGACTTGAAAAAGTGAAATCTAAGTGTGAAGGACAAGATAAGAAGCAAGATTTGAAGCAAGCTAAATATCTATTGAAGTATTCATCTACTCTCAATAATTCAAGCACTTTCAAGCACTCAATTCATCAAGGAGATCCATTGGTAGCCATTGAAGGATTCAAGCTCTATGGAGCTCTCTTGTTGAAGATTTCTCCATCCACATTCCTCCAAGCCTCTTCTTATTCAAATATCCATTCAAGATTGGTGTTGAAGATCTACAAGCAATTGATTTGAGACATCCTACATCTGACATTCTACATTCTACATCCATTTGGTGCATACATACTTGTAGATCCACGGATTCAAATCCGCCACAAGGGTTTCTATACAAGCAAGGTGAATTTGTTCATTTACTTTGCTTACTTATGCAATTTCAATTACACTTTAAGGTTAATTTCAAAACTAGGGTTTGACCAAGGCAAACCCCTCCCCGCAATAAACAAACCATTTTTCTTGTAGGGACAGGTTCAGAACAGCAAATTGGAGTGCAGATTTGGATACCCTTTTCAAAAAACTGTCAGGTCCGAAAATAGATTTTCTGTCAGACATTTTGGGTCAGAATCGACATTTTGTTTTGGGTCAGAATCAAAAATTTTGGGTCAAAGGTGACATTCATTTATAGGTCAGAATCGACATTCTAATCTGGGTCAGAATCAGAAATTTTGGGTCAAAGGTGACATTCATTTTTGGGTCAAAATCGGAACTGAGCCAGATTCAGAAAAGATTTTTGGGTTTTCTTTGTCTCTGCATTTTTGTTCCAGATCCGGTTACAGAATTTCCAGAAACTCAGTGTAGACACCCAAAAAAAACATTCTTCAAATCTGTAGCATTTTGAGGTTAGTACTTGTCTTCAATTCATTTCAATTAAATTTTTAATCTTCCTAAATATACCACACACTCTCTTCTACAAAATAGAAATTAGGGTTTTTCTATTTATCCCTATTCTTAATAGGTTGATTCATTTATGTATTGATCCTTTCTTTGGGGTTAATCAATTTGGATCTTCCATTTATGAAATTTGGGATTAAGAGGACAATCTTACCTTCTCCACATCATTATTTATCGTTTACATTTGAACAACATAACACATAACATATTCTTCCATTTCTTATATTCTCCCATTTTCAAATATTACAATGCTAAAAGGATAGAATATTTTTTATGAGACCGTTGAGAGGTTTTGTCGATCTATCTTGAACAAGGAAATCTAAGAGGCACTTAAAATTGAAAGGACATACTAGGCTTCTCAACGATAAAAAACACGCATATAAATAAAGATGGCACCAAACTAGAGAAAACAAGTTGGGAAGAGATTTAATTTCTCTACAATGAAACCTTGCTACATTGACACAAAATTTGAAATTTCAAAACATTTATAATTAGTGTGGGCATTAATGGATGCATAGGAAAGCTTTATATGGAAGAGCTAAAAGGTTAAAGATACATAAAAATATAGAATTGATTATCGAAGCTAAATTATAAATGAATGGTGAGGTCGCGGGAACACAAAAATTTGATCAGAGATTCACAAAATCATTTTGACTATTTTCTAAGTAAGCATAAAACATTCCTCTGAGAATTCCATAAGTTGTGAACAAACTTAGCACTAGGGCTTGTTCTAAAGAAATAATTTGAAAATGGAGACGAACCTAGAGAAATAAAAAACAAAAAGATGAAAAAAGGAAGATAACAAAACCAAAAGTAAATAATAGAAAATAGACAAAAGACTTGAACCATAACAGAGTGAAAAACAACAAGAAATTGAGGTGGATACTAAGAAGAGGAAATTACACCCAGATCTCCTTGATTAATTTCCTAATTTATGATGTAGGGCAAGAAGAACTATGCAGTTAAGGCTTGGTGCGGAGAAATTGGAAGATTAAAAAAGGACTTAGGGGAAATTTGGACAACAATTAGAGGATATGATTTATTCCTCTTTCATTATAAGAGAAGAAATAAGCATGTGTCAGTGTGCAATACTTGGAAGTTTAATATGGGAAAACTGGTGATACCAAATGTATTTATAAATGTCGACTTGATACAAATCCTAGAAAAGAACTACAATCCAGCAATCAAGGCAATTTGCAACCTCTAGAGAGAACATTTTATACCCATCACCGAAGATTACATTTATGTAGTGTTTGATTTAGACAAAAAATGTGATCACCCCATAAGTTATGAGGAGTTCAATAATGAATATGGAAGAATGGACACCACCTATAAGAGATGGAGACTCCCCTTGAACAAAATTATTTATGTCTAATCTGGAATAGTTTAGGGTGAGCAACACTAATTTGGTTAAATTTGAAGAAAATGAAGACCCCTTGTTTCATGTCAAACTATTTCAGAGATACCTTAAATACACATACTATTCAGTCAGACAAGTAATAGGCATTGAAGCTCCCGAGTTCATGTTTATCATCCCAATGGTGGTTTTTGATGATGTACAGAGTCATAATGATAGGTCATTTTATTATGATTAGTATATATCATGGAAAAATTGATCAAGGATTGAAGGCTATTCATAGAAACCCTTCTTAGATATACTTCAAGAATTACCCCCTTCTCATGCACATACTATTATATGTTGGTCAGGAAATTAGAATGTGACCAGAACAACTTAGGATTGTATTGAGGGATGATGAAGGTCAATTGAAGCCTATGCAATTATGGACATCAATTTGGGATATCAGATATGTGAAGTCCAATTATGTCTACTTTGAGGAATATTTTGTCAAAATAGTGTACAAATTATTTAATCACTCCTGTGACTTTTCATTGTCCCTAAAGATCAAAAGGTTTCTAAGGCCCAATGATTATGATGAAAGTAAAATAGTAAACCATAATTGGGGTGAATGGTACTCATTTATAGATTATATAATGATTAAAGTGTATGTATTCAAAGGTACTTCATTCTTGCTCCCAAAAATTATGCCATATAGAGTGGCATATCTGGAGATTGTGAGACAACTTGACTACACTAGTGTTATCAACCTCAACTCACGTGGAAAGCTATCAGTCATGCCTGGTACTCTATTTTTTGGAGATTTTTTTGTGACTGCCACTGTTGGATATGATCTTATCTTGGATAAAATGGCTCAATATAACATGAGGGATGAGGCACCTTGAAAAGGATTTGATCCTAAGGGTTTCATTAGTCATGCCAGGAAAGATAAAAATATGAGTGTGTACACTCATGTGCCATTTGTACATGATGATATTATAAGGAATTTGGATGAGGAATAAGTAGCTAGGGCTATAGACAATTATAATGGTGAGATAGAAAAAATATGAAGGAAATACAAGAGGCTCAATTCTTATTTTCTACAAGTGAGACATCTTCTAAGGAAGATGAGCTTAAGGTTGAAAAAGATGCTCCCATGGGTTAGTTTAGCCAAATTCTGAAAGCTATAATTGAGGAATGTCGTACTCCTCTAAACATTGAGGAAGAAGTGCGCTAAGCATCTGGTACTACTAAGGATTATGCAAGGAAAGTGGTCTGCAACGCTTTCATTTCTAATTTTTAATTCATTCAATCTTCTAAATTTAAGTCTTTGTTGTATAAATAGAAGGGTAAATTATTGAGAGAGTCAGTCATAGATGTCACATCTACAAACAAAGATTAGTTGTTGAACAAGCTCAAATTAGATGTTGATCATGAGATAAGTGCCATGACCTTAGAAAGGGGGAGGAAAATATTACAAGATGAAGGCATCATGATCTTTTCAAGATGGGATCTAAGTGTTGCTTTTATTTTTGATAGTTTTATACATTTTGAGGATAAAAAGCATAAGTTAAGTATAGAAGGAGTTAATGAAATATGTACTGGATCAGGATATAATCCTGATGAAAGATCCTTGTTGATATGGGCACTATACCCACCTCCTAAGAAACCAAAGATCATTGATACTGAGAAGGCCTTTGACCATATGATGATATTAAAAGTAGGATATGTTGACCCCATAACCACTACAGATCTTGGCATAAATGTAGCAAATCTAAATAAGGTTCAAATAGAACACCTGATAAAGGAAAGAGATATTCAAACTAAAAAATGAGAGGTTACTAATTGAAAACACTAACTTAAAGATACAATCAAAGAATCCTCCAAAGAATTAACATACCAATCAAATCCTTCTCTTAGAAGCACAAGGGGAGATATCCCAATGGAAGAGAATGAATGAGAAACTCAAAAGATAAAATCAACAATTGAATATAGAGATGAAAAAGGATAGATTTGACAGAGCCTCTGATATAATATAGAGAATATTTACTGTTATGATGAATTAGGTGCAAATATTTTGGGTGGCTCACATGAACAACTTCAAAGCTAACCAGGAGCACAAACAGCTGGATAAAAGGGTAAAATAAAAGATGCAAGAATTTTAAAGTAGGATACCACCAAATGACAATGTCATCATATATGCACAAACAATGTTAAATAAACACAAGTATCAATATAAATTTCTCAAGTTAGAGATAAGTGAGTTTGAAGAAGTAGCCAAGGAAAGCTTGCCTTCTCTTTTTAATGATGTAGGAGATCTTAACAACCAAGATGAGTGGGTTAAAAAATTTGAATCAATGCTTCCAAAAGCCTTGGAAGAAGTAAATGATGTAGATCTCATGATGGAGAAAACTCAGAGCATCTTGGAGAAAAAGTTCAGTATCAAATTTTTAATGAGGAATCTCATGACGATTCTAACAAGTATTCTACTTAGGATTACACTAATCATATCTCACAATTGCACTTGTGGCTAAACATGGTTTAGTCTATGTTATCTTTTATGTTTTTAAGTTTTTTTATGTGTTGTTAAGTTCAAAGGACATTGTAAATAGGCGTGACCTCTTCAAATATTTATATAAATAAATATCTACATGTAATTTTGAAAAAAGATAATATCAAATATAATACTAGTGCTTCTTCTGATAATTGAGGCAGTGGATCATCTTCTTATGAGTTCAGTTCTTCTGTGATTTTAGTTCAAGTATCTAAGGGTTGTTTGTGTTCTTGCATGATAAATTATTTATACTATTTTGGTTTGAATATGGAGTATATATAAGATCATTTGAAGAAAATTTCTTTCTATAACTTGTTTAATTGGTCCTCTCAAGAAGAGGTTAAATTCAAATAGATAAGTTATTGTAGCACAAATAATTTGATATTTTAAAATTGAACAGTGGATAGATTGACACAAGTAGTAGATTTAAAAATTGTCTTACAGAGGTATTCATTAATATGTTAGTGGGGATTTACTCTTTTGCCCAAGGAAAGATAAGACATTCGTCATTTAAAATCATTAAAATTCGCGTTCAATTGTTGAACAAAAGTAGGAAAAGTAGAAGTAAAATAAGTAAGAAAGATAGGAGAAAGATAAGTAGTAGAGATGGAGACTAATCTGTTTCAAATCTATATGCCAATTTGATCAGTTAGGAAAAGAATAATTTGAAGTTTTCTATAAAATATCATCAAGCTCAAAGAAGTGGTTGGTGATCAGGTTTATCTGCCTTGGTCTAGCAAAACCAAAAGAGTATGGAATAGAAACCATATTGGCTTCTTCTGTTAGTTGGACAAATCATTTGTAATACATAAGTATAGAGATTGGCATACTCTTAGGGCATTTACAATCTATTGATTTGGGAACCAACATGATACATGAAGAATGAACTGTTCCCACCTTTAATTCTCCAATCTCCAATTGTAGACCTCGATTGGCTTAGATATCGGACATGTGAATTCAAATGTAGCAACAAATTCTTCGAGTTGATTGATTAAAATGAGGCCATTGTATCAACAATTCTAAGAACAACAGTAGGAAATTGAGATCCCTCTAGTTTCCCCTCTTTCTCTCCAGCATATCAAGGTCTATATGACAATCAATTTGAGATCATTTTTAAGTTGATTTTCAAATGAACTAGGTAGTATCACGCGTTCCTATGTATGAACATGAGGTATCAAGGATATAGTTTGACAAAGGTGAAATTTGTAGATAATGTTAGCAGACCAAAAACTTGGAAAGTGGCTTAATAGCACCATCTTTAGATCATAAGATCACTTAAAACCACCATAATATGACCTATATCCCTAGGTCATATACAAAAGATTTGAATCAGCATTTTGGTGATGAAAATGGGTGGTCCTGTGAGCATTTTGTGAGAAGTATGAACACCAGTAAACTCTTCATCAAATAATTTCATACCAACAACCCACTTTTGAGCTTATGAATAAAATAAAATGTCTCATTATCAGAGATTATCAATGATTGTGTTATCATTTTGTATTTTTCATATGTTTTCTTCTTATATTTGAATGAATATCAGTTATTGAGCCTCGATACTATGCTTATGTGAATGAATATGTTGATATAGTAAAGCATTTACTTTGGATGCTTTTAGTTAGATGTTCAACATTTTAAAAATAACGAAGTTAACAAAGTTTCTTATTTAAATAATTGTGAGTTACGTCATTAATATTTTATTATTTTTTGTGACTTCACGAACATATGTTGATACAAAATGAATGCAAGAAGTATCCAAGTAATCCTACTTTTTTCAGCCAATAATCATACCAAAGATTAAACAATTTAAGGATATTGCAATAGGCAATTTGTATTAACACAAATAATATTACTGAAGCATTTCAAAGTTTAGCCCATAAGAATCATCATTTTTTAAACATGGATTGCAAATTATTCTAAAAATTTAGAAGTCTTGTTCATTAGCATTATTGTTTGCTACAATGTCATCTAGTGTACCATTATCATGTTCATATATTCTTTCAAGTATTTAATATTATCATCATCCTCATCTTGACCTACATCATCTTCATCATCATTGAAATTTGACTGTAGACCATCTATATTGTTACCAAATATATTTGGATCATCATTTTCTATACCATCCATATTGTTGTCTTCCATAACATCATATAACTCTAGATTGTTGTATTCTTGTGCCTGGACATAACCATCTTCAACATCATCATGGATTCCAATTTATTCGATGTTCTATAATCCATCTCTCTCATTTTGTTGGTCATCATTTTTTTTCTTAGTATCTACTAATGCATCGTCAAATACACACCTTAATCTTGAATCATAATGTATGACAAATATACATTTTAGGTCCAAAATATCTTCATAGAAAAATACATGCAAATGAACGACATACATATATTAGATATATGTTATAATCATTTTATTGATTAATAAACACATGTATATATTCGTAGATGCACAATGTGATCAATAAACACATGTAAATATCTTCTTAGCTCAATTAATCATGTAGATGCACAATGTGATCCATCAGCATAATTGTATTCATTGTAGATCAAAATTGCATCAATTTAGACTTATTTTGGTTAAATCCTTCATTTCATAAGTGTAAATTACTGATCTAGATGCCTAATTCAGAGAGCAATCTTAATAAGATGGTAATCTTCATGAATGGAAGGCAATAAGTTGATTTCTATTGTTTGATTTGATTGATTTTCTAACACTAACAATTGATGTAATGAGTTATTGAAGTGTTTGTGGTTGCGGGATTACAGGCATATTTTCACGCATGCAATTTGGACCGTTTCTCAGAAATTGGTGGACAATTGCATGGAATAAAGTCAGTTGCTTATCTTCTAGAAGGTAGGTGAATCTTTGTTCCATATTATTAATGTTGGCCCATCGAGAAGCACATGGGAAATTACAAACTATCATTTTAGTAGTTGAAAACTCCAAGTCATTATATTGAGATTGTGAAAATGGAGGAAAGTAGTGGACTAATCATTTGAACTCAGTTAAGAGATCAAAGTCATCTTTCAATAAGATCTAATATAGACTTCCCCTTCAGTAATTTTCTAGGATATTCAAATTTGGAGTCTTCACTTCTGTATTTGGCTAGTAATTCTATATATTGATTTTGAGGCAAACATAATCATATATAGCACAAAATGAAATGGGTTGGCACTTAAGGTTAGGTAATAGAATTTACAGTTGATAGTTAAATTGTATAACAAATTCTTTTGTGATCTTTACTAATGTTTATTAGAATTATTGTATGTTTTACATCATTGGAATGACATATTACCTGTAACATTTTTGAAATTTTATTATGGTACTATGTACTTTGATATGATGTAATATGATTATGGTTTCATTTCATATGTTGTAATATTAGATATATAACATAAAAATAAATTATTGCATGAAATAAATAATAAATTTTTATTTTAAATATTATTTTGAAGAACACGAGTCTTATAGAAGATCAAGATGATCCTCATGTTAGTTTTGGTACATATCACATGTCAGGGGATGATGATGATGATGACATAGATATATAAGATACTTGTTGAGCGTTGTTTTTAAACAAGTCAATTGCTAGGAATTCAAGATCTTATTTCTTCTCTTGAAAGAATAATGAAGTTATTCCCAAGGTTCCCTATGGTCGTGGTACAACCTCTTATCAAACTCAGCTGAAGATAAATGTGAATGTTCAATAGGAGGCCTTTGCCAGTACTTTCAAGACTTCAAGCTGCAAAATTTGACTAATTCCTAAAATGGACAGTCAGTCTGGAAGGATATTTGGGCGAGCGTCCTGAAGCCTCTGTACTATTTCTTGCACCTCATCATAATCTACCTCTTGCACATTACTGAGGTGCTTCTCTTTCTTTTCTCTGAAGGTAGTCAAATTAGAAGCAAAGAATTTGATTTCTTCTTCGTTCTTAGACATTCTTTGCATATCTCCTTGAATATGAAGAGTTGATGGAGGTCCTCCTTTGTGTTAACCCCTGTTGAAATTCCCTTGAACTACAGTACAATGCTCTTTACCAGACACAAAACTTGTTTCTCGTTATCCTCATATAACTCCAAATCTATACCTTTGAAGAAAAATTCTATTTGCTCCACCCACATCATGACTCCCTCATGTCTCCGGTGGACTTTGTTCAAGCATTTTCCATAGACATTTATTGTCTTTGTTATGCTTCTATTCCATGTTCCAAAATTATCTAATTCTGCACCCTCATATAATTTAACCAAAATTTGGAAGCATCGCTTCCTTATTATCTTCAGGTCCTTGAACACTTTTTGTCATCTGTCTAATTGGAAATCCAACCAGTGCTTATCTCCCATCATATCCACCAACTTGGTGGCCTCCTTGAGAATAGTCCTGAAAGGTTTTAAAATTTCTCTAATGATTGCTTCTCCCAATTGCTCAAAATCTACCTTCTAGTCTGTACACGCTTGAACAAAAGAATGTGTTATTCCTACTGGTGATTCTAGGGTGGCCTTCTTCTCCAAGACAACCTATAATGAGGCTTCTAGGCAATCTGGGTTAATGGGACCCACTTGTAGACACCCTAAAATGGACAGGCTTGTGACTTTACATTAAAAACACTAATTTTCATCTATTAATTAATGGTTTTTTTAATCATTAATTAATCATCTATTTTCCTCTAAATTCATTCCCCAAATCATCTAATCAAATTTCAAAAATTAATTAAATAATTAATTTTATTTAATTAAATAAGCTTTAATTGATTAATTATCATTAAATTAATTAATTAAACTCAATTTCCTATAGTTTAAATTCAAATATTTAAACTTACTAATTAAATTCTTCCAATTAAATTAATTTAATTTCATCAAATAAAGCAATTCTTAATAAAAAAGAAATCAATTATCTCACATGTTGAAAACAATTATTAAATAAATGAATTAAATATTCATTTATCTTCAAAGAGATAACTCCAATTACATCACATGGGTTACTCCACCCATCTCTCCAGTCCACATGGGTAACTTCACCCACCTCTTCAGTTCAAAAAAGGCAACTCATAATTAACTCTTCAGTTAACCAAACTCTATCTCCTCTTTACCAAATAAAGAGGTGGATTTTACTGAGGACCTCTCTTGTTCCTTTTTTATCTCAACCGTTTATCTCCCCATCTCTGGGATTGATCTCAACCGTTCATATCATCACCAATTCCTATATAATAAACCCTTCATAACCATTTGAAGGGTCCAGGATTTCAAGTTCTCATGCACCATTACTCCGTCAGTTTGGTTCTAGCATTCAAGCCATCTTGCGACCACACACACACATTTCAATTATCAAATTCTCGACGCTTCTCAAGTCATAGACACTGCCTCGCCAATACTGAGCATCAAGAACAGCATTTTGGAAGGAGTAGAGAGAAATAATAGAAGCTTCAAGCATCATGGGGTTTGCATTTTATTTGTCTTCCTTTCTCTTGCTTGTACATTTTATTGCTCATGTTTCTGTTATTCATTTAGTAGTCATTATATACATGATTTGCATTCATTTGTGAAACCTTTTCTACTAACCCTCGCCTTTGGAAAGCTGTGGGAATCGGAGAGAGAGGCGTACATTTTGGTGAACCCGATGTGAAACAAACAGCCCAAATATCTCTTGCAGACAAAGAAATGGATTGATCAACCACGGCCGTACGGTCGTAAATTTAAAAATCACAATTTTCTTTGATATTTGTACTATTTAACAATTGCTGGTATTTTATCACAATCGTCTATACTGTGCCACAATCGACTGGTTTAATACCGCAATTGATTACAGGCTTTCACAGTCATTCTGTCCATTTCTTATATTCTGTCTTATGGTATTTAGCTGCAATCACCTGATTCGTGCTGCAATTACAATAATTTTTCCGCAATCGACCGATCCGTGCCGCAATCAGTAGCATTTTGTCATAGTTGACAGTTATTTACCGAAATCGCAAGCATTTTGCCGCAGTTGCCAGTTATTTACCGCAATCGACTAAACATTACCGCAAATTGCAAGAAGATTGCCGCAATCGCAGGAAATATTGCAAATATCAAATCCAAGTCTTCTACCCATCTGTTTCTAAATTGACATTCTTTTCGGTTTCTGTGCAGGATTGGATCAAAGTCACCAAGAACAAAGAAGGGTAAGTTTGGTAAGCAGCATTCGTTATTTCAAAGTTACTTATATCCTTATTTTGCAAATATTCCTTTTTGGTACTACCTGTTTAAACAACACAAAACTAAAAGGAATTCATTTGTCGATTTGGGTTTAAAAAGAACAGTGCTTGCAAAACATATCACACCTTATATTTCAGATTTGGGCTTAAAATTGACATGGGGATTAAAATTGAACAAAGGCAAAAAATCTTTCAATTTGGTGCATTAAAAATGAACAAGCAAACAACACCTACTTTTGGGCTTAAAATTGAACATTCGTGCTTGTATGGTGGTGTAGCTTAGTTCACATTTCAAAATTTGGAGCTTAATCGATTTACCTCGTGTCTTGAGTTTTGGGTGCACTTGCACAAACTGTTAGATTACAAACCTTTATACTTTTTTAGAAAGGCCTGTCCAGGGAATGCGCTTCTTCCTCAGAGAACGACCTTAAACCGGTAATCCTTCCGATCGATATATAAACAAGGCGCGAACCAAAGTTTCATCTTATCTAGCCAAGCTCGGGTGAGGCATGTTGATGATAGTCTGGATCGGGTGAATATCCCTAAGGAGCTAGCGTGATCAACTAGGCTCTTAAGTGAGTCACACACGTACAAACTGGTTGGAGAGACACCACGGACCCTTACTACAACCTTGTTAAATAGAGGCCAACCCATTTTACCTCCAAACATATACCTTATTATAGTGCAAGGGGTTTCAGAATTTCCCCCCAAGATTCCCAACATATGTGTCCCATGATATTTGTGTAGTGAAAGAGATCTTCACTCCACGGCAACAATACCTGGAAACGGCAAAAACATGGGCTCCTACGTCGTGGACCTTTGTGTCCTAGTAGCATGATAATTGTTGTGTGAGCTAACGGACATTCAAGAATTGGGCCTATAACATTTTATTCTGAAGCCATTGACCTAGATTAATCTGATTGTTCATTGTTGAGACCTCGTGATAACCTTGCAACTTGAAAAAGTTGTAGAACATACACAATTTCAGTCTTCCTTCTTCAAAACACAGTGTTTGTTGTGCTTGTTTCTTTGATCAGTTTCTGAAAATGCAAAACAAAACATCCAAACTATCAAAACAAGTCAAAATGTGTTAAAGTCTAGGGTTGTCAACGTCAACTATCTTGCAAACTCAGAAGCATTGTGTGATAAATTACCGTGATCAACCAGTTATTTTACCGCAATTGGTGAAATTGTACCACATTTTACCAGAGATACTATATTCCTATTCTGACCTAAAAACCTTGAAAGAATTCTTCATTTGGTGTCCAAAACTAGTGTCTATCCCAGGAAAATCCAAAGAACATTGTGTGAATCTCTAAACATTAAAGATTACCCTTTTTCTGTAAAGCATGATTATTGTCTAAAACATTGTTAGTTCGAAAGCTCAGACTCGAAATATCTTGATCTCATCATATCAAACATCATCATCTTTATCAAATTGACTTTGTCCAAGACAAAGGTCAGCAAATCTTATCTGTTATCATCACCACTTTGAGATCAAGTTATATCAAAATCTGTCCTTAGAATTACTCTTGTCCAAAACATAACTCGGACTTTGCTTAGAAAGGATCCTCTTCTTTGTTTGCTTTATATCACTTGTTTTAGTTACAAAACCTAAACCACACTATGTCTCAAACACCTCATGGAGGACCTTACACAAGGTCTAAGGCTAGAGCTCAACCTGATGAGTCATATATCAACCATTTCCCCGCTTGGGAAACAGAGCAAGAGAACGATCCCTTCATGAACACCAGTTCTGTTCTATTCGTTGAACAACCCTGTGGGGCAGCCTTTTTCCAAGATATCACAGAAGAAGAACTTGAAGATGTGGAACAAGATGCCTACTCCACCAAAGTAGTTGACATTGTTGTAGAGAGGAACCCTGAACATTACTTGGCCATGCTAATAAAGAAGGGAGTCAAACTCCCCGCTGAATTTAGTGTATCAACTATATGGCCTGAAAACCCTCTCGCAGGTCAGAATACTACTTAGCTTCCCCAGATACTACCTATTGTGTAACAGATCTTTCCACCATTGACCTTACCCACATCGACACAAACTATATCCAATCAAATCAATGACTTGACCCAATCCAGTACATCATCTACTCAAGGCATGACAGGCTCACAACTAGGTGCACCTATGGTCACTAGTATGCCTCCACCTATGGTCTCATGGCCAGCACAATCAAGCTCTCATGCTATGCCTTCCATCCCACCAAACACCAACTATTCTGAAACTATGTCGCTGCTGCAATCAATTCACACTAGTCGTGGGATCAACACATCATGCCCGCAGGGATCCATCTCTACTAGAACGACTTATAGTCAAGGATCACCCAAGGCTACATCTTTGCCCATGCTAACACCAATCCAACCTCCACAACAACAACCCCAACTTCAGTTGCCTCAACCCCAACCTCTGAAACAGCAACCCCAGCTTTAGTTGCCTCAACCCCAACCTCTGCAACAACAACCCCAGCTTCAGTTGCCTCAGTTCCAACCTCTGCAACAACAACCCCAGTTTCAACCCCAACCTCAGTAGCGGTCATACCTACCCCAGCATTATCAATCCTAGTTTCAGTCACAACAACAAACACTTCAAAACCCACCATGGACTACTCATGTCCCTACAGTTACAAATCACTCGGTGGGGAATCAATATCAAGTCCCTAGGATGAAATCATATGTTCCTACTCAAGGGACATAGAGGCGCAGCCTCATACC
>MU226070.1:972188-1037482 GCA_018584345.1 Thuja plicata | reverse complement strand
ATTAATTAAATAATTAATTTTATTTAATTAAATAAGCTTTAATTGATTAATTATCATTAAATTAATTAATTAAACTCAATTTCCTATAGTTTAAATTCAAATATTTAAACTTACTAATTAAATTCTTAAAATTAAATTAATTTAATTTCATCAAATAAAGCAATTCTTAATCAAAAAGAATTCAATTATCTCACATGTTGAAAACAATTATTAAATAAATGAATTAAATATTCATTTATCTTCAAAGATATAACTCCAATTACATCACATGGGTTACTCCACCCATCTCTCCAGTCCACATGGGTAACTTCACCCACCTCTTCAGTTCAAAGAGGCAACTCATAATTAGCTCTTCAGTTAACCAAACTCTATCTCCTCTTTACCAAATAAAGAGGTGGAGTTTACTAAGGACCTCTCCTGTTCCTTTTTGATCTCAATCGTTTATCTCCCCATCTCTGGGATTGATCTCAACCGTTCATATCATCACCAATTCCTATATAATAAACCCTTCATAACCATTTGAAGGGTCCAGGATTTCAAGCTCTTGTGCGCCATTACTCTGTCAGTTTGGTTCTAGCATTCAAGCCATTTTGCGACCACACATACACATTTCAATTATCAAATTCTCAACGCTTCTCAAGTCATAGACGTTGCCCCGCCAATATTGATCATTAAGAACAATGTTTCGGAAGGAGTAGAGAGAAACAATAGAAGCTTCAAGCATCATGGGGTTTGCATTTTATTTGTCTTCCTTTCTCTTGCTTGTACATTTTATTGCTCACGTTTCTGTTATTCGTTTAGTAGTCATTATATACATGATTTGCATTCATTTGTGAAACCTTTGCTACTAACCCTCGCCTTTGGAAAGCTGTGGGAATCAGAGAGAGAGGTGTACACCACTACTTTGAGAATGAAGCTCTTCAGTGATTCACTTTGCTCAGTCAATGATTTTATCTTTTCCTCATCTTTGTCCATGAAACTTAATGCACGTTTCATCCCTAAAGCCGCCAATGTTTTTCTTCCTTCTCTTGTAGGCTCCCCCAAATCAACCTTATCAAAGGTATAATCCTCTGGATTTATCTCCACATAACTGCCACTAGTTGTGGGTATTGCCACTTGTGCCTTCCATCGACCCCTGTTGTCTTGAGTGACACATGACATGGTCCTTGCAGGTAGAGTGGATTCTGCTTGGTTAAAGGCTTGGCCTAAAAATGACATATATGTGTCCTCTTCTTCATTATAAACCCTCTTTCTAGGTTGTACCTCTTTAGTAAACCATGTAGGTTTAGTAAAGGTTGTGACTGGCTCGTACAAAGAAATGCTCAATACTAAGGCTATCCCTTCTTTACCCTAGACTTCCATCTCCTCTTTGGATTCTTTTGCCTTCTCTGATGCTTCTCGAATCTCTAAATTCTCTTCTTCCTACAACTCTTCTTCTATCATTTTATGCTTCTCTCCATTGGTGGTATCTGGATCCTCAGGTGTTTGCTTAGGTGGAGGAGTAATTTCTTCCCTTGTAGGTCCTGTCTTATCTTGGGATTTCTCCACATATTTTGAAGGACTTGTCATTATTTTATCCCAAAGACCTGTTACAGGCTTTTTCTTCGTCTGGAAATATGGTGTTGTCCCTGTGAATAGAGGTATTTAGGAAGTTGGGCCTGAAGAGGATATGAGAACAAAAGGTGGAGGAGTGGGAGCCTGACTTGGGATTGAAGGTGAAGGAGTGGGAGGAGTTGGAAGTGAAGGTGGAGGAGTGGGAATAGGAGTTGGAAATGAAGGCGGGGGAGTGGGAGTAGGAATTGGAAATGAATGCGAAGGAGTGGGAGCCTGATTTGGAAATGAAGGCGAAGGAGTGGAAGCCTAACTATGTTTTGCATTTGAACCTCTCTCAGTATCCTTATCTCCGAGTGTTTCCCCAAGTGGCTCTCTTTGAGTTGTCTATGATGTTTGGACATTTGGAAACCCTGAAATAGCTTTTTCTTCTACTTCTTTGTTTGTGGCCGCAGACTTTATGGTGGATGAGAGCATTTTGGTGTCCCTTTCTTTGCTTGAATCCACTTTTGTGAGTGGTGTGTTTACTATGGGGATAGTGAATTGAGACGAAGGGGGAGTGAGAGTAACTTGTGGGGTCAATGGTACCTACCTCTCCACATGAACTTCTGCACCATGATCAAATGAGTCCACCCTTTGATCCTCGAACCTTGTGAGTTTCTGAAAGTCAGATATGAATAATTCATCAAGACCAAGGGAATCCCAAGAATTTCCTTATTCTTCCTATGCTCCTATCTCTGCATGAGTCAGGAAATATTTTTCTGGATCTTTCTTCTTTAGGGTAGTTGTCCTTGATTGTGTCCTCTTTACTAAAGGTAAATAATATCCTTCTTCTTCTTCTTCTTCCTCTTTTGCTTCTTCTTGCAAAGTTTCTAACCGTGGAGATGCACAGGATGTCTTCCTTTTATACACTTTTCTTCTTTCTCTTGAGGTACCCTTAGGTTCTATGGCCTTTACAACAAGAGATTGACTAGTAGTAGGAAGCTACTCTTGAGTTTCTTGTGATTTATTTAAGGTGGGGATATGCTCCCAGTCATCCTTGTTTTCAGTGGCTTATGCTTTGGATTAGGGCCATATACAACTGAACGCTCATATCCGTACACTATTTCTTATCTGTGGCGATGATCTTTTGAATTGAGGCATCGATGTTCTTTCTCCTCATTGCTTATGCCCTTTGGTTGGTGGGTTCAACTATGGTTTCATTGGAAAGGGGTCTATTTTGAATGACCTTTTGATCCAATCTTTGGAAGCCTTAACTACATGCCTAACCTTGAACTCAATGTTATTATTTTCATCCTTGTCTACTTCAACATTCAAGATAGGTCTTGTATATACCCTATCTTAATTATATAGCAGGTCTATTACATCTTCCATCTCCTTTTCCCATATCGTGGGTGAAATGTTGATCTCTAGGACAACTTGTGCTAAATCAAGGGGCATTCTGCAATAATCCTGAATCCTGCCTTCATAATCATCCACACAACTTATCTAATGGTCCTCCAGGTGAGGCTCATGAATGTAGTGTTTGCCCATGATGTGGTTGTAGGTACCAATAGGGTCAAACCTGGTCTAGATGAGCTCAAGGGATCGTAATGGGTATTCATCCCACTAAAATGCAAGGTACTTGTACACCTTCATGTCTTATAGGGTATTAGGGCCAATGGATAGAGGGAGATCCTAACAGTGCTTCTTTTTGTGGTCGATATGCTCGTAAGCGTCAATGAGTTGCCTAGCCATCTCTAGGATAATTATATGATCGAAAGGGTATTTGGGGAGTTTCTTTGGGGCAAGGGTGCATCTATCCACTCTGATATATGTGGAGGTTTTGAATTGGATGTAAAAGGCTCCTATCACCCTTACCTTCCCAACTGCCTCCTCTGATAGTCTCTTTGAATAATCTCCTTCAATCGAGTGGATAATTGCAAAGATGAAAGCATCATTAATGATCCTATAATTGGGGCTATTGTTATCCACTTTTGCTTTCCAAACTAATTGGGGGTACATTGCGAATGATGGTGATTCAGTTGACTAAAGACTCTCCTTTTATCCAATCTCGGGTACTCTACCTTGGCTGCTAACAAGTAAACCATATATGATGTCATGTAGAACCATGGGTTGTGCTTTACTGCAATCAATTGTCTGTCCAGGTTGTTACTTAGGATAATGTCCTAATCAAACTGAGCTCTCCTCCCTTTTACCTTCTCAATCAACAAAATCATCCAATTTTCAAGCTAGATGGATTGGGGCAATCTATACAGCCTACTAAGCATTGTGACTACCGCATAAATATCATCTTTTAGGTATCCTCTCCTCATGTCTATCTTTTATAGTTTGTTCTTTAGGAGGGATTGAATTAGGTAATCTTTGTTCACGATCTCATATGAATCCAGCATGTGGTTTTTGAGCTATTCCAAGACTTTGGTGATTGAAAATTCATAATATCTGTTAATGCCCTTTGAAAGGTGGAAGACGTCCTCAATGTTGTCTGGACGGATGTCCAGGACAATGTCTCCAACTTTAATCTTCACCACCCTCTCCTCTAGGATGTAGTGTTGTGCAAGGGTCATGATTAAGTCAAAGGATAAGACTAAAACTGGGTGTGCTGCAACATTAACCAAACTCGATAGTACAAGGGCAGTGCAGTCATATGACCTCCCATTGAGATTGGCACATCTAGTCAAGAACTCATTCTGATCGATATTTCCAATGTCGGCATTGGTGACCTCGCTATGGTGGTTCCCGACCTCTGAAGCAAAGTGTTACCCTTTGAACATGTACTTCATTGGTGATCCAACAATCTTTTCTGGCATTCCTATAAGGAAACATGCAAATATCAACACTATTGAAAAAAAAAAACTACCAAAAGAAAGCACAATAGAAACCAAAACCCAAGGGTCAGTATCAATGGCTCAAAATCATCTGGAATCATCTTTATGGCATTTTTGGGGACTCGGACATGGGGACACTGAAGACAAGATAAGGTTGCAAAAGGCCAAAAATGCGAAATAGAGGCTTCATTGAAGGCTGGTTGTATGGTTTTCAATGTTTCGGGCTGCAAAAATATGAATGGTGATCGGGGTGCGAAAGTGCAAAAAGTTCACTAGAGGAGGAGGTGGAAAATGTGGAGTTTCAATTTTTTGGAGGTGGAAGAAACTTTGGAGTGAGAAAGTGTGAATTGTCGAAACTGCAAGGGTTGATCCTATCTTCGGTGTTTCAGTGATGGGTCTATTTGGAAGACACCAAAATTGTGGAACATCGAAACTGCAAGGGATTTCTTTTGAACTTAGCCATTTTTCTCTTTTCAATCTTGCTGATTCCAGATATCTTTTCAGCCTTCGAAGGTCAAAAATCCACGACTAACACGACCACAAAAATGTAAAGACACGACATCAAACGAATTGATGCCCTAGGGCTTGACAGCAAGCGACCTAAAATGAAAGGGAGACTACATAAGAACTAACAAAAAATATACACGAAATAGACCATGAAGGAAAACAAGAAAAGAAGCAAGGAAAGAAAAAAACCCTAAGATTAAACAGAACACAAGAAGACCAACTTGCAAAGGAGGGGCAAAAGGAGAATGAAAACTCACAAAATAGAGAGGGAAATGTGCATAGCAACAAGGAGCAATAACGAAATAGAGGAAAGTGTGCAAAAAATAGGAAGCAAAAGGATCTTGAGGAGGTGGAAGGAGAAAAAAAAGTGAAGAGAAAAATGGGCGAAGCCCTTTTATAGCCCACCTTCTAATAGGTGACATCACAGAGGACTTAGGAGTTTCAGAGGCTAAAAATCTACTCATGAGCATCCCTACCTTGTGATTTTTTAGTGTCCAAAAGGCCAAAAGGTTTGGCTTGGAATTTGGTACTTTTGGGACTTCAAGATTTCGACGATTGTGATATTGCCGAAAGACTGAAAGATTCGAAACTGCAAAAGTCGGAAAGGACTTATATTTTCTTCAAAATGATCCCAAAAAAATCCTAAAAGGTTAGAGGTCAAAACAAAAGGGAAAAGCAGGGGGTCCCCATGGCCAAAAGGCCAAAATGGGGTGTGTTGTGGACCCACAACAACACTGAGGTCGATGATGATGATGATGATGATGTTAGAGTAATAAGTTATTTCACTTATTAATTAAGTCATTTTTATTTAATTATTGAGTCACTTATTATCTCTAGTTTCCTTAAGCTAAACTTTAGGCATGTAATAATTAATTCTTTTATTAATTATTATTATGCAACCTAGATTTTTCTCTTTTAGGGTTTTGATCACCTTTATAAGGATTGATCTCTTTGTATTTATTTTATTCCCTCTCTGAATGAATATTTCATCTTTCAGAGCATTCTTTGTTGTGCCTCCATTCTTTGCTTTTGAGAAAGGTTTTTGCTACAATGGACCTTGGTGTGTGAATTATATGAATTCTAACATGGTATCAGAGCCTTGTTGTTGCAGCTCGTTCTTGAATTACAAAGGTTTCTTTGTGTGGTTCCGGGGGAGCTTATGTTTGGAGCACTTTGGGCACAAATTGACCTCACGATTGTATCCAAAAGGCCCAAAAACCCCTATTTACATATAAATTTTTTCCATTTTGGACAAGTTGATCTCTGGGCATTTTTTCTCTTTGGCCGTATGACCTTGACATGCAGATCGAGACAAAAAATTAAAAAAAAAACATTTTTTATGCAATTAAAAAATGTTGTCGTGGTTAAGTCGACAGTCACCGCTAACCACGACAGTCGGCAAACTGCCAGTCAATGGTCACCGCTACCACAGTGGTGGGCAAACCGCCCGTGGGCGGTCACTGCTCCCGTAACGCTCTTTTGATGGTGTGGTCACGGCGGGCCAGGCTGCCGACAACTCACACCTACCCCGACAAACTACATCGCTCCGCCACCGCTCATCTAGCTGCGCACCATAGCCACCAGTGGCTCTCTGCCAATGAGCCACCAGGGCTCTTTTATTTTTCTTTTTCTGGGGTCAGGTGTTGTTTTGTTGCTCATATCTTGAGAAAACTGAGGTATTTTAAGGAAAATGAGATATCATTGGAAAGCTAGTTCCAAGCCTGAGCTATTTTTCGAGGTTTGGTTTCCTGATTTTATTGTTTTGTGAGGTTTTTTGCCAGTTTAAGTCAGGGTTATTTTTTGCATTTCGGGAGCTATTTCTTGCTCATCCATACTCCATTTTCTGACTTCCTCATATCATTGAAAATCTGGTTCTATTCTGTTTCTTTTGGTATGGGTCTCATTTCCAGAATCTTCTCTAGATACATTTTATTCAGGTTTTTACTTTTTTTTTGCAATCTCGTGAATAACTTGGATGTTTTAGGTCTTGGGATTGTTTTCCTTGGATGAGATGACTCATTTTATCTGTTACTCATTTTCTTATAGATTTTTTTTCATTCTTGAGCATTGTAGACATCTATTTCTGTTGCATTTCTTTTTTGCAAATGCACTGAGATAAAGTGTCATTTGTTACATACTTGGGATCTTGCACATTTTGTGCATGTCTGTATTTACACTACATTATAAAGTGCCATGGGGGGGGGGGGGGGTGGNGGGGGGGGGGGGGTTGATGTTTGCTTTATTTTCCATCTACCTTTGTCAAGTGAGTGTTCCTTCCATGATATTAGCATCATTATGTGTGTTAAGAGAGTGATCCTTCCACGACAACATCCTTTATATGTGTTTGTACTTTCTTTTGCACTTTCTCTGTTCCTAGTTTTTTGTCATGTAGTTGTTTTTCGACAGTCCTTTTTAGTGTACTTATCATGCCTCTCCCTGCTTAGCATAATGGGGGTATCTCCTATTGGTTCTAATACTTCCTTGGTTCGTTGGAGTGAGCTATGTATCCAGTATTTGTTCCTATTTACTAGGCGGATGCAGTGGCTAGATACCTATGCATTTCGGTGAGATGGATCATTTACTATATGATCACTCTTTCATTCTTGTTTTGGATGTGACCTTTCATCTTCGATTGATCAACTCTTCATACTTTGGTGTTTTATGCCATCTGTATCTTCGAGTTTCGATGTTTGCCTTTGTTTTCCATCCTAATTTGAGTAGTTTCATTTGAGGGCACTCATGCAGATTACAGTCTTCTCTACCTGAACATGTTCTATTAGATTGGAGGTTCCAACAATTATTCTTCAACAATGTTTGCAGCTTCATGCTTCAGAGGTGTTCTTCATGTTCTTCCTTTGTTCCTATTTTTTGGGACATTCTCCAGTTTGGAGGCTTCTAAATAATCCTTCACTAGTCTTCATCTCTTTTCAGAGAGGGATTTTTCCCAGTGGGTTTTTTCCTTTTCTCTTTATAGAGATTTTTTGTACTTGGGTACCTGATTAGGCCTTGTTGCCGGGACCCATTTCCTGCTTTCAGTAGTAATTTCTAGGTTTTAGCTACTTCCTAAGTTTTTCTTAAGGGGGGTGTTAGAGTAATAAGTTATTTTACTTATTAATTAATTTATTTTGATTTAATTTTTAAGTCACTTATTATCTCTAGTTTACTTAAGCTAAACTTTAGGCATATAATAATTAATTCTTTTATTAATTATAATTACGCAACCTAGATTTTTCCCTTTTAGGGTTTTGATCACCTTTATAAGGATTGATCTCTTTGTATTTATTTTATTCCCTCTCTGAATGAATATTTCATCTTTCAGAGCATTCTTTGTTGTGCCTCATTCTTTGCTTTTGTGACAGATTTTTGCTAGAGTGGATCTTGGTGTATGAATTCTATGAATTCTAACAGATGATCATGATGGTGATGATGACAAGGCAGTTGCTGGTAGTGAGCAATGACATTCATGGTCATATAGACTGCATCATGGATCATTGCTGATATATTGTTATGATGTCTCTTTTCATGGTACTATCATATGTATCATTTTCACAGCCTACAGTACCATATTATTGAGTCATATCATTTTGACTTATATCATTTGGACATGTATAGAGTTGATTTGTATCATTTTGATTTACGTAATTTATCATTTTTACTTATATTATTTGTACATGTATCATTTTAACTTATTTCGACTATTGGACATGTTTAATTTTGACATGTTATTGACCTACTGACATATTTGACTTTCACTTGTTTTAGTTATATATGATGATGATCTTATCGATATTGGCTTGTCAATTCATATATATTGAAAGTGGTCGATGATTTTTGGATGTATATTTATTACATATGACGATTTTAATTTATTGCTTAGAATGGATATTGTCAAATTCAATTAAATTATAGATATTTGACTCACTTATTTTAATTATAGATGATGATCGTGTTATAATAATTATCTTGTTATTTTATATAAACTAGATATTGTTGTAGATTTTATTTTAATAGAGTTTTAATAAGTATAATGATGTTAATTTGGATGGATGTCAATTTCTATAAAAATTCTTTATAAATGTATCCTATAAAATATTTTAATTGCAATATGAATTACTCTATAATCATATAAGTTATTTAAGAGGCATGATATATTTAACTAATTAAATTAAAATAAAATATATTAAATTAATAAATGGAAGCAAAATAAGAAGTATTTTTAGAAGCAAAAAATGAAGCAACAATGAAAGCCAAACTAGAAGCAAATATGAAGAAATCTTGAAAGCAAAACTTGGCATTATCTAGGAAGCAAAAGCAAAAGCAATTTAGGTAGCAAACAAAGAAGTAATAATGGAAGCAATTTTAGAAGCAACAAAAGATGCATTAGTAAAAGCCATATTAGAAGCAACAAAAGATGCAAAAATGGAAGCAAAGCTAGACGCAACAAACAATGTTATATCAGAAGCAATATTGGAAGTAAAACTAGAAGAAAACATGGAAGCAAAATCAGAAGCAAAATTGGAAGCAGAACTGTAAGAAAAAATGGAAGCAAAATCAAAAGAAAAATTGGAAGCAACACAAGAAGCAACATTAAAAGCAAAACTAGAAGCAACAAAGGATGTCATAATAGAAGCAAAACTGGAAGCAAAATATGACGTCAATTATGAAGCAAAAAAGAAGCTATTTTTGAAGCCATGTACTAGAAGCAAAACAAGAAGCACAAATGCGAGCAAAAGTAGAAGCAAAAAGGGGAGTAGACATGGAAGTAAAATTGGAAGAAAATTTAGGCACTAGTTCCAGCGCTATTTTTAACATTATTCCAAGTGCAAAGCCAACGCTAATGGCGACTATTCCTGACGTGCCATTCCAGGCACTAAAGGAGGTGCTATTGTTTGCATATATTTTTGGGTGTAAAATCCAATGTAATCTAGTGCAAAAGATGATGTAAAAAATGACGCAAAATATGACGTTAAAGACAACGCCAAAGTGAACATGTAGTTTTGCATCGACAAAAGTGTCCAATTCGTGAACTCAAAAGCATGAAACTTTGACGCTATTTTTGACGCTAATTTCTTGTTTTGTTGTAGAGGTAATCTTGGGCATGTTAGGATTGATGGAGTTGGCAATGATAATTTTGGGGTTGTCCAATTCATTTTCTGTGTATAAAGGTCAACAGATTAATTATCATATGAAAGCCTATGTTATCCTCTTTTCTTTGGAGAAATGTTGACTCCTGGTTGGAGAGAGATCATATGTGAATCTGGCTCTCAAATTGAGATTAATATCCTAAATAAGAGGTAGGCAGAGGGAACAAATTTACAATTAGCATTAGTGGTCAATCAAATTGTGTAGTTCTTTGGATTTTATTACCTTTAGTCACGTTCCTCGAGAATGGATAAGGTGACAAATTGTCTCAAAAAATGGGCTTTTAATCAGATGGGGATGTGGAATATTGGGAACTAGGGTCTCTTATCTTTGGTGTACTCTCAGGTTTTAGAGGTGTTGGTTAAAATACCCTATTGACAATCTAGATATCTATTAACCATACGAGTTTCATAATAGAGAAATAACAATATAAATCTATCGATGACATGCTTAATCCTAATTAAAAATTTATTCCAAAACTCAGCTTGGAGTGTGTCACTTCATTTAAACATCAAAGAGTTAACCATTCAAATAGTTAATGAAAATTGTACACTTCATCTACATACAAAAATGGTAAATAAATATCTTATTTTATTAACAAAAAAATATTTTAAATATTGAACTTCATGTTTAAGAATACCAAAACTACATATAGGTACATATTCAAATATTATTTCTAGATTTAATGATGCAAAATCTCACACACAATCAAATCCATAAATAACAATTGAATATTTGCATGGATTATGGAAATTTGATAGCATTAATACTTAAATATTACTTATGCACTAATTATTTGAGCAAATTGAGATAATTTTTTATACAAACGAGTATAACTCTTTGTATCATTAGTCAATAACAAGCTTTAAGAATGAGAAATTTTCTATAATTATAAAGATGTGGTGATATTTACTATAGTTAAATATAGTTATGCTCTTTTGCATAATGAAAGACATTTCTCTAATTTTCTTGGGTCAATGAAACAATGATCTTATAATAAATAAATGTTATATAATTTTTCTGATAATTAATTTTGATTTTATGTTAGGTTAGTTCATTATTATGTAACATTTTTTTTGATCGGTGATAGTCGCCTTTGACTGGAGCTTTGAACCAGCGAGGTCACAATGGGGGACCCCACCCCCGAGAACAAACTGAGGCATTAAATCCTCCTCCTCCTTTAACCACAACATAGAAGCCATCCTTCCTGCCACAACTACCTACATGGTCACCAAGGTGGGGCCCAAACCAACATTAACACTTGTATTTGGGCCAAGCGAGGATTTGAACCTTAGTTGCACCATTAACATTGCAACCAAGTCACCACTACACCACAAGGCGATCCCCATTATCATGTAACATTTTAAAGTGGAATATTTATGTTAAGATTAAATTTATTTATGACTTCTTTTATCGAGTACAATTTCTATATTTTCTTTCAATTATTTTAAAATATTTTAAGAATACAATGATTCTTCTCAATACTATAACAAGTAGTCAAATATATTTTTCAAGTTTAAATCATTTCTATAATTTTAGAATTATAATACTTTATCAAAATTTATAAATTATTTTACCTATTAACAAAAGAAAAAGAGAATTTTTTTTTTCCTATAATCTACTATATCAATATTAGGCAATGTAATTTATAAATAACTTGTAGTATATGCAACCCATACTTCTAATAATCCGATATAAAATATACACCTAACCATAATTCAATATAAAATATACATACCCTACCCCTAAAATTCAAACTTGTTAATGAATTTTAAGTGATATCCTTTGAGGCTTAAATGTAAGCTTAATAATCATTCCTCATGGTTGGATAGCTCTATCCCCCCATGTCTTCGTTAGTATCTCTTGTGATTAATTAAGTGTAATACTCTCCATCTAAATACTCTTTTGCATGGGAGTTGGAGAGATGAAGTGGCTCCCCTGGTCATTACAAGCAATTTTTTCCGGAATGATGGAAAATGAGGGTTTAACTTGATTTTCCATGCTCAACTTTTGAGCTATAAATGTAATGATGGCCCAAACATTTGGCTTTGCATTAAGCCGAGGTTGGGTCTAAATATTTGTTGAGGAAGGTAAAAGAAAAGAGAAATGGAGGAGACCAATCCAAATTCTATCAATAATTTGACACCCAAGCCGACGAAGGCGGTCACGCCACCAGCAGGAGGAGCAAGTGCGAGCCCAAGTGCAGCATCAGTAGCAGCGCGTAAGAGGCGAAAAACTGGTACTTCAGAGAGCGTTTACTTCTACGACTCCAAGTATGCTCAAATTCGTACCACGCTCAGAGAATTACGTCCTGCCTTTATTGAGGTAGTTTTTTTGGATTTCAACCCTCTTATATAACCCCTTTTCAGGTGATCAGGGTTTGATGTTTTATTCTAATGTCAATTTGAGCGCCTGTAATTTTTGCTTCGAATATTATCAGAGAGAATCTTTGAGTTTTGGCGGTAGAAATTTAACGTGTCTTTTCAAATAATGTTGTTTGATCACGCCGCTAGTCTTTTGAAAAGGCTTCAAGAATGGTTACGCAAAAGAAGAAATTTTCTGAATGGGTAAAATACACTTTTTTTTTCTTAACTGGCGATTTTTTGTGTGTGGTGAGCCTAATATAGATGTCTCTATCGGCGTATCATTTTGGTCAAATTCATCCCGGGCTTGCACCTGACCTTCTCACAACTATAAGCTTGCACCTGATCTTCCCACAACTATAATACGCTGGGGTTCTAGCCGAGACACACCCATTTTGTACTTGCAAACCAATTTCAAGGCTTTTATTACTTCTTTAAGTGATTTCAATCTTCTCATTACATTGATAAATTTCCTTCCTTTGTTTAATTGGCGAATTTTTCTTGTGACTTAAAATGCCACACAATCGTATGTTTCTTTTCAATTAAATTTAGCTGAGACATGTACCTGCCTTTTTCCCTCGGGTACACTATCCCCAGTGAGTTGTGCTTGGAATTTTATCCAATTTCATCGCTTTATAGCGTCTTCCAATGATTTAAAAATCTGGTCTCCACTTTGGAAGCCCCAATATTTTGTCGCCTGCGTTATTTTAACAAGTTCTGAAACAGCGTTGAATGAAAGTTTAAACCTGGTATCCTGAATGGCTACAATGCCGTACTAAATCACGTTGCTTGCTTGATTGGAAAGGAGGTATACTTGTAAATACAGATATAATATTGCCTTATCTCCTCTGCTTTCAAAATGAAATAGTGTTGGTGCTGTTTACAGAATGGTAGTAATCGGCAATATATATGTAGCCATTTGCTTGCATTTTTTATATGTGGATCATGTAAGGCTAGAATGGAGAGTTTTTGCATTCCATATCAGCTGTCCTCCCAGGCTAAAATTTTTCTTTGTCTCTTTCTTACCTGCCTGTTGTGGGTTGGCTGAGGAACGCCATGCATTTATTGATATGTTTGGCTGTCCTTGGTATAGAATGTTCCAAGAAGCAGCTATTATCTCTGCTTAATGGGTGATTACAAATTTACCTATGATTATAGTACTGCATGATGTTGCGGGGGCTTTGCCTTAGCCTCAAAGCAGTCTTCATGGCAAGTGTCTTATCAAATGCTAAATAGTATGATGTTCTTGATGTAAGTGTTTCAATTCTTCATATTTTAGGTGATCTGAAAAATTGTTGTGATTAGATCGTCTCTAAGCTTTGATTTGCTGTTTTGTTCTTACCTTGTGATGTTAACTTGGACTATCAGCCATGGAGGTGAGTTGAATTGGTACCTTAGCACTCTTCCTTTGTTGGCCTTAAGTTGTGTTCTGTGCAGGAGGCTGATTGTGTTTCAGCTGATTTTCCAAATTAGGGGAGATGCAGTCCTGAATTTCCTGGATCCCTTCTATCTGTTCAATTTCTGTTTCAGCCAAGGACTCTAAAAAGGGTTTGCAAAAGGTGTTTACTTGGCTGGCTATGGTGCTTCCTTTGCTTTGATTTCATATGCCATTTGGAATTTGCCTTTTTTCTTGTTTTCTTCAGCTCTATGCTGTATGATACAACATTAGAAGGTTTCTTGTACCTTGTTTCAGCTAAGGCTGTTGGGACTAATATTAGAGTAATATCTCCGTATATATCTTTCTATTTTATTAAATGGTCAATATTGTAAATCTTGTACATATTAGAATGTTTCTAATTCTAACGATTGTTTCATAATAGAAACATCGTCTCTTTGTAAACTATAAATGAACGTCTTGTTCATTCATTACTTCATTTAATATTTTACCAATTACCTGTGTAATATGGTATGAAAGCCAATTTTTTTTTGTTTCAAAAAATTTATAATTTCTTAATTGAAATTTATTTGCTCTAAATTTTTTGAAATTTTTCTGGGTCTGTTCGAAATTGGTTTTGCAGATATTTTTCATTTTTTTTCAGACAATCCGTGTAGGCTTTCGCGTCAATATTGACGCCATTTCTGCAACTGTTTTGGTTGTGCATGGTTCTTCCAGTTCATGGTATCGAACAAAGGCTAGGGTTTTGCGTTGTTTTTTGACGCCGTTTTCACAAGATTTGAAGCCCTTTTATCTGCTGTGTGTGGTCGTTTGTTTCTACCACCATTTTTTCTGTTTTTCCAGAAGCCGTTGGCTCGTGTTTGCTTCTGGACGCGATTTTTCGACCATTTTTTTTGGTTGTTTTTGCAGGCCATGTTTTATCCAAGTTGGACTTAGCATCTTGTGGTCGTTGTTTTGCTCACCCATGACTGTTTTTGTGGTTGTCTTGCTTCAGACGGGTGCCTTTTTTTTAGGAGTTTAGATACCTGCAGTTTCAAAGCCACCACTGTGGTCAAGATTTATTAAAAACGAGGATTTTCTGCAAAATGCATGACAGGTTTTTTTCTTATTTGCAGAACTTCTCTTCATTCGGCTAAGGTTTTTTTACAAAACCCTCTAATTTTTGGTCAGATTTGAATTTGGATTGCAAATTCTTGGTGGGTTTTTCCAGTGAAACACGAGCACTGGGGGACATCGGGACGGGGAAAAAAGGGCTTCAATTTGGGGACGACGATGGGTGGCCGGGGTGGGGGGTGCTGTAATATACTATACATATAGTACTTGAAATGCTAGTTATGAAATGATGTATAATATTATAAGAACTAATAAATTATTATACCAAATACTTGAACATAGCAAAATTGCAACATGAATAAAAAATATCAGAAAGATGATTACAATGAGTAGCATGATATCAAAACAAGTACAAAATCAAGTACATACATTCATAAATATGCATATTTTGTGTGTGTGTAACAGTGACCTTTACGGTAGCCAATAAACCCCCTTTCTATCACAAGTGCTGCAGTTGCAACTTTTGCTCTTGGAAACCTCCAGTGGCGAGATGGTGGCACGAAGGCGGTGGTGGGGGGACCAAGTCCCTGTCTTGGGGACGTCCTCGACCCGAGTGTCCTTTTGTTACACTGGGTTTTTTGCAATTTTTTTTGGGTCTTTCAAAATTTTTGCATTGGGATTTGTGCTTAGAAATTTGCAATCCAGTCTCGAACTCAGTGCCTATTTTCTGTCTCAGTTTTGTTCATTACGCAATCTCACGCTCTGAACATATTCTGACTCAATATTTGTACCATCATCCGCTCAACCAGCTTTGACCTCCGTTCACGTGATGACATCTCTGACAAATATTCTGCTCGAGGCGGGTCAGAAATTCAACGACAAAAACTACAATACCTGGAGCAGTGTATGTTGACGATCTTTGAATACAGATGTCTTGACAAAATTGTTTTGGGCAAGATTGATCGTCCTGAAGATGAAGGCAAGGAGCAAGACAGATTTGATGAGTAAATTTGGGAAGTTGATATGCTCATCAAACTTTCAGTTACTGATGATCAGCTACCGCAGGTTTCTTTTGGCAAAACAATTGCAGAAATTTGGATGCATATAAATGGTTTGCATGAAACCTCTGATAAGAGTTGTGCGTTCTTCTTAAAGAACATGCTCTTCACAATCATGATGGATGAACAGGTGTCCCTGCAGGATCATCTCAATAAAATTAAGGACATTTGAGATCAGTTAGAAGCAATTGGATGCAAAATGGTAAAAGGCGACATGGTGGTGATCACCTTGAAAAGTCTATCGTCTTCCTATGACCACTTTTTTGAGACTCACAACATTGCTTCAACTAATGTTGACTTGAGATTTTCTGATCTTTTCACAATGCTTTTACAACAAGGTCGCCAGAAACAATAATTCGACAGTGGTACCAGTTCATCTTCCAAAGAACAGGCCTTCACAGCCAAATCTCCATCTTCTCCGACATCAGAAGGCTCGAAGAACATTTAGTGCAACTATTGCCATAAGTATGGTCACATAAAACTTGAGTGTCGTAAATGCTTGGGTGCTCAAACTCGCCAAAAATCATGAGTGGACCAAGCCTATTGAGCTTCATTGTTGCTTCATTTGCTAGCTAGTTGAAGATGGATTTGTGGATTTGCAACAACAGATCAGACTGCAAATATTCTCACCAAGTCCCTACTTCTAGATAAGCTTGTTAAGTTCAGGGGGCTCCTTGATGTAGTAGACAGATTGACCATTAAGGGAGGGTATTAGAATAATATCTCTGTATATATCTTTCTATTTTATTCTATGCTCCACGGAGTTTTGGGGACGTGGATGTGTATTTGGTACGGGTACGGTTTAGGGCCAATTTTTAGGGGACAGGTGATGACTATTAAAAAAATAGGTGAATTATATATATAGAGAGATTTCATATATGCATATCATAACATTGATATACCATTCACCATAGGCATTTTAGAAGCTCAATACATAGCAAATTAACAAAAGTCAAATACTTTCATTATCAAAATATGGCATACATATAGCCAAAATGCCCAAAGGCTCCAAGTTTCATGCATGAAATGACATAAAATATTGAAATGTGAACAAAAGACATACTATTATAAGTCTAACTAAAATACTAAACAGTAAACAATAACATAGAAGTCCAACTCCATAACCAGTTGTCCATAATAATCAAAATCAATAATGTATCTGCAAATTTATGGCTGTCTGTAAACGACATATGGTAGTTCCAGGAATCTAAATCAAAATCAGAGTCAGCCTCTGAGTCATTGGTAGTGGTAGGATGTGGGTCTTTGTCATCCAATGGAACCCCAAGCAAATCCTGGAGGTGTGTCATCCTCCTCAACCTGGATAGCATCCTTGGGATTAACATCCCAATGTAATGCTGGAGTTTGACGATACTGAATAGGTTGTGGATCCTGTAGCCACAATGCATTGTGAATAGCCACTAACTTCTCTGATCGTTGAGAGGTAAGGTTGTTCCTCTTGATTGATTGGATGAAGCTATATGTGGACCAATTCCTCTCTGCAGTAGAGGAACTCACAACCTGTGAAAGAAGATGAACAACAAGAATTCTTAGGTCAGGTGCATCCCTACCATGCCACGTCCACCATCCGATAGGGTCCTTTTGAGCTAATGTAGTTCTATCCGTCCTCGCCTCTGGTCTACTAAAGGTTGGACCACGAAGATTGGCAAAGTCAAGCCACTGTTCCCGAAGTTTACCAACATCATCTTCATTGTACATTTTTGAAAGGGCCTTGAAGAAGCCCTCCTTAACCTGAGTTGAACAAATTTAAAACATATTAAATAATGATTAATGAAGATTGAAGAGATTATCATAAGATATCTGCTTTTGCTATTTCAAATTTAAATTTAAAACTTGAGATTTCTCATTTCAAATTTGAGACTCACCTCCTCATCACTAGATGGAGCCACTCTCCTAGGTCTTGGTGCATACCATTTAGGATTGACAACATAGGCTGCCATATGAAGTGGGGTGTTCATAATGTTCCACCGTCGCTTCTTAATGGGCCTAAGATGCTCCTCATAAAATCCCAAAGTAGGGTCCCTGCTATGAATAACTTGCTTGATTTTCCCAAGCATGCTATCAAAGATTCTCTCATAAATCTCTCCAAGGCTAGGAGAGTTAGTATCAACATATCTAATGACCCGCACGATAGGCTCAATGAAGGAGCAAATGTATATGCAAATGCAAGCAAGTTACAAGTTAGAAACATCTTAAATTTTAAAATTCTTAATTCTTAAATAATAAAACTAGCAAATGCTAAAATCAGAAATAATTTTATTAAATCTGCAATAACAATTTTGAAATTTTCTAAGTTTTTTACTTCATTGTGGACCACCAGTTATCATCAAGGATTCTTTGCTTCACACTTCTTCCCTCCGGTGTGCTTGATTCATGCCATCTACTCCACTCTGCATTGACCATCATTGATTGTAGGCTCTCTTGGACCTCAAGCATCCTCTCTAACAAAATAAAGTAGCTAGCATATCTAGTCTCCACAGGCTTGAGGAATTCCTTCTTGGAAAATATCCTAAATAATGCAAGAGATATGTGATAATTGCAAAGAAACATTTACACATCTCTAGCTTCAGTCACCATAGCCTTCATCCAATCAATTTTTCCAATGTCATTCAAGGTGTTGTTCAATGCATGTACACATGGACTCCAAAAAATGTGCTTATAAGCACTTTCTACCATCAATCCAGCCAACTTACACACCCCGGCTGAATCGGTGACTACTTGCACAACATTTGTAGGTCCAATCTCTTTTATAACATCTTTCAAAATCTGAAATTGGAAGGCTGCATCCTTCCTTTTCCCCGAGCAATCTATAGCCTTAAGAAAATAAGAGCTCGCTGTGCTAGTGACAGTAAGATTTGATGAGTGGCTGATGTTTGATATCGGTCCACCCATCCATGATAATGGAGCATCCATCCCTCAACCATGTATATCTCATATCTTCCATCAAAATGCTCACTTTTGAGTACTCTCTATCAAGAATGGTGGTTCGTATTTTTGTTTCTCCAGGGGGTACAAATGAGGCACCAACAACATAAATATCTTTGCACATTTGTTTAAAATAGGATGACTGTGTCACATGGAATGGTATAGCATGAGCAAAAAGAAATTTACCAATAGATGATTCAGCCACCTCTTTTGCTTGCAAAAGAAATAAATCAACAACATTGGTTTCTCTTTTATTCTTCTTCCCTATTAGAAGGTTCTTTCCCTTTCCTTTGGTAGAAGTGGGAGTAGGTATGGCACTTTCTTCCCTATTAGAAGATTAAATCAAAGCTTTCATACTAGCTTGCACATTCTCTATTGAAGTCCCTGATTTTAATGCCTCCCCCTCTATGTGCAATCTAGTTGCCTCAAGTTTTTCTGCTTGTGTTATAGCTTTGCAACCTTTGACCCCTTAACCACCTATCCATAAAAGATGGCAATAAACTCTAGTATAGCTGCCATAATAATGTTTTTTGCACAAATGACACTCCCATTACTTACTACCCTTGATTTTTTTTTCTTATCTTTGTCTACTCTTGTGGCAAATTGAAGGAGAGGTTTCTTGGGGTTGAATGAGCCTTTTGCATACTTTTTGAGGGTTTCGAAAGGGCACTCAAATGGCTTAGAGGTTGCTGCCCCTTCTACATCCACATTAGTTTCTAGCATTGCAACATCCATGCTACTTTCACTTCTTCCCTCACTCTCACTGCTGCTCATGATGTTGAAAATTGAAATGTAAAATAGTGCTACAAGCTCAAAAGTAAAAAAAAATCCACTCAAAAATTCCCTCCCTATATGTTGTACAATGCAAAACAACTGAAAAATGAAAAAAATGCACATAAGAAATTGGAAGATGAAAAACATATCTGGAATGAAGAAGATTTTATGGGAAACCCTCTTCTTGCAACTCCAAAAACCTCCTTTCTATTTGCTGCTCCACACTTCTACCCGCCAAATGATAAAATGAATAAAAAAATTTACCATTTCATGTTTTATCTCTCCATTTAGGGTTTCACATATTTTATTAATCTTTTTACCCCTAGTGGGCCCCACACAAAGCCAAAGAAATTAATTTTTTTGACTTTTCAATGTTCGACAGCCACAAAATAAGCCTAGGCCGCAGGGGATGGATAAGGGACAACAACGCCATCCCCGGTAGAGAATTTCGTCCCTCTATTCCATCTTCTGTGCAAAATGAAGTTTTAGGGACGATACCCGAATTTCCAATTTGGGAACCACACAGGGTACAGTAAAAATTCGTCCCTGCATCACCGTTTCATACTTGGGACGGGGGCGGGTCCAAAAAGCTAGGAGACGCGTCCCATGGAGCATAGATTTTATTTAATGGTCAATATTGTAAATCTTGTACATATTAGAATGTTTCTAATTCTAACGATTGTTTCATAATAGAAACATCGTCTCTTTGTAAACTATAAATGAAGGTTTTGTTCATTCATTAATTCATTCAATATTTTACCAATTACCTGTGTAATAACTAAAGTGTCTCAACCTTATAGTCTTTGCATTCAATATTTGGGTTATATTTGATGTATATTGAATGATATCGTAAGTTGCTAACTAAAAGGTTGTCATATCACTTTGTGGGACCTATATGGGAGGATATTACTACATGCATAGTGAGAAGAGCACGATAGAGTGCCACTTGTCACTTGGGCGCTCATTTGGAGAGAGGAATTTGAAATCTTTTCAAAGGTGTGCTTTGGTGACATGTGTCTTGGCATTTATGTGTTGACTATGACAAAGTTGGCGCCCACTTGGAAGAGTCAAGTTTAGAATATGCTATTGTGAGTTGAGTTATGCATGAATACAATTTCTATTTCCTTGTCGAGTCTATATGGAATGTGGATACCTTCGGAGGTGTAGTTAGTAATGGCCAGTGTTGGTTACATGTAGTGACTTAAATGTGGCATCTTCATGATTGGGTGTTGTATATAGAAATTGTTTCGTTATGCATTGTAAGCTCTATAAATACAAGTGTTGCTAGAGGAGCTTTAAGAGGAGAAATTGATTCACTGAGGTTATGTTGTCGGATTTCTCCTAGAAATGGAACAAGATGTAAATCTCCACGTAAAGGCTTAGAGCCTAAAAATGTGTTGTAATTGTAATTGTTTAATCTTAGTTTGCAAACTATCATTTTTCTCTTGTAGTTGCTCACTTTTATTCTGATGATGCATCACAAAGTGATCCAAAACGTTGATGCAAAAAGTTACACACAGTTGAATCTAGAAACATTTTATCTATCATTCATGGACTGTGGAAATCTAATAAGTTTAATAAGTTTAATTATAATTGTTGCTTTGTGTTTTGGAGTGTGGGGGTTTTAACCTGAAAGGGTTATCCCCATGTAACTCTGTGTTTTGTTCTTTTGTCTTATTCTTTTTGTTTATGATTCTATTCTTTGAATCTGAATGTTGTTGAAACTTCTTGATCTGTTATTTGCAACTACTTTAGGGATTTAATTGTGGGAAATAAACTATGTCTGGTTCTGTTTTTATGGCATAGTAGTACGTGTTTGTATCAACATGTTGAAATGTTTGTATAGACATGTTGAAATCTGTTTAATAAATAAACATAGGATACTAGATGCGCATGTTGATCGTAGATGGTTTTCTAGGATGCCCTCATTTTTATTTGAATTGGTATTAGAGCTCAGTTTCGTGGTTTGCATGTGCTTTCATGCACATGTATGTGAGTTGCATGTACTTGCATGTGGGTTGCATGGGCTTTGCATGACATTGCTTGTGAAGATCCATGGTGCTTAAGGTTTTGGGCATTTCTTCTGTTGTGATTTCTTAGCCTCACAAGCTTGAGGAAATCTGTTCTGAAAGAATTGGTTGATGATTAATCGTTTGATAAGAGTGGATGTCTTGCAGCTAGAGACAACATACATATTGAAGAATGACGAGACAAAGAAGATGGAGTTTGGAGCTCTTGTTTGACATCGGAATAACTACGATGCATGGGATGTTTTTACACTTTGTGGTTGTGTGCAATATAGTTTTTCATATTGGGTGTCTATTTGAAGCTCCCTGGTACTATGGAGAAACTTGGGTTATCTTAACTATGGTGTGATGTGCTTATATTGGGTGCTTATTTTAGTACTTGGTATTGGAAGGCATTGTTTCATAAGCCCCGAATGCATGCATGCTATGGAGTTGATCATTGGATGATCTGGAAGCTTCCGAAATAGCGTATCTCCCTTGCATGCATTTACATGCTGGTGCTTGTGGAGTTGGTTTACAAATGGGCCTAGAATTCTTGAACCTCTTCTTCTTTATGGATGGTTGTACTTGCATGTCTCAAATTCATGGGTGTATAGATTTTCCATTTAAAATCTATGGTGATGCTCATCTATGTTATTCGCTTGTTTTAGTTTAACTAGTTTGGTGCTTTTTAGACTTTTGAGTCTTCGAGATGATAAGTGGATATGGATGTGCATGTGTGTTCTTGAAAACAGTGGTTTTGTAGGTTTTACTCTATTGATCAAAACTTGTGGTTTTGTGGATATGCAAATGAGCTATTTTCTAGATCTTGATTTTTGATGAGATATTTGCAGCTTTGCATGTGTGCGTCATGCATGTTTTGAGGAGGTGTGTGATCTTTGTATGAAGATGTTGTTATATGATCAATCACTCAACATCTATACAATGTTTGCTCAATGGGTTCTTGGACTATGGTGCTCAGTGTGGACATGTTTGGCAAGTCAGATCTGTGTTTGATCTGGTGCTCAAGTCTTTGTTATCTTACATAGCAACAAAAATTGTTTAGGGAAAATATAGGCAAACCAAAAGTATAATTTTTTTTGGAAAAATGGGGAAAAAATTTGGCTTTCAAAAAAATGTAAAGACATCAATAAAACTATTCAAACTTACACAATTTCCTGATTTATCAGTCTCCAATATCATACAAAGGTTAAAACTCAATGAAATATTGCAATGAACCCAATTTCACAAACAAGATCTATCCAACATAACAACACTGTCTTACAATCTAGAAACAAAGAAAATACATCCAAACAGTAAGGCAAACTAATTTGCTGAGTAAAGAGGTAAAATAGATATTTTTATTGATACAAGGCAAGACAATGTTTATAATTACAAAAAACATGAAGTTCTATATCGGAAACAAGAAGATCCTCAAAAAATGTTACAAGATTGCTTTTATAGTTTAGGCGTAACTTTGATTACAACATTAAAGTACATACCCTAACTAGATTAGGGTAAGGTTGCAAAGAGAACTAATCAGTTGATCAGATCAAGCAATCTGATCTTTTGGCATGCAAGTCGATCTCCTGAAGTGAAAGAAGACAACTGCAATGAATGCATCTCTGGGATTGATGAAGGAAGAACCCGTAAAACAAGAGGGCTCTCAACATAGACATGGCGTTGTTGTTCTTCAATTAGAGGAAAACCGCCTGCAAGTCATCTATAAGCATGGAGAATGTCCTTGGGTCGCGTATGCAGAGCGTGGAAGGAGTAACATCAACGTCCTAAAGTGGTTGAAGCAGACCCGAATCTGATTTGGGCTGCCGATTGGTGAGCATTCAATTTCGACTGGCTAGTTGGCAACCACCCTTTGTTTGGCTTTCAAATTGTCCTTGCACCCAAGCCGTTGATGAAGGCCCTTGCACGAAAAATAGACGGCCAAGATCCCCTCGAGAAGTCGCTATGAAAAGCACCGAGTCCATTAGGGACATCCATCAGAGGTCAGGGAGACCAAAGAATTGTCTCTAATGGCCGATGTCTTCATGCAACCTACGCGGGGAAAAGACTCCCATTGGAGATTAGGGAGACTAGAAAATTGTCTCCTCGATACTTGATGGGGATCCACTAATCAACTTGCACTGTGATGATTGAGGGTTGAAGAGACCTAAAAGATGCCTCTTCGACACTTGAAGTCCTTTTCCCAACATGCGTGATATCCTTAATTGGAGATCAAAGAGACCCAAAACTTGTCTACTCGACACCTGATCAACTGTGTTCCATCGGAGATCAGGAAGACCGAAACATGACCTCCTCGATGGTGATATGTCTTCAACCTTGTTTGACCACTTGACTATTTGCTGCATGGCGATCACCCATCAGGAATCGAGGAGACCAAAATAGGGTCTCTTCAATGCCCGATCTGCTTGCATTAAAAAGAGAAACCACCAAGAAGACTGCTTGAGCACAGGGCTGGGGTTGGCTTAGCCCATTTGGGGTATCTCAGATTGGTTATTTGAAGACGAGCTACGAGAGGCATAAAATGACAACAATAACATCAAAATTAAGTTTAGACATTTATAATTCAGTGATTCATAAAACGTCTCAAAAGAAACAACAATTATGTTCACTGATTCAAGTATAGCACCAAGAAAATACAAATATCTGATTTCCAATGTTTCATTGCTCAATATCAAAATGAAAATAAACAACTGCCTTTAACATTAAGTCACTTTTGTATATTAAGTTGACTCATTCAATGAAAATCCAGTCAATCCCATTTGCATCTATGCATCAATTTATCTCGTACTTTTAGGGCCAACATCCGTGCACATCATTTTTTCTCGCACTTTCAAGGTTAACATCCCTACCCATCAATTTTCTTGGAATTTGGTACCAAGATATGTTTTGGGGTAGTGAGTTCAGTTAAGTGTTTAGGAATGCATAAGGGGTATGTTAGGGCTTTTGGGCTCGCCACACCTTAAAAAATTCTAACCTTTCATCAACATTTTTTTTCTGTTGGGAATGTTTGACTGCTCCTACGATGGTTGAGGGACATCTCTGGCTATCCTAGGGATGGTTAGACATGTTGCTCTCAACTACAGTTTCTCAAGAAAATGTTTGTTGTCTCTCTGAGATGGGGGACATTCCTTGTTGTATTGCTATCCTAGAGGGGATGGGGTTTTGATTACTTCTATTGTAGTATTTTTTGCTGTTACTATAATGTTCTTTCTACTCACGATGTCTCCCTTGTTGGAGATCTATTGCATTCAAAGCAAAGTTACGAGACTCTGACTTGGCTTGGACTCGACAAGCATGACTTGAACTTGGCAAAAAAGCTCGGTGAAGACTTGTTGATGTGAGTTTTGTTCCACTACAACATATAAAATCGAACATACATACAGAATCAAACATCCAATATTTCGGAATGAAACACTAAATACTCAATCCTCTCTTGAATAAGGTCATCTCTCATGCTAAGCTTGCAAAGTAAGATCATGAAATGACTTCAAGACTCCTTTTATCGTGGGCAATGGTTCAGTTGAAATGATGTGATTTGCTGGAATCACTAAGGGGATTTACGCTGTTCATTCAGTGGATATCAACTGCTTGCACTTATAAAGATTTAGCTTCACAATGTGCAATGAAACTATGGTTTTGATTTCCCAACTCTTCAACTCTCAACTTAAACTCAAACCTTATTTTCTACTACTTCTACTCCTAACTATGAATGGAAGGAAATATGGATGGCTTGGACTGTACTAGGTGCAATCTTGTCAGCGAGTCCACCCACTTAGTGCAAGCTTCTAAGGAATACACCAAATGGTTTTCAAATCAATATCTCCTCCCCAATCCCATCAAATGGATGCAAACTAAAGATTGATTTTTAATTGAAGTTAGGTGCATATGCACGCCATTTGACCACACAAGGCACACTTACAATCAACAAGAGGCAAGTGGTTTGGTCTAGATCGAGTCAAGTAAGTAAACATCCACAATTTCTTTCATTCAACTAAGCTACTTCTAAACAACATGAAAATAAATCTACTCCAAGTGAGGATTGAAGAAACCATGCAACACTTCAAAGCAACATTAAGTGATTCACCATGAAGACCAACAATGAATCATCCATCACTATAATAGCATTATAGCAACAATTTGATCAAGTTTCTCTCCCTTAGCTAGCTTATCTCTACTTCTAGCTCTCTAATCTAATTGTAGCCGACTAACTAACTATTACAAATGAGAAGGCCTTGGCCTTTTATAGATGTTCAATTAGAATGAAGGGCCAAGATTGATTCAAGATCAAAGGCCGAGATTAATTCCTACGAACCCTAATTAGGGTTGCCAAATTTACAACCAATTACATGAGGGCACCAACTCATGGGCCAATAAGAAAATTACAATGATTTTGATAACCAATGAGAAAACTGGACACTTGTCATAGTGTGATTGAATGTGTTTGAATCTAGAATTTTCTGATTGGAGAAGACAACCAGGGGCCACCTCATCATCCTTGTCATGTAGATTTGATTAGTCTTTTGGTGGAGAAAATATCTCTTGATACTCAACATTGTCCATCTCTCTAACTTTGATTAACTCTTCTGAAAATATCCACTTCTTGAGGATGATTGTGATGGTTCATATTCCCAAATTGCTTCATCTTTTGGGTCTTCTCCATCTTCTAAAGTTTTCCTCATGGCTTACTTGAATTTGCAACTTGAACCTTCTAATCCTCATTTTTGAATTTGAAGTCACATTTGAAGTTGTAAACTTGTTTGAAGTCTTCATGTAGTCGGGCTTGATTTGGATTTGTACTTTTGATTTGATCTTGCAGCTGAATCCTCTTCTCGTTTGGAGCCTTGAGGTTGAGTTCGATATCTCGTAGCATCCATTTGGAGTCTCAAACATCCTGTTGCTATCGTTTCCATCTTCCAAGCCTCCCACCTTGCAAGACAAGAGAAAAGATCATTAAGCGTCATGAAAAAATCTGAAAGTTGTCATGACGATTGCATTAGCATCAAAATTGGAAAATTTTTCCCCCAAAACACTTATCATTTTAGCTTGCCTAATTCAGATCTGCAATTATAAAGTTGAACAAAATAAAATCTGGAAATGATAAATGTTTTTATACAATAGCACTTTCAGATTTCAAACTTCTTATCTTCCTTCCATCAGACCCTTCTCTTTAGACAGCTCACTATCTTCCCAATAAATTCGCGAGGACAAAATCCTCATAGGAGGGCGGAAATTTACATTGTGCGGGGATTTCTATCCTTGGGGGATGGCGGATTTCGCCATCCCTCAAGGAACTTCTTTACCTTTCAACTTGACTGAATCATGCCCCCGTCCCTTTTCATTTTCAAATCTTTACCCATCATCTTAAACATCTCACTTCTCTTCAATTCAAGACCAAGCTGGAAATTAGGCCATCACGAGGATTTTATTTGTTCAAACCTCTTCTCTTTTGCTCACTTGGAAATTAAAGGCCAAATTTTTGTCCCAAGGCGGATTTTAAGCCAGTTAGGGGATTTTTCTTTGTTTATTTTCTTTCATCATGCCTCCAAAAGATATCAGATTGCCCTTGTTTATTGGAGAGGAATTCATGAGGCTTCGAGGATTTTGCCTCGTACTAGCTGGGCGGAAAATAGGGGCCTTCAAGGGTTTTATGTTCCAGGGGCGGAATTTGACTAAGGGCGTGGATTTTCTACATTCAAACTCCCTCTTCATTCCCTCAAAAATAGATTTGCATTGTTTCTTTCATCTTCACCATGTTTAGCGATCAAGGTAGTGTTCTTTCAGCCTTGAAATGTAAGGCGGTCAAAGGAAGATGAGGATTATCTTCATTTGTTGGGTAAAAATCAAAGGTGATTTAGGATAAAATTCCATTATTTTTAGTTGATCAATCTTCATATCAAAACTTCCTTACTTTCCTACCCGACCTCTAACTTCATCCCTTGACCACTCAACTCGCCTCACATCCACAAAATGTTGAGTTGTTTTCACTCTAAGGAGGGGCAGAAATTGTGTTGTTGAGAGGATAAGGTCCTAGGCAAGGGTTGAATTCCGTCCCTTCCTGAGGATTTTGACTATGTTCCACCTCATAACTCATAAAAAACTTCATCATTTTCGCTTGTTTTCTCTTGATAATGCAAGTTTTTTTTTTTTTGGGGGGGGGAGGTTGTGTACATGCTTGGCCTTTCTAAGTCATGGCGGAAATCTTGGGGGGAAGAGGAATTTTCCTCTGGGTCAGGCGGATTCCGTCCTGCCCTGAGGATTTTCTCTTGGCAACATGTTTTTCATACTAAATCATTTTTTCAGCTCAGGGGCAGGAGGATTTATAGAAAGATAACATTTAAGTATAAGATTTCCTTTCTTATACTTTAAGTATATTTGTATAAACGTTGTTAGGATGTTTGAGATAGGTTTCAACTTCATAGGAGTTAAAATGCAGATTCTAGATTTTGGGGGTTTTCAAAAAATTCCAGACAACCAAATTTTAGGATTCAGCACGCCTTCAACATTCTAACCTCCCATAACCTTACTTGACTTTCTAAGATTGAATTGAAGCTGGAACAAGGATTTTCAAAAGGTTTTAACTCATTTCCTCACAAATCCCTTGGTTTCAACGCCATATCCCTGACAGACTTAGCCCAACTCTCACTCACACCCTAGACAAACTTGACTTCCCAGCAGACCAAAATTGCTCAAAATCACTTCCTTGACTTGGAGACGTGAAAATTGTTACCACCTAAGACCACTTAAGACAACTACTACTGCTAAAGCAAAAACAGGGGGTCCCCATTTGCAGTGGGGGATGGTGTGAAAACCTCACAATAAGACTCAACAAAGACTCGTGAAGTGAAAAACTCAAGAAACTTAGAGATTTTAAAGGATTTAAAGCTTGTTTCATGCACTCTTTATTAAATAAACCTTAAAGATAGTAATATCATCAAATAGAAGTTATTTTGATTATATACACGGTACACATCGATCGCATAAGTATAAATGCAAATTGTAGCCAATGGAAATATCACACTTAGATATATAAATATTGTCAAACATATACAAAACTCATGGAATATGAAGTTAATTGATGACATCAATTGTTCCAAACAAATATCAAAACAATAATGAGAAGTTCATGGCTCAAAGGAGACTGCATCCTTCCCATGAAGGCGTCTAAGATAGGTTCGTGGTGAGGCAACAACCATAATCTTTGCCTGTGACTTTGTGCCACCCACACCAACATCACTTGTGCCTGTGTTTGCTTGTGCTCTATCCTCCCTCTACCATTGCTACAACCTCAACCTCTTTATCTTCCTCGTGAACCAATCAAGGTCCTCTGGACGAAAGATAGCATCCTCAACCTCAATGATCCTCTCAGATTCCGGATGGACCTCCTCTAGCGTGATAGGGGTGGAGTCATGGTCCAAAACCTGTCTGTGTCTAATGAATGTTGTATTGAACATAGAGTAGATCATTCAACCTCTCCATAGACAGTCTATTGTGTGTCTTGGAGTGTATGTGCTCAAACATACTTCTATTGTGCTCACAACTCGAAGCACTGCATGGTTGGTTCAATATGTGAGCAACTTTCATATGAAGAATTGGAGCTTTAACACCAAACATTTTCCACTATCTATTTGAGTTGAGAAAAAAAATAAAAATCAATCTCATGATCCAACTTTATGTTTCAACATTCAATAATAATATGTTACATTTTTGAACTTAAATTATGCCCTTAAATATATTTTTTACTTGTCTGCAATGTTTTCCAACTTTCTTTGCACATATGACGAGAAAAGAGCTCTTCGTGTTCATGAGTTAAGGTCTCTAGCTCGTGGACTATATGTCTGGTATCACTATATGTCTGGACTATATGTCTAGTATCACTAGGCAACTATATGTCTGGTATCACGAGTTTTGGAAAAACTCGTCCGCCACTGTGCATAACTGCATAAAGCAAAAAAAATGGCACAGTCAAGTTCATTTTTATGCTGAGAGGGGAAAAAACTCTCGACGCCTTTGTACAATTATAAAAGTCATAATCAAGGTTGCCCCTTGACCTTGCAAGGGGCGTTGCCCCTTGACCCCATCTTGGGGGTGTTGCCCCCAAACCCCCATTGAAAAATCCGAGGGGAAAATGTGCCGATAGAAGTGGGGGAAAAATTAACTTCCGAGTCTAATTAGGCTCCATATAACAACAAAGTCACGCCTGGTGCAGGATTCTAGGATTAGACCCTCTAGTTGTACCTCTCCCTTAGTTTTTACTAGAGTTGGGAAGAGGAAAATGTAATTGTAAATTTGTAGTGATGTATTTACTTTGAGTTTTACAGAAACTATTTACTATTTTGCTTCAAGCCATCAACATTCCTCATGAGAAAGCGATTTTGTAACCACTTTGCGTTTAGATATATCTACACTCAACTTGTTTCTTTTGTGTTCTCATTAATTGACTCATTGGATGCATCTTCTCATTGAATTTTGCAAAAAAAATGCATTTCTAATTAAATTTTAAGCAGTTTTTTCAATTCCCGAGTTTTTTGCTGAGTTTTTCCGAAAACTGGCTGAGTTTTTCCCGAATTTTTTTTTCAAGCCTTCGCGAGTTTTTGCCGAGTGTAAGTTTTCCAACTATGCTGGATAAATTATAAATTAAAAAATAATCACTTAATAAATGCATAGAGGGAAGTACAATAACTTGAGGAAGAAACAAGAAAATTCAGCAGTGTCCTATTTCTTGTATTGGTCCAACCATTGGTCATGATGGTGCAACCCTTCTTTCTCTATATCAAGCGTTGCTCCTTTATTGTGGTTTTTACGTCAGCCATCTTTTGTGTCAAAATTGGGCCTAAGCCATCTTCATTAGGGGTTTTGAACCCTGCCCCACAAATAGTTAGTTATGGCATTGTAGACACCTAAAAATCTCCTCATGAAATTAAAAAATTCTTATTTTAATTAAATACTTATTCTTGTTTATTTAATTAATTCATTAGCCTCTTCCTCTACTATTTAAATAAATATTCCTATTTATTTATCTAATTCACTTAGCCTTTTCTATCCTAAAATTAAATAAATTCTTATTTATTTAATCAACTCATTTACCATCTCCCTTTTCTCCCATTTGTGAAATTAATACCTTTATTTATTTTATAAATTCACTAATTCTCTTCTTTTTATCTCCTCCAATCACCATCAATCACATAGATCAACTCTCAAATTTTGAGCTTGTGACAAGTGTCACATTTCTCTTCATTTGACTTTTATTCTTAGAGTCAATATCCTCTTCCTACCACTCCTACAACCACTCATTCCAATTGCCTCTTAATCTCTTTAATCCTACATATCTTCTCACCTACTCTTTAATCCTATTCACTCTCCTAGCACCTTTTAATCCTAGCCCGTGATTTTCATGAGACTTCTATGAAAAATCATTTTCTTCTCACATTTAAACCCTTGTGCGATTTTAGCTATCTTATGCAATCTTGTGAACTTGAGCTTTTAGAGAACTTGTGCCCTTGCACACTAGTGATCTTTGAGAGCCCATAGCTACCCTATCATTATCAATCTATCACCATTATCATCATCATTATCATAGCCTTTCATCAATCAACCATCTCCATTCTCTCTTAGCCTTTTGTGCTTGTGCTAACAAAATTGAGAGCACCCATATTCCATTCACACAAGATCTTGAAGATGAGAGGACAATGGAATCAAGCGTTTCATGAAGGCATAATGTTGTGATTTGTGTTTATTTGCTTTGTTTATACTTTTGTGAAGAATTGTTCCATTGATATGATGATTGAATGCCTTTGTGAATCTTTGCTTATGGTTGGGCTAGATTAGGGATTCACAAATATATGGTTGTTCATTTCGATTGTTGTCAGACATCAACCATATTTTGTCAGAAAGGAGACTTAACACATGTCACAAATAAATTGTTGATGTTTTATCTCCTAAAGGTCGAATATGCTGATGTGTAGCGTCGGGAGGAATCTTTATTTATGTTACGAAGAGTCTTCTTTGTGCAGCTGAATGGTTCAAGAGACAATGAAGGATCAAGACAAAGAAGGGTCTTCATTTTGTAACTGCAAGACTATGAAGGGTCAAGGCAACGTTTTATATTCTTTGATGAGTGATTGCATTGTGTGGATTTTTCAGTTTTCAGCTTAGTCTAGCATTTGGCAATATTGTAAATCAGATTTTCTGATCTTTCTTTAATATAAAGTGATATTTCTTGGTGTGGCTAGGTTTTTCCCTTGAGAAGGAGGGTTTTCCCCGGATAATTATTGTTTCTTGTATTCACTATTTTGTTTTGTGCTGCTTATTTCTTTTCTGGTATAAAAAAACATTAACATGGTATCAGACTAGTGTTTTCTGCCAGCCTGTGTGGTTTATGAGTGAACAAAAATTCAGCTTGGTCTTAGGGTTTTTTTTTGCAATTTTATGACATTGGAGAAGTTTGGCAGATATATTTGTGAGAGCGTTCAAAATGGGAAGATCAATCTGTGTAGCCTCTGTTATTGTACTTCAACTTCTCAGCTGTCTCATAGCAAAAGATGGATTGCTTGAGAATGTCAACTTTGAGATTGGCCCAAAGCCGTCGGATTTGAAGGGCACACTCATCATAGGAGAAAATTCGCTACCATTCTGGCGAATAAAGGGCATTGTGGAATACATTGATTCGAGTCATAATCTCGACGATGTGATGGTACTTGTGCCTTGAGGTTGACATGCAATTAGATTCAGAAATGATGCGTCAATCATCAACTGAGCGTTAAGGTGAAAAAAGGTTCACATTATTCCCTTCCATTCCACGTTGCTCACACATGCGGGCAGGCTGAAAGCATGAATATCTTGGCTTCGCTAGTATGGGAAGAGATATCAATACATATGATTTATAGTATTAATGGTTGGGATGCGTATGCGTGGGGATTTGGAGCTCATGTTGATAACATTGAATTTGTTATTCATAACTCGGGTGTGGAGGAAAATTCTGCTTGTAGACTTGGGATCGATGCGGTTGCTCTCAAGCTCTTCAGAGCGCCTAGATCCCCAAAACTACTGGTGAGCGGGGAAACTAAGTAATTCCAGAATTTAGAGATCAAAGGAAACGCATGTCCAATGGTGATTTTGCGAACAAAATTGGAACCATCTTCAGATTTCATAGAAATGTCACCTGCCTATGAGTGTGTATGGTTGGAAAAGACAAACTTTACAAAAATATAATATTCGTGGCACGGGAGCTAGGTGAGTGCCCGTGTGTTTAAAACTGAAGACTTTTTCCAAGCAATCTTAGCAAAGGTTGTGCATTAAAAGGAAAGTTGTGTCTACTCGGAAATGAGGTAGGAATGTATACGGGCCTCATCATGTCACAACTGGTGGTGTTGTTACTAATCTAGCATAAGCGACATTTCATTTTCCATCGTTAAAGAAATTTATCAGAGTTTTTTCAGAATTTGGGTCTTAGCCTTGGATTGCATATTGAAAGAACCGTGCCGTTGATTAGAGTCATACTGCTAAGTTGGCCCTGTGAGCAATTCAGAGTGTTCATGCAAAGTCTTATGGTCTGCGTATGTGGTTGAATGTGAGGAAGATTAGACAATTAAGAGATAAGTTTTTTTAATGTTTAATGATCATGAATAATTCATGCAATAACAATGATTAGTCTGTATATTTCTCTTCAGGACCTAGTTTGATTCTATGAACTATTACTAATCTCTCTAAAATGCTTTCAAGACGGATCGAGAAGCAAAAGGATGATGAGAGATTACACAAGGAATTCAAGGAAGAAAGAGTTTGGTGCATTCTGTGAGAAAGTCATGCAGATTGAAGAATGGAGACACAACTTGCTGCCATAGAGCTGAGTTGGTGACACATAACTGGAGACATCTCTCTCTCTCGAAGAATCTATTCATATTGTCACTGTGACTAGTTTCTTCTAAGAGAAGGACATGACATTCTGAGAGAGCTTGAGCGGCAAAGAAGTAGCTCTTGCTGAGAGAGAGTCTCAGCCTCAGTGATTCTTGCTTCTTGCTAGTAATGCATTTCTCTCTGAGAGGGAGAAATTTGAGGTGAAAGCCCTTGTAATGCATTTTTCTCCGAGACGAAGAAATTTGAGGTGAAAGCCCTTGTTTGCCTCTGAGATGTAGGCATTGCTCTTTCCACTCATGGGAGTAGCCATAGTGGATGTCATGGCGAGAGACTCCATGACAACATCACGTTGAGTGACTCCGTGATGAGAGCTTGTGTTTATTTTTATTTCACACATGGGAGTAGCCACGGTGAACATGTTGAGTGGCTCCATGATGCTATCACGTTGAGAGATTCCGTGTTAAAGTTTTTGGTTTTCTCACAAATGGGTGTAGCCATTCTGACTGTCATGTTGTGAGACTCCATGACATGAGAATCTGGAAAAGATCCCTCCCTAGCTAAGAAGGAGTTTTGATGTTTTATCTCCTAAAGGTCGAGTAGGAATCTTTATATATGTTATGAAGAGTCTTCTTTGTGCAGCTGAACGGTTCAAGAGACAATGAAGGGTCAAGACAACGAAGATTCTTCATTTTGTAACTGCAAGACTATGAAGGGTCAAGGCAATGTTTTATATTCTTTGCTGAGTGATTGCATTGTGCGGATTTTTTAGTTTTCAGCTCAGTCCAGCGTTTGGCAATAGTGTAAATCAGATTCTCTGATCTTTCTTTAATATAAAGTGATATTTGTTGGTGTGGCTGGGTTTTTCCCTCAAGGAGGGTTTTCCCAGGATAATTACTGTGTCTTGTATTCACTATTTTGTTTTGTGCTGCTTATTTCTTTTATGGTATTAAAAACATTAACATAAATCAGATAAGATTAGTATTATAAAATGGAGAGTTTTAATTTGAATTTAACATACATCTAAATATAAAAATTCACAAGACAGAATAAAACTATAGATTTTAAATCAATCAAACAAAAAAGAATTACCTAGCTGCATGGAATGGAACAATGCAATAGTACCAAAAGTCTGCAATGGCACATTTAGTTGCATCATGTGCTTCATTGATCCAAACCATGCTCTCAAGCGACAGTTGGGAACCAAGAGTAGTGCGTGGCAAAATAAATGAGTCCATCCTAGATTTATGAATTTTAGGACCAAGGCTAACACTCCCCACTAGCACGAGCTTGAGCACAAGCATTAGCACTAGGATGAAATGGAGGTATGGAAGAAACCTCTCCAATATCAACAATGCACGCCAACTCCTCCCTTTGCTTATTTTTCTTTTCTTTTTGCATTTTAAATGTTTTTAATTGCACTTGCGCCTCATGAACAACCTCAAGAGGTGCCTTTCCGCATTCCACAACATCATGGGTGGGTATGTGTGCAAGATATTATTTCAATCTGTTAATGCCTCCATGATAAATTGTTTTTCTATATGCACAGTTTACCTCTCCCTTTTCTGCCTAGGAAAAGTTTCAGCATGTATCAAGCTGGGTCCTTACTAATTGGGGTTTTAGACATTGTGAAAAAAATGATTTGAAAGGCTCAAGGCTGCTGCAGTAACACATAAATACAAAAGATGAACATTTGTGAGTTGTCATTTATATTTATTAAACTAGTACAGAAAAAATGTAGGGTTTGTGCTTTCTTTGATCTAGTAAAACAAAATAGAATTAAAAATTGAAATGTAAAGAAACAATGCAATTTTTGGTTGAATAAGCACAAAAAACCCCCCAATAAAAGCAAATTCTTAAATCAAACGTGAAATCAAATGAAAACTCTTTCCACTCGTTGGTAGACACCTTTTATGCACGAAACATTAGTACGAAGCTGCTCAAATGTGATTCAATGATGAATTTTTCCTCTACCTCTTTGCTGGTTGCCCTACAATGCACTTGAACTTTTGCTCACAGCTCTCTTTTCTCCTATTTTGTCAACAAAATGAAATGACAATGCTTTTAGGGTAGAGGAGCAAACATAAGTGATTAAAAAAAAACTTAAAACACTTCAAATTTTTCTTTACTTTAAGCTGTTTGACGCTGACTGAGTCTAGGTGACGGGACTAGTACGTAGTCGGTTGACCTGGCGTGTCCGACTCCGAGTCCAAGTTCAAGCTCAAGGAACTTGTCAGGCTTGACTCAACTCGCCTCGCCGAGTTCGTGCAAGTCTAGTTTCTTTGATTCAAAGTATGTCTAAGGTACACGATTGTATTGAGTCATGAATAGGTTATCACGTGCCTAAGGGGCACAACCACCATTGTTATTTAGTTATAGTTGTTGAGGTAAACTAGTCTTTGCACATGCATCAATAGAATCTTTATATTTTATTGCAATCTGATTTTTGGTGTTTCACAATTTTTTTCTAGGATGCATACTATTGTGGAACTATGAAAATTGCAAGTAGCAATTTTCAATTCTTTTGTATTTATGAAGATGCCAAACCAGTCTGGGTACATTTTTCTTAGTACTCTTTTTTGATAGATCTATTTTTACTTGATATAAGACCTAGTTTCCTCTATTGTATAATTGGGAGGAGTTAATTGCTAACAATTCAAGCTTTAATCTATTACTTATTCTGAAATATGTGAATATTGATCCTGCTTTAATGTTAACTTTTCAAAAAGCTTAGAACCTATGGTTGATAGTTTGATTTGTATTTTGAATTTTCTTGTATGAATTTCTTTTTGACTGAAGTCATCACTTTGTCGGGTATTCTTGCAGATCTTAAAAACTCCTGACTATCGCAATAGTAGACATGCATTGGAAGTATGCAAAGGTATTGTTTGACCTAATAAATTTTAAATTTTCCTGTATTTTGTCATTAACCTATCTTATTTTGTGAATGATTTTCATACTGCATCACTATCATTTATGTGGTGAATGCTTGACGCATACAGATTTGTCAGCACTGTTGCATATCAATTTTCATTTGTGTTCATTGATAAAAGAGTGAAGGCACATATTTAGGAAAAGCAAAATGAACAGTAAATAATGTTTATTGTTCAGTAAACAACATATAAATAGTTTGTGTCCCTTTTGTTTATGCATGTTTTAAAGCAAAATTTAAAATTCGAACCACATGTGTTGAATGATTATACAAGACACTTTACAAGGGATTTTTTTTTATCTATAATGACTTACATGGTGCTTCAAGGGCCTTCAACTTGAATTGCCTTCACAACTTTATAAACAATCTGTTGGTTATTATGCTCCTCGCCATAGTGTCAACTACTTTCAAGAAATATAACCCCATATAAGGCTTATATCAAAATTCAATCACCAGCCTATATTTGTATCAGACTAACCATCTAAGACATGGATGCCCCTCTGGTACCTTAACCAGAAAAAACCAGTTGTAACAGCCTCTTAATTGTGTACTGATTCTTTAGAAAGGGCATAAATATAATTAAGGGTGCTCTCTGGAGCTTTCTTGATTGTCTGGTCTCCGAACCATATATTGCTAATATGATGAAAAAATAACATCAAAGCTAATTTGGATTGAGTGGATAAATATGTGAGTACAGATAGGAGTATGATATGTGAGTTAAATTATGGTAAATTATCAGAGCTTCCCTAGTAAATTATGTCTGGGATATTGCATGTGTGTAAATAGAATACCATAAAAAACAGGAAATTCAAAACAGAAGTTTCCAAGCTGAAATGCCTCCAAGTATGATTCAGAGAAGGGGTAGAAATGATCTCAATGTCTTAAACAACCACTTGGAAGAACCTTAGAGTCATTCTACAAAGGGCTTCCTTCATAGATCACCACTATTCCTTGTAGCCCTACAAGTGGACCTATTTCTCCATAACTTCTGAAGCAGACCTGATAACCTAAATGTAAAAACAGTTTGAGATACTCTTTTGACCCTTACAACACATATCTGAAAATGAAGTAGGGTTACTTTGCAATGAATGGGTCAAATTTTGACTGTCCTCATTTGAATTAGGCCTAATTTGACATTTAGGCTTATGGCAACTTGGGATCTGTTCTCCAAATGATTCCAAAAGGGTATTTAAGCAATGTCCTGGCTTAGACAGGGTCAATACACTCCCTTCAACATCCCATAACAGTTCCAAACCACCCTTGTTTGGTACAGTGCAAATTTGGACTACTCATCATTGGTTTTCAGCCTGATACATGAGGATATCAGACCTACGGCATCACTTTTACATGTGCAAACCTTCTCCCCTGTTCCTGCAACTTTGGCTTATTGAATAGCAGATTAGTACAGACCATTCCACCAATTTTTAGGAGTTTTCACTGGTGGAATGGTGTTCTATGCATTTTTCTTTGTTTCTAGATACCCTAAGTAGGGTTTTTGACCCGCCTTGAAGGAATTGCTTGTAATTCCCTCCAAACTTAATGGATTTGAGTGAAATCAATTGCAATGGAAAGCTGACTCAATGGAGATTCATCCCCAATCTCTTGCAGGTTGAAATGAATCCGTACAGGAATGTGAAATTCAAGAAAACAGCAAGGAAATGTTCATATTTACAGAAAACAGTGATTTATTTTATTGTTTCAACCTCCAAAACTTCATTGAACCCCTTGGGTCGATGATACAAGGCCTTTTACATGTTTACAACCATTCTCCAACTGTTCACAATCAAGTTTCAAATTAGAAACTAACTAAAAGATTATTATGCACTTTATAACAAAAATATGCAACAGTTGCTTGACAACATTGTGCAACTTTGACAATTTTTACATTTTTGCATTCCCTATCATCTAAAAACCCAACCACGACGCCAATCAACCTAGAATGGTCACAGAAGACCTTATTACATGAAAGAATATCACACAGAACCAAAATGCTAACTTTGGACCTAATAGACCTAGGGTGATCCTGCACCATACTCCCAAGGAAGAAAAAAAAACTCAAGCTCCATTTGAGTTCAGACCTGCAATTGTGTATCCATGTTGAATAATATTATTCTCTGACATCCACATGGCATCCTCTATGGGAAGACCCTTCCATTTGATCAAGTACTGGAAATAGGTCTTCTTTTTTGTCCTTTTGAGCTCTTTTGTGTCAATGATGGCCTCCAACTCCAAATGCTTCCTTGGTAGGGGATCTCTGGCCAATTCCTCATATGAGAATACTGTTGAACCTGCATTATCACATGTAGCAACATCTCCTCCATCCTTGTAATGAACTTCATCTTCACACCAACTTTGTCCTTGGATTTGTCAATGTTCCTTTGCATGTTATCCTTTTCACCGGTTCTTATCATCTTTTCTATCTGTTGTTATACCTCTTTAGGTGCTTCTTGATCAGACATATTAACCTTTGGCATGAAAGTAATTGAATGTCCAATGTCCACCTTTGAAGGTAAAGAATGGACAACCTCTTCTACCATCATATCCATATACTCCTTAAGCAAATCTTGGATCCTCAACATCAAATCATCCCTCATTTCTGCTGTCATAACATTTCGAGGATTTGAAATGGTTGCAAGGTCCATGTCTTTCTCTTCTCTTGTCTTTATGAACTCCTTCCTACCCACTATCATCACCTTAGATCCCACAGTTTGTCCTTTGTCTTCCTCTTTTAATGGGTTCAAGGTATAGGAGACCCCATCCTTCTCTATCTCATAAGTATTCCTCCTTCCATCATACTTGGCATACCTATCAAATTGCAATGGTCTACCAAGGAGTAGATGGCAAACATCCATGGGGATGATATCACATAGAACTCTATCCTTATATCCCCCTCTATTGGAATCTACCCAACTTTGCTCATGAACCAAAACATGTTGACCTATATTTAACAAAGAGACTTTGTAAGGAATAGTATCTGGTATTTTTTTCAGTTTTAACTTCTCTACCATTTCTAGAGAAACCATATTATCAGTACTACCTGAATCAACAATTACTTTGCAACATTTACCTTGTGACTTACATGTAGTCCTGAAGACATATTTTCTTTGTGGGGGTTCCCTCTCCATGGGAACTTTGATCAAGGTTCTCCTCACCATGAGAGACTAACCAACTTCTGGATCTGCATTATGTGATGAAGAATTTACACTTTCACTATCCTCTCTTTGTGCAAACTGATTTCTTCTTTCTCCAAATGAACTAGTGGATTGATTCTCAGGACATTGCCATGCTTGATGGCCTGCAAATTTGTTGCACTTATAGCACTTCCCGCTGAATCCATTTGATGCTCTTCCTTGGCCCACAAGTCTGCCTCTATTGTTGGGTCTTCTTCCTCCAAAACTTTCCCGTGATTCTGAGATTTGTTCTTGAGAGTTACTTGCCTCTCCTTCAAACTCTTGGAACTGTCCTCTACTAGTAGAAGTTGTCTTTCCCCTACGTCTACTCTGCTTCTCTTGCCGTCTTTTCAATTTATCTTCAGCCTTGATTGATAATTGATAACATTCCTTTACCGTTCTTGGGTTTGTCAAACTTAATTCATCTTGTAGGTTGAATCTCAACCCATTGAGATATCTGGCCACCTTCTCCACATCATCTTCCATGTGACCTGCCTTGATGCTCAACTTGTAGAACTCCTCGGTGTAGGCTTTGACATCCATCTCCCTTTGCTTGAGGTTTTGAAGTTTCCTATATACTTGGATGACATGGTCACTAGGTAGGAACTTGCCTTTGATCTTAGCAACCATCCTATCCCATGAAGTGATTTTTGACTTGCCCTTTTCTATCCTCTCATCTTGGACAGTCCCACCATAGCAATGCATGGCCTTTTAATTTTGTTTTGCCAATTTCATCCTTTGTTCCTCGGGTACATTCTCATACTCAAAGTAGCTGTCTAATGCCCCTATCCAATCCAAAACTTCTTCATTATCTAGTTTCCTTCCATACATTGGTAAATCAATCTTACCTTGTGATTGTTTCCCCTGAATGCCTTAAATAGCTTTGCCATTCTCAAGTCTTCAGGATCCACCTTCTCTTGGGACCCTTCTTGGGAGTTTTCCTCCTCCCCTTCTTCTCGGTCACTCACATCCCCTGTGACCGCACCTCTTCTTTGACTTGTCTCTACAGTAGCAAGCCTGGCTTGAAGGGCTTTTGTCAACTCTCTCATTTTCCTCATATCTCTTGCATGTTTCTCCTTCAACTCACTTACCTCTCTAGCAACTAGATTCCCTTTTGGAGGCATCCTTGCTTCTCTTCACTCCAACCTTTCCCTCTTCTGACCAACCTATGCTCTGATACCAATTTGATGCAGAGCAGGGGTAGGAATGATCTCAATGTCTTAAACAACCACTTGGAAGAACTGGAAGAACATAAGAGTCATTCTACAAAGGACTTCCTTCATAGATCACCACTATTCCTTGTAGCCCTACAAATGGACCTATTTCTCCATAACTTCTGAAGCAAGCCTGATAAATCAAATGTAAAAACAATTTGAGATACCCTTTTGGCCCTTGCAACACATATATGAAAATGAGGTAGGGTTACTTTGCAATGAATGGGTCAAATTTTGACTTTCCTCGTTTGAATTAGGCCTAATTTGACATTTAGGCTTATGACATCTTGGGATTTGTTCTCCAAATGATTCCAGAAGGGTATTTAAGCAATGTCTTGGCTTAGACAGGGTCAATACACTCCCTTCAACATCCCATAACAGTTCCAAACCACCCTTGTTTGGTACAATGCAAATTTGGACTTCTTTTCAATGGTTATCAGCCTGATACACAAGGATATCAGACCCAGGGCATCACTTTTACATGTGCAAACCTTCTCCCCTGTTCCTGCAACTTTGGCATATTGAATAGAAGATTAATACAGACCATTCCACCAATTTGTAGGAGTTTTCACCGGTGGAATGGTGTTCTATGCATTTTTTTTTTGTTTCTAGATACCCTAGGTAGGGTTTTTGACCCACCTGGAAGGAATTGCGTGTATCTCCCTCAAAAGTTAATGGATTTGAGTGAAACCAATTGCAATGGAAAGCTAACTCAATGGAGATTCATCCCCAATCACTTGCAGGTTGAAATGAATCCGTACAGGCATGTGAAATTCAAGAAAACAGCAAGGAAACGTTCCGATTTGTAGAAAACAGTGATTTATTTTATTGTTTCAACCTCCAAAACTTCATTCAACCCCTTGGTTCGATGATACAAGGCCTTTTACATGTTTACAACCATTCTCTACTTGTCCACAACAAATTTTCAAATTAGAAACTAACTAAAAGATCATTATGCACTTTATGACAAAAACATGCAAAAGTTGCTTGACAACATTGTACAACTTTGACAGTTTTTACATTTTTGCATTCCCTATCACCTAAGAACCCAACCATGACTCCAATCAACCTAGAATGGTCACAAAAGGCCTTATTACATGAATGAACATCACACCATAATTGAAAAACTTGGACTCGACAATAACTCGGCCGACCTTTTTTTTGAAAAACTCGGACTCGCCAAAAACCCGGCAAATAATCAGCAATAAATCGGCACTTTTATCAAACATTTGAAAATATATAATTTTTTAAAATATTCTTAAAAACACACACACCAAATTTGTAGAACATGTACTGATTTGAGATTGCTATCATATATTAATCAAAGTTTTGAGTTAAATACATAGCAATTTTTTTTGAAGTTTAATTTTTTTTACTATATTTATTAACTTTTAATAAAATATAAAATAAACTCTTTATAATCTATATAGTTTATAATATAATATAAAATATAATCTTTATAAATAAATATAATCATTATAAAATATAAAAAAATATAATCTTCTAATAAAAAATAAATTAAATAATATAATATAAATAAAAGTTCTTATTTAAAATTTTAAATGCTCATTGCTAATTATTTTAAAAGTATTATTTAGTAATTACTAATTTACAATTTTTTTTTTAATGAAAATTTGAAAAACACAATAATAAATATATCATGTTTTAATTTTTATTTATCTTATTCATTATAAATATGAAATATGCGATAATAGTTAAATAGACAAACTGTGAAGACTTGCCAAAAAAAATTTAAAAAGAATAAATGTTTGAAGCTTATTTTGATTGAATGGGTGTTGAAAGAATGGCAAACCCTGAATCACAGATTGCAAAAATGTTCTCACCGTCGTGGCTCACGAAAGACTGGAAAAAACCTAAGTTGCGCATGGAATGAAAAAACACTTTTCGTTTTTAACTTTCTTGTTTTCCATATTTGCGTTTTGACCTTTCTTTGATAGAGTTTTTTGGCAAAAAATCGCGCGATCTTGCAATTTTTGGGAGTTAAAATCCCCGCGCGTTTAACATTAAATCGCTCCTGAGTATATCCGCGATTATATCTGGAGGGTTTTCACTCATGATATATTGTGCTATATCACGATTTACGCGCACAATTTTCAACCATGCATCACACAAAACCAAAATGCCAACTTTGGATACTTTGGACCTGATAGACGTAGGGTGCTTCTGCACCAAAGTATTAACTAAATAATGAGTGGTATACATGCAAAGAGAGGCATTTTTCCTTTATATTATAGATATGGAGTAATATGTCTTCTTTTCTTACTTACGAAGGGTAGTGAGATTGAAATCTGGTGTAGGGGCACTAAGGAAAATAAAATATCACATGAAGACATCAAGGGATAGTGGAGATGACATGAAGCCATTGAAGGCAAATGTGATAAATTACAATGTATTAAAGCCCATTATGGCATTTAAGGGCAATGAATGTAATAAATTTGTATAATGTCGTTAAGGTAAGGACCTTAGGACTAAATCATGGATGTAATAGGAATAGGAGACCTAGGGAGTCTAAGAGAGTTTAGAAATGGTCAATAAGGTGTTTGAAACCCTTAGGGGTCAATGGTATTTGATTTAAGGTAGAAATAAGCCACTTTTGTCAATTTGAAAATTCAAATATTTAAACTCTACGGCTAATCAAGGCTTTTGGAGGGAAAGCAGGTTTAAGGGGTTTTTAGTGTTTAACAAACCTTCCAACCGATCCAAATTGGTTGAGGAAGTTGTAAGGAAGGTCTATAAACTGGAAACATCATCATTGTACGGTAGACGATGCCTATGTACGAACCATAACAACAAAGATTGAATAAAACTCAGAAATTCTGCAAGTATAAATGTTTCATTGCATTGGTTGATATTCATAGTAACTTCTGTATGTTTTTAATGTTCTGAGGATATCCGTATCTTTGTTATAAGCCATTTTGAATGTTTTAACTTTAAGAACCAACTTATCTCAGTTTTACAACTTTTAGTGCTGACAGTCTTGTGAAATCACTGTTTTTCAATAACAATTTGGTTAAATTTTAGTGTAAAGGGTCATTCCATGAATGTAGAATGACTCTTTCTCATGGAATGACACCTACATAACATGTACCATACCAATCTAACTTGATCTTGTGCAGTTGAAGAGTGGACAGTGGTTGATCACTGAATAAATGAATGGAAAAGTGATGAAATTGCTTGGATAGGTGTAGCAGCAAGCAATCTGATTGAACAAGGGGTATGTTTAAGAGTTGAAAGTGGTTTGACATGTCTTTTTAATGGTGAATCCATTATGGTTTGGGTAAGGAAGTGATTGGAGGTCAGATATTTGAGAGGCCCTAGATTTAAGGGTTGTTTGGAAGCCAAATTGGGGTTTTGGTGTTTGGAGGGACCATAGGGTCAAAGTAAGTTGATAATCTTTCATTTGGGGTCATTTGTGAAGACTGTTGAAAGTCTTGAAGTCAAGAGTTATTTCTGTGGTGTAGTTGCTTTGTTATTTGAGCACTTTTAGGGCTTGTTGACAGTGTACAGTCAAGAGTTAGGACAGTTTGGTCAAAACAACAACATAAAAGCTTTTGATATGTTAGAGTATGAGATAATGGGTGTCTGAAAAGGTAAGGTGTTGGCAGAGTTCTTTGGAGAAGTTTGGAGTAAAGGGTTAAATTAGGTCAATGTTGGGCTACTAGATAACCTAGGCCTAATAGGACAGTTTGGAGAGTTAGGAGTGTTGGGTTTGGGTGTGGGTGGAGTCTTTCTAACCTTTTGAATCCACTTGGATGCAGTATAAACAAACCAAATACATCACCTTTGGGTATTGGGGGAGTTACTTGGACCATTTGAAGCATTTGTGAGTTTTGTGGCCTATAAGGGTAGTGCATAAACCATTCATCCTTCAACTTTGTTTCATCTTTTCCACCCAACCCTCTGCATCAAAATCACTTTCTGTTTTCATACTCGTTTCATTTCTCATAAAGAATCCCTGAATTTTTCAGTTTTCTTATGTTTTTAATTCTCTTTGGCATCTGTTACTGCACAGTTAAAATGAAATTTGAAGAAATTCAGATACAGAATGTTAGATCAACTCAATTATTGGATAGTGTGTGAAAATTCATTGAAGTTAGTTACCTTTAGGCTGACGGGATTTTCAATTTTTGATTCGGTGAGTGATGAAAATTATGTAATCATCTGGTGAATGAGCTGTGGACAGAAAGAAGACCCCCACCTTAATCTGGCATCAAATTGGTTAATATTGAAAAAAGCAAAAAATGTCCTGGTGTCGTTTCATACCCACAAGAGTCTAATACAACTTTATTCTACACTAGTAACCTTATACTTAGGTAAGGCTAACCATTATTTACCCCAACTTTGACTGCTTTTCAAGGGTCCTCTCACACCCACCAGAGTCCTATGTCACTGTATTCTATCCTTTAACCTTTACTTGGACAAGGTCAATGATGACAGACAACTTTGACTGTGCCCTTTTTAATCTTTTAACTTGTATCTCCATGCGCTTTGCTTTTCTGTTTATTCTCTCCCTAACATCAAGTTAACATGTTCTGTCCATCTCCTGAAAGCCTTTTCTTAATTCTCTAATGACCCCCGTTCATGACCACCCTGCCCTTCTTACTTTTTTACCCTTGCAATTTATTCTTCTTATTGACACCTCATTCTTTCCTGACACTTCTCCATGACTATAAGTTACAGCTCATCCACTTCTCAACACTCTATGTTTTTGATCCCAAATCTTTACTTGCCACAATTCTTTCCCACATATTCTTTCCAAAAAGCTTCACGCATGATACAGATCATGCAGCATATCTGATACTTGAAAACCCCATAAAGCCCTTGACAGTGGCATTCAACCTTATATTCTACTTTCTCTGTCAAGGAGATGTCTCAGGCAAAGGCGTTACTTGATGGATCAACAAAATGGAGGTAGAGGATGCTGCCCAGAAAGTCATAACACACTCAACACATATGAGCTGGATGCTATATGTTCAGTTAAGAAAGCTCAGTATTCCGTAACTCTCAAATCTGAAGATGCTCTTGGTAGGCTTTATGCTTAGAGTGTCAGATTATGAGTTCATTTTTCTCAAACGTCTGGTCATTACACGACATGACAGGTATTCTCTTGTGCCATCTATTGATTGCATTGGCATTATATCAAAGAATTGTAGTGCTTGGGGACAGATAGTTTAACATGGGTATTTAAACCGCTTACACACCTCTCCATAAAAGCTTCCTTCTCCTTGATTGCACCACGCCTCTTCAAAATTGAGGCTAGCGAAAGCATATCTTCCTTTTGTTTGAATCCTCATAGAAACCATTTGCAGGTTCATAACACCAAACCATTGATGAAACATAAAATGGAGAAAAATGAGAAGATAGACTGTTGTAGTGATGATGAGCAATGACTTACTGTCTATGAAAGTTTGTTTGCATAATCTGTGATAGGTTGAAACTGAGGTAGATGCTAAGATAGATTTAATGTTTAAGAAATAAATTTTCAATTAAATCCACGTGTCAATCCGGAGATGTAAAGTTATGAAAGACGTGGCTATATGCACAGGGGCTGAAGGACGTGAGGTGATTATGAATGAAACATTGATATGAATAAACAAAATATTTAAAATAAAAAATTTCAGAGTGCAGTGTGTTGACTTGGTGGTCTGCGGGGACTCATGAAATGGCTTAACCGCCTGCCGTGGATCGGGTTAAATTTGGCGTTTGTATTGGGTGTTGACAGTTTGAGGTTTTGGTGCAATGACAAATGATTCCAACAATTGGTATCAGAGCCTTTGGTAATGGGTTTGAGTCTCCCTTCAGTGGGTGTTGAAGGCTCAGTCGGTGCTGAGAGGGAGATTGTTGACTTGGTGGTCAGCACCTCCCTGGGGACTCATGACATGGCTTATCCGCCTCTCACGGGTCGGGTTGAATCTGGCCTTTGTCTCAGGTGTTGATAGTTTGAGCTTTTGGCGCAGCAGCAAATGATTCCAACACAACAAATAAAAACACTTGAATATATTGTATATTATCAGAACTCAAATTACATAGCAGCTTGCTGTTGCTTCTTGCTTTTACAGTGGTAAAATTGCTGCCGTATTTATAGATTTCATACAGATCTCTAGAATATTCTTGAATGGCTAATAAAAGCCTCCGAAGTGAAAAATCTAGAAATTAATGGAAGTTCCACATGCTGGAATGTTTAAAAATTAGAATATACAATAAATAAATATTATCTCCAGCACTGCAGTTTTTTGGATACATTTCTAAAATAAACATTATTGCCAACTCCCCACCTAATGTTTATTTGGAGAGGGTAATTACAAAATTATTTATATAGCAACTTGTTGGAATATTGTCATTGATGTCAACAGATAAGTTCTTTATGAAAGCAATATTTTGCCGCAGTTTTCTCATGCAAGGGTTTCCATGTAAAATTGTGTGTGCATCTTGTGTTCTCTTTTGTTAGATTCTAATTGTGTGGATGCTTTGATTATGACTAAAAGTATAAATAATAAAGATTGTTCTTGTACTGATTCACCTTCCTTCTCAGTAGAAGTGTGTTTTCTTCAATCGGTATCAGAGCGAGTTCCTTCAAAAAAGTCTAACTGCTTGAAGGAAAGATCTTAAGAACACAGATGACGAGTTTTTCTCAAGCTGAGCTCCATTGTTTGACAACTATGAGTTTTGGAGTTTAAGGTCCACATCTATTTGATGGCCCATGGACTTGATATATTGCAAGCAATTGTGGATGACTGTGTGGCACCATCTACTCCACCTATTGATCAAGACAAAAGAAGAGGATTTGAAAAAAATGCAAAAGCTATGAATGCAATTCTAAGTGGACTAACCGAAAATGAATTAGTCAAGGTCATGTAGTGCACATGAACTAAAGAAATGTGGGAAAAGCTTCAAAAGACTTATGAAGGAGATGACAAGGTGAAAAAGGCTAAGCTCCAAACCACACAAGGCAATTTGAAAGCCTAAAGATGAAGGAAGAAGAAAACATTGCTGCCTACTATTTGTGGTCTTAGAGAAACAATTGAGCATTAGGTTATTCTACAAACAATATTAAGATCTCTTCCCATGAGGTTTGATGCAAAGGTTTCAACCATTAAAAAAATGAAGGACTTGAGTACCATGAAGATGGTCTAGTTGCATGGCATTCTTATGACATATGAAATGAGGACCGAGAATGGAATAACATCAAACTGAGAAGTGGCTTTTAAAGCATCAAGCAAAATGAAGAACAAAGTTCCAACACCAAGTGAAAGCTCAAGGGACGAGGAAGAAGCCTACTTTGTGAAGAAATTCAAGAAAGGATCCAACAACCATAAAGGTAAGTATACTCTTCAATGTTTTAATTATGGCAGTATGGGTCTTTGTGCTGCCAAATGTCCACGGGTTGGATGTGAAAGTAGTGAAGAAGAAAAAGTATATAATGATAAGAGAAAAGAAAAGAAAAACCATCATAGCAAGAAGCAAAATCAAGGAAAAGCCAAGAAGAGTTTTCAAAGATACAAGAAGAGCCTATATGCCCGAGGAAGTAATAAGTTAATAACTCATCTGTAAGTGTTGAAAGCTTTACGGAAAGTGGGAGAGAAGAAATTGTTTTTTGGCCATGGAAATGAAAGGAGTAGCTCCAAGATGTGAAGACCAAGAAAATGAAAAGCCTAAAAGCGAGGACAAAATAGCGGATCTTGAGGAAGAACTTACTGTTGCTATTGATGAAATCAAGAGACTCAAGAAAGGGAACTAAAAGTTGAAAGATCGAATTTGAAAGGATGGTGAAAGATCCGAGAAGACAATTATGGACTTAAAGACTCAAGTTGAATAGCCAAATGCATTGAGCATGTCTTGAAAGAGTAGCTAAAGACGAAAATCTTGGATGTGAGAAGCTTGAATCAGAATTTTTTTTCCTAAGTAAGGAGCTAGAAAGGACAAAAGAACAACTAAGCAAAAACATGAAGTTTGACAAGAGTTCGGAAATGTTAGAAGACTTTATTCATTCGCAAAGTCCACCCTTTGTCAAAAGTGGTCTTGGTTTAAATGGCCAAAGTTTGCATATTGCAAAACAGTTGGATAGTAAGAATTATGCCGCAACTCTCAAAAGTTCCAACAAGGAAGTAAGCAAGAAAGTGAACAAAGAAGAGAGTCTAAAGGAACCAAGCAAGGAGGAGGATAAAGTCTCGCAGTCTTGAAGAAGCAACAAGGACAATCTCAAATGTACAATCTTTAAAAGAAAGCCAGCCACTTCTAGGTTCAACTATTCTTTTCATGGCTATTGTTTTTCATGCAATCAATATGGCCATAGAGCATTAGAATGTAGAGTGCATACAAGAAATGATTTTGGATTTTCAAAGAGGAGCTTCAACTCATTTGCTCCTCTCATGGATCATAACATCATATGTTGTAACGACTTTGGACATAGATCAGTTCTATAGAAGTGCCTTTGATATGCTGCCAACACAAATTAAGAAAGAGGATGTTCATGACAAGAAGGATGAACCAAACAAAATTTGGAAAAAGGAGCAAGAGATAAATGAGAGTTCTATGCTACAAGTTGCTTTACATGCTCAAGATGAGAGAAACCAATGATATGCTAATAATGGACGCTCAACTCACATGACTAGCGACAAGAGCAAATTCCTCTCTTTGAAGAAGGTGAGCAAACTTTAAAATTCGGAGACAATGCTACAACAAACATAAGAGGCAAAGGTACACTCAATTTGTACAATGGAAGAACAAAGAAGAAAGATGTTTTGTATGTTGAAGGGTTAAAGCGTAATCTACTAAGTGAGTTAAATGTGTGACAGAGCACACCTTTACATTTAATTCTGGAGGTTGCAAAATTATGAAAGATGGAAAACTAATAGTAGATGCCTATAGAACAAATGGAAATCTCTACATTTTCAATGAGGTCAGGAGTGAAATTGTTACATGGGGCAAGAAGATGAGAGTTGGTTGTGGCACAAGAGGATGAGACACGTAAATTTCGGTAGTATCATGAAGATTAGCAAAAAGGAAGCCATAAGAGATGTACCATAAATAATAAAACCATGAAATACCATTTGCAAACAATGTCAATATAGCAAATAGACAAGGACAAGCTTTAAACTGAACGAATATTCTACATGAAAATCTTTGGAACTCGTTAACACTGATTTGTGGGTCCACAAGGACAAAAAGCTTGCAAGGTGAGGGCTATTTCATGTTAATTGATGATTATTCCAGGATGATGTGGGTAGTATTTCTTAAAGAAAATTTTGATGCATTAGCGAAATTTAAGGCATTCAAGCCTTAGTAGAGAATGAAACAAGGATGAAGATCTAGTGCCTTAGTGCCTTCGATCTGATAGACAAGGAGAATTTACATGAAATAAGTTTGAATAATTTTGTGAAAGGCATGGGATAAGAAGACAATATTTAGCCACAAGAACTCCACAGCAAAATGGAGCAATGGAGAGATAAGATAGTTGACACATTTTGGAAAGAGGTGGTTCATACAACTATTAGAATAATATATCCGTATTATCTTGTTTATTATTAGTTTAATGGTCAATATTGTAAATCTTGTAAATATTAGAATGTTTCTAATATTGTTTTTATTCTTTTGTTATTAGAATGTTTCTAATAACAACGATTGTTTCGTAATAGAAACATCATCTTTGTAAACTATAAATGAGCGTCTTACTCATTCATTAATCTATCCAATAGTTTACCAAATTAACTGTGTAATATGGTATCAAAGCTAAGTTGAATTTTATTTTTTTGAAAAATTAATAATTTCTTTATGAAATTGTCCTTAAATTTTTCGAATTTTTTTCTTTGCAACTTGTGGGCTTTCCTGCTCGCGTTTAGGGTTTTTCTTTGCAGAAGTTCGTGGCATGCTTTTCTCTTTTCATGGCTCCCTGTTAAAAACTCACGAGCCCAACACTCCATTTAGCTGTTCGTATGATCAGATACCTGGTCGTCTCTTCCTCCACGACCATTTTCTCATGGTTCTTCTGCATTTCAATGCGTTTTCGCGTCTTCTGTTCGTGGTCGCTTGAACAATCATCGTTTCCTCTGCAAATGACTCCTGTATTCACCTGCAAACCTTTCTGGGTGATTTCTCAGCAAGTCACGTCCTGATTGTTGCCTTTCTGTGGTCGTTTTCAACAAGTTTTTGCTCATTGTGTTTTTTTCTATCTAGTTTCTAGTCTTGCGTGACGTCTGCATTCTTTTTAGGGCTCGTTTTCTCAAGATTGCCTGCGTGTTTTTTCCTTTGACAGGATTCTCTGCTATTAACATTCATCCTTTTTCACATGTGACCCATTTTTCTTGTAGACACGACCATTTTTTTGGTTGCTGAGTTTTTACAAAAGCTGTTCTTACTCAACTCATACCTCAAACTGTGACATTTTTGCGCAATTTGCAGACCACCTTCACAGTCGGCTAGGGTTTCTTCAACACCCTCTAATTTTTTAGCTAGATTCAAATTTTGATTGCAGATCCTTGGTGGGTTTTTTGAGAGGATTTTTGGGTCTTCCAAAATTTTTGCCTTGGGATTTGCGCCCAAAAATCTCCTCTTTAGTCTCAAAATTAGTGCTTGTTTTTTTGCCTTAGTCTTACTCAAAACGTGATTTTGTATGTGTTGAATTTACTCCTTGATATTCGTGCCGCCATTCAGTCAACCACCTTTGACATTAGTTTTCTACAATGGCATCTCTGACGAATATTCGGCTTGAGGGGGGTAAAAATTTCAACGACAGAAACTGTAATACCTGGAAGCAGCGTATGATGATCTTTGAATACAGATGTCTTGACAAAATTGTTTTGGGCAAGACTGATCGTCCTACAGATAAAGGCAATGAGCAAGACAAACTTTGATGAGAAAAATCGAGAAGCTGTCATGCTCATCAAACTCTTAGTCACGGATGATCAAGTGCCGCAGGTTCCTTTTGGCAAACCAACTGCAAAAATTTGGAGTAATCTAAAAGGTTTGCATGAAACCTCTGATAAGAGCCACGCGTTCTTCTTGAAGAACATGCTCTTCACGATCGCGATGAATGAACAAGTGTTTCTACACAATCATCTTAATAAAATCAAGGACATTCGAGATCAGTTGGAAGCCATTGGATGCAAAATGGAAGAAGACATGGTGGTGATCACCGTGAAGAGTCTACCATCTTCCTATGAGCACTTTGTTGAAACTCTCAACATTGCTTCCACTCATGTTGATGTATCATTTTACGATCTCTGCATAATGCTTTTACAACAAGATCGTTGGAAACAACAATTTGATAGTGGTACTGGTTCATCTTCAAATACACAAGCTCTCTCAGTTAACTTCGTTCATAAGGATACATGCAACTATCAATTCTCTTAGTCTTCTCAACATAATCCCTTTGCTTAGTCATCAAAAGGCCCGAAGAAGAAAAATATTCAATGCAACTACTGCCATAAATTTGGTCATATGAAGTTGGAGTGTTGTAAATGCTTAGCTACTCAAGCCAAACAATCTGGTTCACAGCCTAAAGCACATGTAGCGAAGCGAACTGAGCAAAGTGAGTCTACCTTTTACACCTTCATGGCTAAAAGCCCTGCAGATCATGTGAAATCCCCTACCTGGTATATTGATTTAGGTGCCTCACGCCACTTCTCTTATCGTCGGGATTGTTTCACAAATTTTCAGCCTTTCTCAGATTCAGTTATTTTTGGAGGGGAAGAGTACACAGTTGTCAGAAAGGTCAATATAGAAATTTAGTATGGAGGGAGGAAACTACTTTTCCTCGATGTGTACTATGTTCTAGGAATGAAACTCAACCTTCTCTCAGTAAGTCAAATCCTGAGACATTCTCCTCGGCTGGACGTAACCTTTAGCTCACACCAGTGCAATATCATTGATCGGGAGACTCAGTCAACTGTTGCAGTGGGTTTTGAGGATCATTGTCTATATAGACTAGTTGACTGGTGATTCTCAAGAGCTTGCTATGGAAGCCAAGCGCTCCTCTGTTAGTACACTCTGGCATCAGCGGTATGGGGACTTAAATGTGCACTATCTTTCTTAGCTTGTTCAGGAAGATCTTGTTATTGGATTGCCAAAGATTTAGACTCAGAACCTTGGAGTTTGCAACACATGTCAGACTGGGAAGCAACATCGCACTCCATTTTCCGATGGCGACTCCTAGAGAGCTTCTAAGGTATTACAACTGGTGCATGTTGATATCTGTGGACCTATGGCTACTCCTGTTACTGGGTCCAGGTATTTTTTACTTTTTATTGATGATTTTAGTCGTAAAATGTGGGTGTATTTCCTTCATCAGAAAACAGAGGTGTTTGTTTTGCTTCAAAAGTTCAAAGAATTTGTAGAAAGAGTGGTCAACATATTGTTACTCTTAGAACTGACAAAGGGGGAGAATTATGTTCCTCTGCCTTCTCCCATTTATGTGAACATGGCTTAAACCGTCAATTAACAACTCCCTACACCCTACACCCCTTAGCAAAACGGTGTCGTTGAGCGCAGAAATCGTACGATCACCAAAATGCCCCGGTCTATGCTTGAACACAAGAGTGTTTCAAAGAATTTTTGGGCTAAAGCAGTCAATATTGTTGGCTACCTTCTTAAGCCCTCTCCTACATGGCTGTCACGAAGCGGACTCTAGAAGCTTGGTCAGACCATAAGCCCAGAATCAGTCATCTCAAAGTTTTTGGCTCCATTGCTTTTGTCTGGATCCCTGAAGCTAAACGCACCAAGTTGGATGCCAAGAGCCAGAAACTCATGCTAATCGGCTACAATGATACTCACAAAGCCTATCGACTAGTTGATATCGAGACTAATCATCTCATCTTCAGTTGTGATGTGGTCTTTGACAAAGAAAGAGGGCCATTTCAGCTCACTCCAATTATGAATTCAAAGGATCAGTCTCTCAAGGGTCAAGACTTGGGTGTTCGTCTCCCATTGCGTCCACTTGATGGGAGGGCTCCAACTGGGAATGCTCTAGTTGTTCCTTTTCCTACATCACTAGTTCCTTCACCTGAAGGATTACCCAAACATGTAGTTACACCACCTGGTTTTGTTTAGGATTCATCTGTTCTTCTGTTTGATGATGATGATCCTGTTCCACCTCCTGCTTCTGATGTTGGCACTTCTACTCTCCTTCCTAAATGGTGGGCTAAGATGATTGGCGATCTTCATGATGTTGAGCTCATCAAGGGTAGAACTGCTCGGAAGAAGAGCAAACCTTTTGATTCTGTCAATTTTGCTCTCATGGCCAACATTCACAGTGTGTATGAGCTTCAAACATACACAGAGGCCAAAGGGATACCTGAGTGGGAAGAAGCTATGAAGATTGAGCATCATAGTCTGTTGAAAAATAACACTCGGGTTCTGTCAGATCTTACTTTAGGAAAGAAACCCATTGGATGCAAATGGGTCTACAAAGTCAGATACAAGGATGATGGTACTTTTGATAAGTACAAGGCTCGTCTTGTCGCCAAAGGCTTCTCTTAGCGTGAAGGAATTGATTGTGAGGAAACCTTTGCTCCGACAACAAAGATGAGCACCATCAGATTAGTCCTAGCTATGGCATCTCAGTGTGGCTGGAAGGTCCATCAAATGGACGCTAAGAGTTCCTTCCTAAATGGTGAGTTATAAGAAGAGCTTTGCATGATGCAACCTCCTGGATTCAAGGTTGTCGGTAAAGAACACTAGGTACTCAAACTAGTGAAAGCACTCTATGGCCTCAAACAAGCTCATCGAGCATGGTACATGAAAATTGATAAGTACCTCACAGATCAGGGTTTCCAAATCTTATCATCACTGGTAGTTCAATATCTTCGATTCAAGAAATCAAACAAAATTTATGCTAGTCTTTTGACATGACCGACCTTGGGCTTCTACACTAGTATCTAGGTGTCAAGGTTTGGCAATAGTCTCTTGGCATCTTCATCTCTCAGTCTAAGTATGCAAGGGCTTTGCTAGACAAATTCAGAATGCAAGACTGCAAACCTGCGTCTACACCTATGGAGTTTGGCTTGAAGTTATCCGCCAAATCTGGTTCTCCAGTTGAGAATGAATCCGCATGCAGGCAACTAGTGGACAACTTAATCTATCTCATCGCCACTAGACTTGATCTGAGCTTTTCAGTGAGTTACATATCACGCTTCATGACAACTTCTACTTCAGAACATTGGGCTGCAGCGAAGCGCATCTTGTGCTATGTTAAGGGCACTTTTGACTTTGGTATCCTCTATGGACGTACTAAAGATCCCAGACTTATCGGGTACATAGATTCCAATTGGGGAGGCTCTGTTGATGACAAAAAGTCCACTTTCGGGTATGTCTTCAGTTTGGGCACAGGTGTTATCACTTGGACAAGTAAGAAGCAACAGGCTCTCTTTCCTCGACATAAGTTGAATATCGAGGAACAATCAAAGAAACTTGTGTGGCGGTTTGGCTTCAAAGGATGCTTTTAGACATCCAGATGTCTCAAGCAGGTCCTTCACCCTTCTTCTACGACAATCAAGGGGTGCTCAAACTCGCCAAAAATCCAGTCTTCCATGAGCAAATCAAACATATTGATCTTCACTATCACTTCATCCGTCAACTTTTTGAAGATGGATCCGTCAATTTGCAGTATGTTCCTACAGCGGACCAGATCGCATATATTCTCATCAAGTCCCTACTTTTAGAGAAGTTTGTTATGTTCAGGGGGCTCCTTGGTGTAGTTAACAGATTGACAATTAAGTGAGGGTATCAGAATAATATCTCCGTATTATCTTGTTTATTATTAGTTTAATGGTTAATATTGTAAATCTTGTAAATATTAGAATGTTTCTACTATTGTTTTTATTCTTTCGTTATTAGAATGTTTTTAATAACAAATGATTGTTTCGTAATAGAAACATTGTCTTTGTAAACTATAAATGAGCGTCTTGCTCATTCATTAATCCATCCAATATTTTGCTAAATTACATGTGTAATAACAACTGTGTACATTTCCAAGCAAGCTCAAATCAGGAAAAACAATAGAAAAACTACATATGAACTTTGGAAGGGGAGGCCTGCATTAGTGAATTATTCCAAGGTTTTCGGAAGCAAATGCTATAGTTCAAGTGTGGTCAAGGGGCAACTTTTAAATTTTCATTTTTAAAGTGATTTTCTTTATAAATTGATGTGTTTAGATTGCCTTAAACATGTAACATTTTAAATTTTTGTGTTATTTTTTGCTCTTTCTTAGTTTCTTCAAATTAAACTCAAACTTGCTTCTTCGCCACCAATTGGTTTACAACATGTGTTGATACTAGTGTACCGAAAATCTGGAATAAATCCCGATTAATCGGGAATTGCAGGATGGCCCAATTTTTTCCCAAAAAAATTGGAGGAAATTGGTCAACAGTCAACGATTTCTTTGGGCCAAAAAATCGTATTTAATCTTAAAAAAATTGCAGTGTAATCACGATTAATCATGATGCCAAAAGAAGTTGACCTAAACGGCGCCAAAAAAAGTCCGTTTTATATATTTATTGGCACCACGTGCTCTAGATTCCAAGTCCGTCTGAGTTTTCCTTCAACATTTCTTTGCCTTCTGTCACCTTGAGTAAGGGAGTCGTGAGCAAGGGAGCCGTGAGTCGTGAGCATTTCTTTGGCTTCAATCGCCGTGAGCAAGGAAGCCGTTTGTTTGCCTTCAGCCGCAAGGGAGCTGTGACCAGGTATTTCGCTTTGTTTTAATCTCAGCAACACGAACGTCCATGTATAGCAGCACGAACGTCCATTACATATTTTTTCTCTTGTGTTTTTAAAAAAAAGAAGTCACAAGATTAGTGTCCTACCAAATAGGTTAGCAGAACTGTAAAAGTACAGCTAGCTTAGAGTAGTCAAAGCTCGAAAGATTGTTCAGCATTTCTCCATTTATAATTGTGCGCTCTAATTAAAATCAGATCGAACTCTAATCAGCTTATTTTTCAGAGGTTTGGTTAGACATCTGGACCATGTAGTGATTGTGAAATTTTACATCTTTGATCTAAGAAATTTTTAACCGCCCGTTCATCTACATTTTATGTTTTACAATTCTGAAAACATTATCGTCTACTTTTCCAAACAATGGCCTAATTAATTAAACTCCCTTTTTCTTCAATTTGTTTTCCAGAAGCACTTCTGCCTACTGTTAAGAGCTTCTTTGGAATCCTTATAGAAATTTCTTTATTATATCTTGTGTATATCGTAATATGGTGGCTAACTATATCAATAACTTCACTCTGAATTTATAAATAAAAATGATGATTTGAAAATTTATTGACACCTACAAATTTTTATGTAACAATATTTTCAGGGGAGATCTCCCAAACTCCAGCTTAAAAATTAACAGCTTGAGACAATAGACTCGATTTCCTAATGAAAATTTTTAGTCACTAGCATATGAGTTTTAAGCCTTGGGATAGTATTCTTAGAATTTGGCTGTAGTAACCCCATTAAAGTTCTCATACGAGGGAAGGAGGTTTTTAAGTTTTGATATTTCAAATCAGTTTATCCAGGTGCAAAGAAAATTGTTTTTCAGATATGGCTAAACTAAAGTTTTAACATAGTATTCAAGCACTTTATAAATGTTTATGCAATTTGCACACCCATTCACCCATTCATGTGGGTCTGTGTACACTGTATATAAAGATACACACTTGCAGATGTATAAATGTATAAATTATGTATAAATTTTATATAAATTTTGTAATTTCTTCAAATATATTTTGTATAAATTCTGAATATATTTCAGTGCATATTAGAATGTTTTATATTTCTGAATTTGTTGAATATGTAAATATATATTTCTTGCAGATTTTTAATCACAATGCCACGTGAAAAAGATTTTGCGTGGACACATTGCATAGCGATTGTCGGTACAATTAAGGTTAAATGCAATTCGTGTTTGAATGCTGTTAGTGGTGGAATTTACCGCTTCAAATGATATTTGGCAAAAGTACTAGGAAATAACACCACGATATGCGACAAATGCCCTGCAGATGTCACATACCAGGGCAAAAGGGCTCTTGATGGAATCAGTGAGAATAAGGAAAGAAAGGCGAGAACCGGGAATGAAATAGGTTCTAGTTCTACAGGTGTTAAGAGGAAACAATTGGCTGAGGAAGATGGTGGAGGGGGGGGGGGGGGGGGGGGGTCAGGGAATCTGAGACTAAAACTATAGCACGTGGCCCAAACACGGGTGGAGGGAACATCAATCCTTTGTTCGCACCTCGTACTACGCCAGGATCACAAACCACTTTGGAAAGTATGGGGTGGAGGAAAGTTGTCAATGAACAAGCAATGAAGGGGATTTCAAATTTTGATTTCTCCTCCACCTTGGCATTCCATGCTTGTAGATCTTCATATTGGCAAGCTATGATGGATGGCATTGCAGCCGCAGTGCCTTGGTTTAAGGCCCCATCTTATGATATGGTGAGGGTTGGTATGCTCGATGATGCAGTAAAAGATGTTCAACATGTTGACGAGCATCAGTTAGAGTGGGCTAGTATTGGGTGCACCATTGAAAAGAGCCCTGCCGGCTCTAACTTCTCCAAGGATCTAAATTTTATGATTACTTTGAAAGTCTTCAAGTTTTTCAATTTTTTGTGTTTTTGCGAATATATGATTTTTTTGCAATTTTCGAATAACACTTGGATTGGAATAAAAATTTGAAATTTACGTACTAAATATCCAACTATACGATCCATACTTATTTACTAATTTCTATTAACCAATATTCACAATGCTAATTTATTAGCCAAACTAAATTTACCCTTTTAAAGAACCTGGGAGTTAACCATTGTGTACATTGTGCATCCAATTGCTTTACTAAAAATAGTAAGGGTTCCTCTCTAACATCCATTGACTTATTATAAATAGTAAGTCCCTGAAATGGAGCTAGCTGACGAATGAGTTAATCACTGTGCATACCATGAGTTTGGTGCCCCTATCAAAAATAGCTTTGACCATAATTTGACTTACTATAAATAGTAAGTCCCAAACTGGAAGCTCTGTCAATGTCACCACAACTCCATACTGCTAGCAAACTGTCCAGGTGCCCTGCTAAAGATAGAAACTATGACTTACCCAAAATAGACACTTACTATAAATAGTAAGTGTGTCGATCTGACTCAAACGAAGAGCAATCCTGAACATCCTTGATCACTGGAGTGGGAAACGGTCTCTGGCTCTACCAACTGGACCCTCTGAACAACTCCATTAGCCTATGAGGGTCAAGAAATAGGCTAATCCTCTAAAAGTTGACGCTCACGAAAATGGGGACATTACAACCATTATGTCAGATGGATGGACAAATAGGAGGAACCAATCCCTCATCAACTTCTTCATCTCTTGTGATAGAGGCACTATATTTTTGAAATCCGTGGATGCATCACATGTAATGAAAATTGCAAGTGCGTTGTTTGAGATGTATGACTCAGTAGTCATAGATGTGACTAAGTCATACATGTGGGGCCACAGAATGTGGTTTAATTTATTACAGTCAATGTTGCTGTTGGGAAACTTTTGACAGACAAATACCTCTATGTTTTTTACCCCATGTGCAACACATTGCCTTGATCTAACCCTAGAGGACATTGGAAAAATTGCATGGGTTAAGGAGACATTTCAAAAGGCTCACACAATTATCAAATTTATCTACAATCACACGAGGTTTTTGAGTTTGATGCGCCAATTCACAGATGACAAGGAGCTGGTTTGACTAGGGGTGACAAGGTCTGCAACACACTTCCTTGCACTACAGACTCTAGTTCAACAAAAAATGAACTTGAAACACATGTTTGTTTCAGCCGAGTGGGTGGAATTAGACTTCTCAACTCGAACAAATGGCGTGAGAGTGGTAGGGTACATGTATTCTCCCTATTTTCAGGATGCAATTGAGCAAGTGGTACAATTTTCAGAGCCTCTCGTAAAAGTCTTGAGACTAGTGGATGGGGATAAATCCCCAATGGGATATTTGTATGAGGCCATGGATAGGGCCAAGGAGGTGATGAAGGGTAGGTTGCAAAATGACAGGACGAGGTATCAACCATTATGGGACAAAATTGATAGGAGATGGGATAGACATATGCACTGTCCTCCTCATGCTGCAGAATACTTTTTGAATCCATCATTGTTCTACAACACGAAGTTCACAGATATTGATGCTGAGATCACACAAGGCTTGTTCATGTGCATGGAAAAAATGTTTCAAAGCACAGAGAAATTGAAAGACGCTATGTCAGAGCTGCAAATGTACAAGGGAAAGGGTTTTCTCTCATCTAGGGCTGCTGAGGAAGGCATAACGACCTTCCAACCAGGTAGACTCTACGTGTTATTAATGAACTTTTGATATTCCATTTATTTTATTGACATGATCAACAAATTTGTTAAGATTGAAGATATTCTTACATGATATTGTTTCCCCATAATCTGTTTTTCAGCTCAATGGTGGGAATATTTTGGTCATGAATGCAAAAGTCTCAGGTGAATGGCGATACACATTTTGACCCAGCCATGCAGCTCATCCACTTGTGAGCGTAATTGGAGTTTTTTTGAACACATACATTCCAAGAAATGCAACCGTCTAACACAAAAACAGATGAATGACTTGGTGTTTGTTCACCACACCCTTCGCTTGAAGCTGAAGAAAGCTCAAGGTAGGAGTTTTATTATCTTGCACTCAATTGAAGACTAATTTTTGCATGGAAAAAACAGGAAGTATTGAGGATGACTCCCCAATTGATCTTGACGAGATAGATCCAGAGTCTGAGTGAATTGGTGCGCCTCAAAATGATGATGATGTTGATGATAATGATGATTATGTTGACGAGCCTGAAGATCTCGACTTCATGGAAGAGGCCAACGTTTCTCAAAGTATTGTAGGAGTTAGGTCAGGGACTTTCCGAGGAGAAGCATCAGCAGGGCGTCCTGCCCCCTAGCATTGCCATTGGCTACTTTTGACTTTTTGGAACATTGTACTTAGTTTATAGGTGGACTTAGTACAAAGTCAAACTTTATTGTAATTGACATTTTGACAATTGTCTCCATCTAGTTATCTTTTATGCTATTGTGATATGTTTTGTGCAATGAAATCAGCGATATCTAGATTCTATCTAAATGATGAAAATCTCCTCTCTATAATCTACTAGTTGAACTCTACATTTTATTTTCTCTCAATATATCTATGATGTGGAAATGCCCCTTAATTTAAAAAAAAAAAACAATTTCTTATTTTTTTTTATCAATTTTTTATGTTTTTGGCAAATCCAAATTTTTCTTGATTAATTCCCGATTTTTTCAAAAAATCCTACTCTTTTGGTTTATCGGTTTCTTCCCAAAACGATTTATGCTTCAATGGTTGATACAAATAATTTTACCTAATGAGATTTGCCTACACCACTACTCACAATAGTTTATTAACAAAACTTTACTCTAAATTCTAGGCACACGTCAATATAATTTAAATGAACGCAAATCATATAGGCAACATTGACAATCATGTGAACATTCTTCCTAATATGATAGTCCTAACTCATCTCACTAAACTATCAAACCTTTAATGGCTTTACTTGATAATGACGCCAAAATGATAGATCAAAACCAAGGTAGCTTTTATAATAGATTTAATGTATAAGAAATAAAATTTTAGTTCAATCCTTGTGTCAATCTAGGGAGTAAATTTACAAAAGGTGTCATGGCTTTATATGCAGGGGCTGCAGGTAGTGAGATAGGTATGAATGTAATGCTGCTATTCTAAAAATAAAAGCAAAATCATTCTTTTTAAAATTGCTGAAATAAATTGTAAACATTAACTACAAATTACTATAGACTACTTAATAAATTGCTTAGGCCACTACAAGAGCTGTGAGTAGGTCACAAGATTGTAATCTGCTATAGAAACCGTACGCAAGTGATATTGTTTATTTAGCTTTTAATTGTCATTTAAGTCATTTAGTTAGTTTAATTAGCAACTTTCTAGTTCTCAGTATCATTCATTTAGTTTAGTAACTTTCTATTTTATCTGTAGCTCTCAATTGTTTCTGTTATGGAAAGAACTTTTATCACTCATTTAAGGAGCTTTCATCTCCTTTGTAATTATTATCAATTCAATCAATTATTATTTCACAGTATTAGAACAATAGGTTCATGTTTGGCGAATTTAAAATTCATGGAGTAAATACCTAGAATATAATTCTAGAAGTTTTTTAACAAATTTTTATGAAAAATTGTGAGGTTTTACCAAGAAATTATGATTCAAACTTTCTAGAAGATATTTTACTGATTTCTTGTAAAATCGAAGATTTTTATCCACTTTTTATAAAATCAAAGTATTTTTTATTCAGATCCAAGGGTTTCTTCTCTACGGTTCTTTGGAGAAATTGAATGTCAAAGGTTTTTTTGGCTTTTGAGAATCATAGATCAAAGCTTTCTTCATAGCAGGGTTCGGCCTAGGGTTTTTGCGAAAGGGTTTGTAGAAGATCGCGCTTTTTTTAGAAAAGATCGCGTTTGTAGAAGATCATCGTTTTTTTACAGACAGTTTTTGGCATGCAGCTTATTTTGGCACGTTTTTTCTTTGTTGACTGCGATATCTTTTGGGTGTCATTGTCTAAAGAGGCTGCATTTTTTGGGGTGTTGTTTTATGAAGAGGTCATGTTTTTTGGGTGCCATTTTTGTGTCTTTTTCTGCCTGATTGTGTTTTTTTTGTGGAATTTTTTTGGGGGTTGTTTCTCAGTTTTTCCAAATTTTGTCCACACGATGGGTTTTTGGAGGTTGCAATTTTTTGTTTGTACCTATGGTTTTTTTTCAAAATTTGTGATTCTCTATTGGTGCCACAACTGAGATTTTTATAATCTAGGGTTTCATGTTTTTTTGGGTTTTGTGTTGAGTGTGTTGTCATTGATATCAAAGGTTGATGATCAAGGTCGTATAAATTACAGAGGATCATTCTAAATAATAAAAAATTGGATTGACCTGCTTGAGGTGCTTGAGCTGCCTAATGTGCTTGAGTTGCTTAAGTTGGTTGTGTGAACTTCAGCAGCTTGTCAGCTGCTTGCGTGTCCACTTCATGCCAAGTCAGATTGATACATTAGCGGTCGAATTTTCAAATGTGGTTGCAAGTTTAAATTATGCAGCGAATATATATCCATCTATGCGATGGTCTAAGTAACGGCTCATTAATTGGCTTCAGATTTATCTATGTATCAATGCTATCTTTAGTGCAATTTTTTATAAATTTCCTTGTGTGTGACGGCTTGGTAATACCTTTTCTAATTGAGGCAGCTTCAAATCTTTTTTCTAGAGCTTATTTTATTTATTGAGAGTAAAGTTTACATTTGCTAGAGCATGGCTTTTGGCTTTTTAAAGTTTTTGATGAGTCGTGGATTTATATGTATCTATCCACGGAAGCTCTTAACTGCTGTTGGAGGCTAATATTTGGTTGATGCGTGATATATTTGCAAAGCTGGTTTTGTTATAAGTAATTGTGGAATAAGCCTTTTGTCTATGTGTTGACTTATTATTATATTGAGCCGTGTGATTTTCTAAATGAAGTAGGACGTGAGTTTGAAAGATTGACATGTTACTTCAATTGAAAAACTAACGAATGCGTAAAAGAGGGTGTGAAGGTGGCTTTGAATTTTATTATGGGAGCATTTTGAGTATAGAATTATCTGGCTGAGTCGATGTATGATCTGGAAGTGCATTGTTAGTTTTTAATGATAGATTCAAGCACGTATTGGGTCTTCATGTGGCTGTATACAACTATTATTGAAATGTAAAAATCATATATGAGCGAAAAATTTGATATGCTGTTTTTAGAGGAGTCAGGTCTTTAAAATAAAATAGAGGTGGGCTGTGTTTTGCTTGTGTTGTGATGCAATGTTATTGTAAGTCAATGCATGGATGGGCAATGATTCTCCTATATTAAGCTGAGATTTAGAGATTTGAGAGTAGTAAAGAGTACTGTTCCTATGGGACTGTGTTATTAATGGCTGGATATATATGCATCGAGTGAACTGGTGAAGTAGAGAGGTGAAAGAAAGTTCAGTTTGCTGCAAGCTTATACTGTTGTATAAAACAAAGGTGTTGTGTAATTTTGATGTTGATTTTTTACGGCAATTGAAGTGTTGAGTTTGTTATTCTGATGTTTGAGTTTTATTCAGAGTTGGTGCTTTGAGGAGTGTTGGTGCTCTCTAACTGGGGCTGGTGCTTCAGCTGACCAGAGTTGGTGCTTCAAAGAAGATGGGTTCTCTCTAAGAGTCTGTGCTCTCTGTGGGTTGGTGCTCACATTTGTATTCTGGGTTGGTGGCCATTTTGTTAATGAAAGTTTTATATGCTATGGTTTTTTACCCGCAAGGATTTTCCATGAGAAATTTGGTGTTTGTGTCTTGATGGTTGCTCTTATTTTGTTTTATATGGTTTCATGCTTTTAAAAGCTTGAAGTTTTGAAATAGTGATTCAACCCCTGCCACCCCCTTCAATATTTCCAGTGTGCTCTTCAATTGGTATTAGAGCGAGTTGCCTTCGGAAATAGAGCTTAAATGCTTGGAGGTTGATTTTGATTGCACACATGGGTTCTCAGGAAGGTCTGGCTACGAATAGATCACCGTTATTTAATGGCTCCAACTACGCATCTTGGAGGATTCAAATGCGCACTTACATAATGTCTCTTGGTTTTAACATTTGGAGAAGTGTGGAGACTAGTTATACAATGCCCCCAACTCCTCCAACGGATGTTGCTGAGAAGAAGGCCTTTGAAAGTAATGCAAAAGCTATGAATGCAATCTTATGCGGGTTATCAAATATAGAGTTTGTGAAAGTTATGCTTTGTGATACAACTCGTGAGATTTGGGACAAACTTCAGAAAACATATGAAGGAGATGACAAGGTTTAGAAGGCAAAGCTTCAGACTTGGAAAACATTTTGAAAATCCTAGAATGTAGGAAGAAGAAAATGCAGGGTTACCTGGGGACGCGTCCCCGGCCAAAAACCCCTCGTTTCCGGGACAGGGGGACGGCTAGGGGACGTCCCCACCCCGTCCCCAATTTTCAAAAAAAGACAGGGAATGTCCCGGAAACTCGGGGACTTCGCCCAAAATTGGGGGGGGACGGCTGGAAGTCTTCGAAACGGCTGGGGACACCTTGGGGACGGTTGGGGACGCCTTGGGGATGGCTGGGAAGTCCCCAATAGGATAGGCTGCATCAACACTTTTAAAAACACATTTTTCTTTTATAAAACCTTTTCTTTTTTAAATTTTGGAGTGGGCCCCTCCTTCCAAGTTTGCCATATTATATTTATTATTGTTTGGTAGTTAATTCCTACTGTTTGGGGTCCTCTGATTAGTATTTGGCAACATTACGTTAAGAATTGTTAAATTAAGAATGTTGTTACAGTCATGCTACACACTCAGAATCATATAGCAGATTGTTTGCAAGGTTTTGGGAAAGTATGAAAAGTGCATTAAAGATCTGGAACATGCATCTTTAT
>MU226070.1:949827-971802 GCA_018584345.1 Thuja plicata | reverse complement strand
CAATTGTAACGCTATGCCTATAATGTGTAAACCGATAATTTATATCAAACTTAAATAATAGTAGTGTGCTTCAATTTGGAAGGTGGGTTATTGTTCTTGTTGCTATTGACAATGAACTCCGAATGGCGAATTATGTTCTTGGGTGTATTTCAATTTTTGTATGTTTTTATTTTAATATTACATGCATATTGACAATGAATTCCGAATTATGAATGCATATTGAGTATTGTGTTTGAATATTGAAATGTTGTATGTTAAGGTTCTATGAGTATGATGTTTAAATGGCATGCTTTATCCATGCTTTCATATGAATGTAATGTATATATGCAAATTTCCTTATATTTATATAGCCGTCCCCTTTGCCGTCCCCTGTTGTCCTCAAACTTGGCAAAAAAAATTGCCGTCCCGGAAACCCGTCCCCCCGTCCCCTGCCGTCCCCGTCCTGGAAACTCGGGGTAACACTGAGAAAATGTTGATGCTTATTTTTTTGCGAGTAGATGAAGTTGTTAACTCTATCAAAAGGGTTTAGCGAAAAGATTGAGGAGTCCACTATAGTTCAACATTTTTTAAGATCTCTTCCAGTGCGTTTTGATGCCAATGTTTCAGTGGTTGAAGAGATGAAGGATCTTGATACGTTGACTGTGATGCACTTCATGGCATCTTAACAGCCTATGAGATGAGAACAAATTCTATTTTTTCAGTCAAAAAGGAGGTAGCCTTTAAAGCTTCAAAGAAAGGAAAAGAAAAGGAATGTGTATCAAGTGATAGTTTTGACAAAGATTTTGATTCTGAAGAGGCAAATTTCATAAGGAAGTTAAAGAAGGTTTTGGTAAATACAAAGACAAGCTGCCTTTCAAGTGTTTAAACTGTGATAAGGTAGGACAATTTGCAATTAAATGTCCTTATGCAAAAAGTGAGGACATCAACAAGGAAAAGAAGCCCAAGCTCAACAAGAAGCATAAGGGAAAAGAGAAGGGACAAAAATCCAAAAGGAGTCGATATTCAAAGGAAGAAAGCAGTTCATCTGATGCTAGTGATGAAGAGGCTTCATGTGAAGAAATTTTGTTCATGGCCTTTTAGAAGAAGTACATAACGAAGATTAAGAACTTGAAGATCTTATTGATGTAGAAGAAAGACAAGTGCATTTGGAAGAAGAGCTAATAAGGGCTCTAGATAAGATCAAGTGACTTAGAAAGAAAAACCATAATTTGAAGTTGCTGCTACAAGAAGGGAATGAAGTGAATACCCAGATATCTCTAGCTCTTGGAGAAGCAGAACAACTGATAGTTGACTTGAAGGTTCATGTTTAAGAAGTTAAGAAAACAAAAGAAGAAATCATAAAACAACTTAAGATTAAATAAGAAGATTGTTTAAGGCTTGAAGCTACAATTGTATCACTTAGAAAGATAGACAAATATTCAACACAGCCGAATCATGAGAAGATAGATAAAAAAAGTTCCATGTCTTTGGATAAGATTATTGGCTCACAAAAATCATCTAAAGACAAAGGTGGAGTTGGTTTTGAAGAAGGTCAAAATTCTATGGCTCACAAAAATCATCTAAAGACAAAGGTGGAGTTGGTTTTGATGAAGGTCAAAATTCTATGTCTACAAAAGAAGAACAACAAAAGACAAACAATAATATCATAAAGGCGTCTTCTTCAAAGGTTAGAAATAATGCTTTCAAAGAAGCCTCCTATCTCAAGACAAACACTTGCAAATAGGTTTAATAATTCTTTCTTTCATGGTTACTATTTCTCTTGCAATTATTTTGGACACAAGGCAATCGACTGTAGAACATTTGCAAGAAATGACTTCAGATTTAGGAGTAGGAATTATTTTGCTCCTCCAAGAAGTTATAATGTTTTATGCTATAAATGCAATAATCTTTGTCACACAACAAGAACTTGTAGAAGTGGTATGGCAGATTTCTCTCAGTAGAACAAGAAGTTTAAGAAAGAGGACAAAGCAAAGAAGGTTGTTAAGGTTTGGAGAAAGAAAGAGAAAGAAGTGTTAGTGGAATCATTGATCGTGCAAACAACCTCTCTTGCACAAAATGGAAAAGACATGTGGCATGTTGATAGTGGTTGTTCTAGGCATATGACTAGAGACAAGAGCAAGTTTATCACTTTCAAATGCACGAATGAAGTTAAGGTAAGATTTGCTAGTAATACATTTGGAAAAATCAGAGGTACAAATACCCCTGTTTTGAATGATGGTTAGACAAAAGTTGGAAATGTCTTATATCTAGGAGGTTTGAAACACAGTCTTTTAAGTGAGTCAATTGTGTGATCAAGGACACAACTTAATTTTCAGTTCAAATTGTTGTGAGATCTAGAGTCACCGGAAGGATCTGCATGAGACGTCAAATAAAAGCAGGGCTTTCTTATGTTTGTCCATACGACGTAGGGCATGCAGGTAGGTCATTCAAGAAAGCCCTAATTTCTGTGCTGTAAGTGGAATTTCATGGTACATTATGATTTAGGGTATCCATGACTACGCGAGAAGGACAATTGAAAAGGCGCACTTCCTCTTGATCCATGTAGAGATTCATCTGCTAGACAACTCTCTTTAAAACATGATTATATTATATCACTCTTTAAAATATATTACAATGCTTCATTTCCTATTGTGCCATTACATTGTTGTTACCTCCTTTCTTTGTGTATGTCTAATGCATTTATAAGAAATGGGTGAATGGTGTATTAACTTTTTGTGGCTCATAGCCTTCAATAAACTAACTTTAAAATAGAAGAGTTTATTTGATCTACAGCCCACAAACAAATTAATTGAGAATTGATGTGTTTGTTTGACTTGCGACCAAACTGTTATACAATATAATGGCCGATATATTAAGTAGTTATAACAAAATAATATTTATAAAGTAAGTTTTGACCAATGACCATTCCATACCATAATGTGCAAAACTAAGACTTCAAAATTTGCTTGTTGGGGGCACCATTCAGTGTGTTATTGTGTGACAAGTGCAATCAAACAATTTGACATGTAGGCTTCTGCAGACAACATCCAACATAATTCTAACAATGTCATGTTATATTGCAGCTGTTATACTGCCACCCCTCTGCTGATTCAACAAAATTGCCCTTGGACTGCCATCCCTGATACGTGCTCACTGTTGTCCGTGTCATAAAGATGGTGTGGAACATAGCTTATTTTTATTTAATCATATGCAATGGAAATACTTAAAAGCCTATGGTATGATAAGAAACAAAGCACAAATGTAAGTATCACAGCATAAGAAAAAGGCTAAAATGTTAGATAAATGGCACATAAATGAACCTCATTGATTTACAGTGTCAACCATATCATTCGCCAACCAGCTAATTCCTCTAATCACACATCTCATGAAATCTTTTACAACCCACCAAATGATCTCAAATCATTGGGAATTCTCAAAACGCAAAATGGATATGTTTCTCATTGATGATCCTTGTTTCCAGAATCCTTTTGCAATAATGCCTTTGAGTCTTAGAAGCAGCCCCAGGCTTCTGGGGAAGGCTATAAAAGATGAAAAACAATTGCAGTACAACACTTTCTTAAAGGAAATTTCGTCACAGCCTATTGCAGAAAGTGACATTATATCCTCTCAATGCAGTACTTATCACATCAAAGCTTTAATGCTCATTAGATTGCTGAAATTGGCAAGCCTAACCGGGGCGCTATCACAATTGATGGATGAAGACTCCCTAATTATCTTCCATGCGCAACCTCAAGCCCGTCAAAATCATCCCCCCCTCTACCCAAATTCATCACTCCTCCCCTTGCCACACACTAAAAAATCTCCTTCATTTGGTTGTCTCAAACTTGCAACACACTAGAGTAACACTTTTGAAGAGCTCTATACTTGATCTGTAGGGTTTTCTATATTAGAATAATATCTCTATAATATCCTCTTTATTATTATTTTAATAGTCAATATTGTAAATCTTGTAAATATTATAATGTTTCTAATATTCTTTGATTCTTTTGCTATTAGAATGTTTCTAATAACGACATCTTTGTAAACTATATATGAGCATCTTACTCATTCATTAAATTATCCAATATTTTACCAAATCATTTTTCTATTATGGTATCAGAGCGAGATTATTTTTTTGAAAATTTAATTTCCTAATCGAAATTATCTGTTCTAAATTTTCGAAATTATTCGAAGCCTATCTTTTTTTGCAGAAATTAGTAAAATCCATCTAGGGTTTTCACGTCAGTCTTGATGCCATTTTTTGCACATTTTTTTAGCGCCATTAATGGTCTGATCGTGCTTCCCGTGCATAAGAAAAATGACAAATTTTCATCGTTCTCTGGCCTTCTTTCCCTGTTTGTGTTTTTCATCAAAACATGTGTTTTTTGACGAGATTTTGTTTCTTTGAACAAGACATTTTGTGCAACTGCCGACGGTCTTTTTCTCATTTTTTGCCTCGCACGACTTGTCTTTCTGGTCGTTTTTGAACAACTCTCTTCTTTTGGTTGTTTTCGGTCTTTTTCCTACAATCTACGGCCATTACAAAGGTCATCTAGGGCTTTCTGCGACTCACACCCCTTGTGGTTGCGATTTGTTCACACCAGCAGATTTTGTGCATCTTCCTAAGATTTCCGACCATTATTGTGGTCGTTTCAGATTCTAACAGGCTTTCTTCTACACAAACACCAGATTTCTTCTAGTTTTCGTGTCTAGCAAGGTTTGTCTCAGTGATTTTAGACCTGTCAGTTTGCCGGCTAGGGTTTTTACCAAAAGCCCTTAGTTTTTTTGCCAAACACTATTTTTTTTGCCAAAATTAAATTTTGGTTACAAATTTGTGGTGGGTTTTTCAAGACAATTTCTAGGTATCTCTCCAAATTTTTTTGGTCTTTCAAAAATATTCTGTCTTGGGATCTGTGCCCATAAATTTGCAGTTCAGTCTTGCAATTTGTGCCTGTTTGTTCTACATTAGTCTTATTCTCAACGTGATTTACATGTTTTCTACCTCGGTATTTGTGTTGTCATTTGGCCAACCAATTTTGACTTCAGTCTTCTACAATGGCATCTCTGATGAATCTTCTGCTTGAGGGGAGTCATAAGTTCAACGCCAAAAACTACAATACTTGGAAATGGCGTATGATGACTATCTTTGAATACCGATGTCTTGACAACATTGTTATGGGCAAGACTAAATGTCCTGAAGAAGGCAAGGAGTAGGATAAATTTGATGAGCAAAATCGAGAAACTGTTATGCTCATCAAACTTTCAGTAACTGAATGATCAGCTCCCGCAGGTTCCTTTTGGCAAATCAGCTGCTGAAATTTGGATGCATCTCAAAGGCTTGCATGAAACCTCTGATAAGAGCCGTGCGTTCTTCTTGAAGAACATGCTCTTCTCAATCATGATGGATGAATAGGTGTCCTTGCAGGTTCATCTCAATAAAAGCAAGGATATTCATGATCAGTTGGAAATTTGGAAGCCATTGGATGCAAAATGGAAGAAGACATGGTGGTAATCACTCTGAAGAGTCTCCCATCTTCTTATGAGCACTTTGTTGAAACTATCAACATTGCTTCCACTCATTCTGATGGTTCGTTTTCCAATCTTTGTATAATGCTTCTACAACAAGATAGTTGGAAACAACAATTCGACAGTGGTACCAACTCATCTTCCAACACTCAAGCCTTCTCAACTAAATCCACAGGCAACCATCAGCTCTCTCAGTCTTTTCAGCAAAATGCTTCTGCTGAGTCATCTGAAGGTCCGAAGAAGAAAAATGTTCAGTGCAACTACTACCATAAGTTTGGTAATATGAAGTTGGAGTGCTGGAAACACTTAGCTGCTCAAGCCAAACAATCTAGTTCACAACCTCAAGCGCATGTTGCGTAGCACACAAAGCCAGGTGAATCTGCCTTTTACGCCTTTATGGCTAAAAGACTTGCAGATCATGTAAAATCCTCTGCTTGGTATATTGATTAAGGTGCCTCCCGCCACTTCACTCATCACCGGGATTGGTTCACAAATTTCTAGCCATTCTCAGATTTAGTTATTTTTGGAGGAGAAGAGTACACTGTTCTTGAAGGGGCAATATCCAGATTCAATCTAGAGGAAGGAAATTGATTTTCCTTGATGTTACTATGTTCCAGGAATGGAACTCAATCTTCTCTCCGTTAGTCAGATTCTAAGACATTCTCCTCGACTTGATGTGATCTTCAGTTCACATTAGTGCACTATCATTGATCGGGAAACTCGGTCCGCAGTTGTCGTTTGTGTTGAAGATCATGATCTTTTCAGACTTGTTGACTCTGGGGATTCTCAGGAGCTTGCTATGGCAGCCCATTGCTCCTCTATCAGTACACTTTGGCATTAGCGGTATGGACACTTGAATGTGCACTATCTTTCTCAGCTTGTTCGGGAAGATCTTGTCACTAGACTGCTGGATATTTAGACTCAGAATCTTGGAGTTGAGCATGTCAGGATGGGAAGCAACATCTCACTCCTTTTTCAGATGGTAACTCCTGGAGAGCTTCTAAGGTATTACAATTGGTCCATGTTGATGTTTGTGGACCTATGGCTACTCCCTCTGCTATTGGGTCCAAGTATTTTTTACTTTTTGTTGATGATTTCAGTTGTAAAATGTGGCTGTATTACCTTCGTAAAAAATCAGAGGTGTTTGTTGTATTTCAAAAGTTCAAATCATTTGTAGAAAGAGTCTGGTCAACATATTATTACTCTTAGAATTGACAACAGGTGAGAGTTTTGTTCCTCTATCTTCTCCCATTTCTGTGATCAACATGGCATACAGTGCCAATTAACAACACCCTACACCCCTCAACAAAACAGTGTCGTTGAGCGTCGAAATTGCACGATTACCAAAATGGCCAGGTCTATGCTTGAACACAAGCAGGTTCCAAAGAAATTTTGGGCTGAAGTTGTCCACACTGCGGTCTATCTTCTCAACCGCTCTCCTATAGTGGCTGTCAAGAAGCAGACTCCAGAAGAGGCCTGGTCAGGCCATAAGCTCAAAATCAGTCATCTCAAAGTTTTTGGTTCCAGTGCATTTGTCTGGATACCTAATGCTAAACGCACCAACCTAGATGCCAAGAGCCATAAATTCATGCTCATTGGCTATAATGATAATCACAAAGCCTACCACCTGGTTGACATCGAGACTAATCGTCTTATCTTCAGTTGTTATGTACTCTTTGATGAGGAATGAGGGCCATTTCAGCTCTCTCCAGTTACGAATTCAGAGGATCAGGCCTTCCAAGCTCAAGACTTGGATACTCGTCTCTCATTAGGTCCACCTGATGAGAGGGCTTTAGCTGAGAAGGCTCCAACTATTCTTGTTCCTGCCTCTCCTCCAGTCCTTCTCCTGTAGGCTCACCTAGACATGCCGCCACACCACTTGATTTTGCTCAGGATTCATCTGATCTTCTGTTTGACGACGATGATCCCCCTGCACCTCCTGTTTCAGATGTTAGCACTTCTACTTGTTAGGAATAACAGTCCACCAACACAACTGAGAAGGGCGGGGGGTGGAATCAGTTATGAGACAAATTATTAAACATTAAACTTTAGAAACCAAAACTTCACATCAAATGATAACACAGTAAATGCCAACACAATAACACAATCCTTTGTTGTCGAGGAAACCATGTTAAAGGTAAAACCTGGGTGGGAATTAGCACTCACAAATGATGTATTGAGAGTATAGTATCCCTGTTAAAAGATTTAGCCCTGTTAGGAGCTTATTACAACATTACAGTACACAGTCCCTGTTAAAGGACAAACCCTGTTAGGAGTCAAGAGTAACAGTGGGCTCATTGCCCAGGCACATTGCGCAAAGAAGGTTAAAACCACCCTCAAGGATTTACAATCCGAACAAGTGTATATAGAAAATATACAATCTAGTGAACCGTTTGATAGCAACTCTTTGCTTGGTCAGTTCCAATGAAGTACAATGAACATATCCTCTGCTCTACATCCAACAGTTAATCAAGCTTCACAGCTTCCTCTATCAATCACCTTCTCTTCACACATCCATACACATACTACATCTTTTCAAAAGAAAAGATCTCTCATATATACCCTGTTACAATATTTGATTAGGTCGGCCAATTAAGCTTTCCTAATATACAAATAAACATTTAATCCCTTGCTCAGATACACATGGTATCTAAAACAAGTATACATCAATTACAAGACATCAGATATAATCCAAGATTCGCAATCCACACTCGCAATCTACAGTACACGCTACATCTTTGAAGTCAAGCCCAAATAGGTCTCCTCCAGAATACACGCCACAATTGACGTCATCATTACTCCTAGACTTGCGACCCATCACAAACATTCCTGAACATGTCTTCTGTCATCCCTTAAGCGCGCATAACCTGAATCATCATCGCTTGTAAGATATACGCAAAACACAGAGACTCCCTTTGTCAATCATCACTGTCATAGTCCAGAAACCAGTCTTCACCAAAACATCTGTAACTCATCCAATATGCAATAGTAAGCCAAGCGATCTTAGAAATAAGATCATCATACATCCTTCTTCATATCCCCATCTTTGCTCGTTTTGATTCATTCGTACACTTATGTCAGTCATCATACAACAGTAGTAACCAGTCTGTTCTCTCTCCATAGAAACATATGTTGACATCAGTGACAAAACATGAATGCCAACAACATCAGTAGTAGCCAATTCCAACATCATCCAACAATCCCCCCCTTTGGCATTGATGGCAACATATGGGAAAATTCATCAACCCAAAAAGTGCTCTCTCTCAATACAATCTTCTCAATATCCTCAACACAAATTTTCCTAAAATAGTAAGAATTTTCACATAGAATCTCCCCCCCTTTGACAACAACCCCCTTTGACAACAATGACAAAGGGTGCCATAACTCTTCATCAAACTTCTGCAATGTGTAGCTTTTTCAAATCTTCATGTCTGTAACAACCAGGTGCAAAATCACCCAGATATGTTTTGTAGTGTTCCTGCGATCACTCCCCATAAGGAGTAGATCCATACATCAAGTCTAGAAAATGATATAGCTCTAAAATCCACTGGACTGATGCATACATGCATCAATTAATTACCACAAGGAGGGGTTCTCACCCCAAGCATGCTTCTGAGATACTCAAAAGCATCTTTTGGAAAAGGTTTAGTAAATATATCTGCTATTTGTTCCTTTGTGCTAACATACTCCAATCTGATCTCCTTCTTTGCTACCTTGTCTCTCAAGAAATGATACTTAATACAAATATGTTTAGTCTTTGAATGCATTACAGGATTCTTCGACATATTCACTGAGCTAGTGTTATCACAATGGATAACCACTGGCTCTTCAAAAATTATTCCAATGTCCAACATTTGTTTCATACAAACAACTTATGTACAATTTATAACAGCAACAACATACTCAGATTCAGCAGTAGACTGAGCTATACAATCCCGCTTCTTACTTAACCAAGAAACTAGCCTTTTCCAAGGAAAAATGCTCCTCCACTTGTACTCTTTCTATCATCCACACTACCTACCCAATCAACATCAGTATAAGCATGTAAAATAAAGTCATCAGATTTCTCATACCATAATCCATACTTTATTGTTCCTTTCAAATATTTGAAAATTCTTTTCACAGCAGCAAGGTGTGTCTCTTTAGGATCTGCTTGATATCTTGCCACAATTCCAACTGCATTGGAAATATTTGGTCTGGTGTGAGTTAGATATTGTAGACCTCCAATCATTGATCTGTACTGTCTGAAAGACACTCTGAGTTTCATCATTATGAGTAAGTTTATAACCAGTCACCATAGGTGTCCCAACAGGTTTACAATCTTCCATTCCAAATTTCTTCAACATCTCCTTAAGATACTTGGTCTGAGATATAAAAATACCATTCTTGTTCTGATTAATTTGCAAACCAAGAAAAAATTTCATTTCACCAATCATTGACATTTCAAATTCATTTTCCATCTCTTTAGAGAACCTTTTACTCATTTCGTCATTGCCTCCAAAAATGATATCATCAACAAAAACTTCGATGATTAGAATTCCATCTTCACTAGTTCTTAATTATAAATTACTGTCTGCATTACCTATCCTGAAACCAAGACGAAGAGGATACCTGTCTAGTCTTGCATACCATGCTCTCGGTGCTTGTTTCAGTCCATACAATGCTTTCTTCAGTTTACAGACCATGTCTTCATCTTCTGTCAGAGGAAATCCACCAGGTTGCTCTATGTATACCTCTTCCTCCAAATCTCCATTCAGAAATGCAGATTTCACATCCATCTGATATACCTTAAAGTCTTTATGTGCAGCATAAGCAAGAAATAACCTCACAACTTCCAACCTAGCAACATGAGCAAATGTCTCTTCAAAGTCTATGCCTTCTTGTTGCGAGTAGCCTTTACAAACTAGTCTAGCTTTATTTCTTACCACTGTTCCTTCCTCGTCCATTTTGTTTCTGAAAATCCATTTAGGTTTTATTACATTCTTGTTCTTAGGCCTTGGAACCAATTCCCAAGTGTTATTTTTCTTTATCTGTTCTAATTCTTCCTGCATTGCTTTAGTCCAAGATTCATCTCTACATGCTTCATCAGTAGTCTTCGGTTCAACTTGAGAAATCAAACAAATTTCATTTCTTACTTTTGATCTAGTCATCATTTCTCTACTTGCATCACCAATGATTTGATCTTCAGGATGGTTCTTCTTAACATACCTCGGAGTCTTAGGAGTTTTAGTAAGCTCATTTGATTCATCTCCGATCTCATTATCAATTTCCAGAGGTTCTTCAGGATTTGCAGTGACCTCCTTAATCTCTGTAATCTGACCATAGCCATACATTCTCTCTTTAATCTGAAACCTTTCATCTATCTTCACATTAGTGCTTTCAATCAACTGCCTCAATCTCAGATTGAAACATTTATAGGCTTTGCTCTTAGTAGAATAACCAAGGAAGATACCTTCATCACTTCTAGCATCAAACTTCCCTGTCTCATCATCTCTTTTGATATAGCATTTACTTCCAAATATTCTGAAATATTTTACAGTAGGAGTATGATTAAACCATAATTCATAGGAGTCTTACTTGTACCTTCTCTGATCTGAGTTCTGTTCAAGGTGTACACAACAGTACCAACAACTTCTCTCCAATGAACATGTGATACATTGCCTTCTAGCAACATAGTCCTGGCAGAATCTAATATTCTTCTGTTTCTTCGCTCTGCTATCCCATTTTGTTGTGGTGTCCTAGGAGCAAATGTTTGTCTATATATTCCATGTTCTTCGCAGTAGGTATTAAACAAGTCTGAAGTAAACTCACCACCTCTATCTGATCTCAAATATTTTATCTTTAAGCCTGATTCATTCTCAACTTTTGCTTTGAATATCTTGAATTTATCAAATGCCTCAGATTTGTCTCTTAAGTATGTAACCCACATCATCCTAGAAAAGTCATCAACCTTCGCAATAAAACAAGAAGCCTCAAATGTATTTAATTCAAATACATTATCTTTAGATTTAGTACCAGATGCGATCAAGTCTCCTATCTTACTTCTGATAGAACATTTCCCATCAATGAATTTCAATTGATAACCCTTGTCCACTAGCTGTCCAACACTCAACAAATTATGCTTAAGTCCATCAACAAGCAATACATTATCAGTATTAGTTTTTCCATCCAGAGAAATATATCCAACTCCAATGATAAGCTTAGGAGTATTGTCACCAAATCTTACAACAACACCATCATATCTTTTCAGACTAACAAAATTATTTTTTTCTCCAGTCATATGATGTGAACAACCACTATCAATAACCCATTCAGATTTCTTTTCAACACGGGATACTAAGGCTTTTTCTTCATGTAAAGGTTCATCATCCTTACTAGCAATAAATCCAATCTCATCATAGTTAACAACTTTATCATCATAAACACCTTCACTAGCATAATAGCATTCCTTGTCTTTTGGATACTTAGATTTATAAAACTTAGGTTTGTGCTTAGGAACCCTTGTAGGATATCGAGATGCAAAATGACCTATCTTGTTGCATGAAAAACATTTCAAAGGTAACTTTCCTTCAAATTTACCCTTACCTCTCTTTTCTCTTCTTGCGATTAGGGCCACAACTTCATCTAGCTTCCTTTCTTTTTCTTGTATCTGTTCCCATTCATCAACATATTCTCCAAGTTCTTCTCTCAAGTCACTATTGTTGGTGCTTGCAATTCCTGATAAGGTCTTTTTGTTTCTATGCACAGTTGCTTTGAATGCTGACTCAACTTTAGGTAGAGAATCTCCCAATTCTGCAGCCTCAAAGGTAGTCAGTTTCCCAATCAACATCTCTCTATTGAAGTTAGGTATCAAAGGCATAATCTCTTCTATAGCTTGTACTTTAGTTCTGTATGCAGGTGTCAGGGATCTGAGAATTTTCGCAATCACTTCTTTCTCACAGTAAGTACCTCCAAAGTTCCTGATGCCAATAACAACTTCAGTAATTCTCTGTGAATATGCTCTAATATTGTCATCATCTTTCATTTTCAATGTTTCCATCTTTGCCTTCCAATTCTGTAACTTCGCCTGTTTTATAAACTTATCTCCTTCATACAGGGCTTCCAATCTTGTCCAAATTGCATGTGCAGAATCTAAGTCTTTTACCTTTGTGAATTCACCTTCAGAAAGTGCATTGATCAGTGCTTCCTTTGCGACCATGTTACATGAAAATAACTTCTTTTCATCTTCAGTAGCTTTATCTAATTCATCCTCACCTTTCATCTGTTCTTTTCTTTTAGTGATCATCTAGTAGTCGATTCCCAAGCATAGCAAATGTCTTCTCGTCTTGTTCTTCCAACTGTCAAAGTTTTCAGGATCAAGCTTCGGACTATCCTTCCTATAATAGTCATCTTCAGGATCACCTTAAGCTGTTAAGCTTTCTCTCTAAGGACCAGTAGCTCTGATACCAATTGTTAGGAATAACAGTCCACCAACACAACTGTGAGGGGGGGGGGGTTAATCAGTTGTGAGACAGGTTATTAAACATTAAACTTTATAAACTAAAACTTCACATCAAATGATAACACAGTAAATGCGAACACAATAACACAATCCTTTGTTGTCGAGGAAACCATGTTAAAGGTAAAACCCCGGTGGGAATTAACACCCACAAATGATGTACTGAGAGTATAGTATCCCTGTTAAAAGATTTAGCCCGTTAGGAGCTTATTACAACATTACAGTACACAGTCCCTGTTAAGAAACAAGAGTAACAGTGGGCTCATTGCCCAGGCACACTGCCCAAAGAACGTTAAAGCTACCCTCAAGGATTTACCATCCGAACAAGTGTATATAGAAAATATACAATCCAGTGAACTCTTTGATAGCAACTCTTTGCTTGGTCAGTTTCAATGAAGTACAATGAACATATCGGCTGCTCTACATTCAGCAGTCAATCAAGTTTTGCAACTTCCTCTGTCAATCACCTTCTCTTCATACACATCCATACACATACTACATCTTTTCAAAAGAAAAGATCTCTCATATATACCCTATTACAATATTTGATTAGGTCGGCCAATTAAGCTTTCCTAATATACAAATAAACATTTAACCCCTTGCTAAGATACACACGGTATCTAAAACAAGTATACATCAATTACAATACATCAGATATAATCCAAGATTCACAATCCACAATACACGCTACATCTCTGAAGTCGGCCCCAAATAGGTCTCCTCCAGAATACTCGCCACAGCTGATGTCATCATCACTCATATGACTTGCGACCTATCACAAACATTCCTGAACATGTCTTCTGTCATCCATTAAGCGCACATAACCTGAATCATCATCGCCTGTAAGATATACGCAAAACACAGAGACTCGCTTTGTTAATCATCACTGTCATAGTCTAGAAACTAGTCTTCACCAAAACATCTGTAACTCGTCCAATATGCAATATTAAGCCAAGCGACCTTAGAAATAAGATCATCATACATCCTTCTTCATATCCCCATCTTCGCTCGTTCTGATTCATCCGTACACTTCTGTCAGTCATCATACAACAGTAATAACTGGTCTGTTCTCTTTCCACAAAAACATATGTTGACATCAGTGACAAAACATGAATGCCAACAACATCAGTAGTAGCCAATTCCAACATCATCCAACACTACTCTCCGGCCTAAATGGTGGGCTAAGATGATTGCCCATTTTCATGATGATGAGCTCATTGAGGGTAGAACTGCTCAGAAGAAGAGCAAACCTTCTGTCTTCATAAAATTTTCTCTCATGGCCAACATTCACAGTGTGTATGAACCTCAAACATACACAGAGGCGAAAGGGATACCTGAGTGGGAAGAAGCTGTGAAGACTGAGCACAATATTCTATTGAAAAATAACATTTGGGTTCTGTTAGACCTTCCTTCAAGAAAGAAACCCATCGGATGCAAATGGGTCTACAAAGTGAAATACAAGGCTGATGGTACTTTAGATAAGTACAAGGCTCGTCTTGTTGCCAAAGGCTTCTCTTAGCGTGAGAATTGATTAGGAGGAGACCTTGTCTCCGACAGCTAAGATGATCACCATCTGATTAGTCTTTAGCCATGGTAGCTTAGTGACTAGAAATTCATCAAATGGATGTCAAGAGTGCCTTCCTGAATGGTGACTTACAGGAAGAGGTTTACATGACAACCTCCTGGATTTAAGGTTGCTGGTAAAGAACACCAGGTACTTAAACTAGTGAAAGCACTTTATGGCCTCAAGCAGGCTCCTCGGGCATGGTACATGATAATTGATAAGTACCTCATTGATCAGGCTTTCTAGCAGAGTTCTTTTGACTCAAATCTGTATGTCAAGACTACTGGTAGTGACATCATCCTTCTGGTTATTTATGTTGATGATCTGATCATCATGGGCAGTTCGACATCTTTCATTCAAGAAATCAAACATAATTTATGCCAGTCTTTTGAGATGACTGACCTTGGGGTTTTGCACTACTGCCTAGGTGTTGAGGTTTGGTAGCAGTCACATGGCATCTTCATCTCTCAGTCTAAATATGCACGGCTTATGCTTGACAAATTCAAAATGTAGGACTGCAAACTTGCATCTATACCTATGGAGTTTGGTCTAAAGTTGTCAGCCAAATCTGGTTCTCATGTTGAGAATGAATCCGCATTCAGGCAACTAGTTGGCAGTTTGATCTATCTCACCGCCACTAGATCTGATCTCAGCTTTGCTGTGAGTTACATATCTCGCTTCATGACAACTCCTACTTGAGATCATTGGGCTGCAGCGAAGCGCATCCTGCGCTATGTCAAGGGCACTCCAGACTTTGGTATCTTCTATGGACGCACCGAAGATCCCCACCTCATTGGTTACATAGATTCGGATTGGGGAGGCTATATTGATGACAAAAAGTCCACTTGCGGGTATGTCTTCAGTGTGGGCACAGGTGTTGTCACTTGGATGAGTAAGAACTAATAGGCCGTATCTCTTTCCTCGACAGAAGCTGAATATCGGGGAACAGTCAAAGCAGGTTGTGAGGTAGTTTGGCTTCAAAGGATGCTTTCAGACATCCATATGCCTTAGGCAGGCCCTTCACCCCTCTTCTGTGACAATCTAGGGGTCATCAAACTTGCCAAAAATCCAGTCTTCCATGAGCAAACAAAGCATATTAACATTCATTGTCACTTCATCTGTCAGCTGGTTGAAGATGGATCTATAGATTCACAATATGTTGCTACAGCGGATCAGACTGCAAATATTCTCACCAAGTCGCCCCTGCCAGAGAAGTTTGTTAAGTTCAGAGGGCTTCTTTGTGTCGTAGATCGATTGACCATTAAGGGAGGGTATTAGAATAATATCTCTATAATATCCTGTTTTTTATTATTTTAATGGTCAATATTGTAAATCTTGTAAATATTAGAATGTTTCTAATATTCTTTTATTCTTTCATTATTAGAATGTTTCTAATAATGACATCTTTGTAAACTATATATGAGCGTCTTGCTCATTCATTAAATTATCCAATATTTTACCAAATCATTTGTCTATTATTCTACACCTATTAACGATTTATCCATTCCTTTCTTAATTATTATCAGTAACTTCTCGCCCACTGGACATTTACTTCTCTAGAACCCTCAGTTTAATAACACCTGCTATGTAATCTTTTACCATGGTTATGGAGAATCCTTGGTTGAATGGGTTTTTGGTCTTCCTGTGCATTTCCATCTCAATTTGTGCTCTTTCCCATCCCCCAAAATATCCCCTCACTCTGTAAACAATTCTAGTCTTGTTCTTAGAACTTTTGGTATTGTGATTTCTCCCTCATATGGATCCTACATTGCTGGTCTGTCTATAGAAGTCAAGGGCAACGGCCTGAATGCATCTGTATTGCGTAACTGCATCTTTTGTGTAACTAGAACTCTAATAGTGACCTCTTGGTGGCCTGCAGTCAATTTCAGCAACATTGTATCTCTATTATAGTTATGTTCTATACAAAGATCTTACAAACTCTAGGTACGCAAGGGTCATACTAGAGCGTTGATGCCACTACTATCACAACAAATGCCAGAACATCCTGGAGCTTTGCAATGGCTTTGGGACCCTTCTTTGCACTCTTAAAGTTCAGGTTTATTTGTTTCTGCAAACTTGTTTCAATGGAAGCAGCCGCAAATGAAACCTTACTGGCTATTTCCCTGCCACTCGGGGTTCTTTATACTGTTGGTTTCTCTCTTCCACTGCCCTAAGATGGCTGTGATTGGATAAGTTTGATATTTTTCTCTATGTTAATATATGTTCGAAGAAAAACAAAAATAAAAAATTAGGACTTTGTGTTTTTTAACATTGCTGTACTTCTGTACTTTGCCTTAGCCAGCTTTTATTCTTTCATACTGTTTGAAGTTGAGCTTATTCCAGAAGACATTACTGGCAAATTGTACAATTTTCATATCATATTATGATATATTGTATTGTTAAGCAATGGCCAAAAACATGATTTCCATAGTCAAGATAGAGGTGAAGCTTTGTCTTTGTTATGCTTAGACCGCATCAAATCAATAAAAATTGCAAATTACAGGACACCATTATCAGTTGTATGAAGATTATAATTTGAATGGAAGAGAAACCCTGGTATATTGCCCATGGGTCAGTTTTTAGTCTTCAAATCCATGCAAAAGACGTTTTTGCTTATATTGTTAGGAAATACCTGAATTTTTTGAGTGAAATATGATGGAACTACCAGGCAACAATTTGTTATGTCCATCAAAACTAGAAATCCAGAAGACTTTACGCCTGGGGTATTAATGAGGAAATTGCACTACTTTGCTGATTAGGGCGAGAAAATCCTGAGATAGACAAACAGATGTAGAGAAGTAAAGAACAAAAATTCTAAATTATCTTCCTTATTTAGCTGTAGTGTCACATCACAACTGTTTAATTCTTGTGGGGTCAGTAGACCAGGGGCAATGCACATGAAAAACTAACATTTAAATTTTATGGAGGAATTGTAGGAGAAAAAAGGTAAAACTAACATCACTCTACAACCATTAATAGTATCTTGTATTGTTTTCTATTCAGGGATGCGACAGATGATGGAGTTGTGCAAACAGCTGAGAACTGAGACTTGCATGCTGGGAAAGAATAAAAGATCAGATTCCACACCTGCAGCCGGTGAGACTGTGGACAATCACAGTAACAAGCGTCAAAAGGAAGAAACATCCCAAGAGACCTACTTAATAGGCGGCTCACCAATTGGATGGAATTTTATTTGGTTTTTCAAGAAAGAGACAAAGTCTACCGCCACTCTTTAAGACAGCCTTCAACAATGTTCATGACAATGAAGATTAACTGTGCATCAATTTGTTTTCCTGGGACATATATTTAACATCAGTGTTGCTTTAAAGATGTGGTCATCACAATCAGGATAACAATTTTTTGGCTCCATGATCAGGGGAAGCAGGTTGATGCATAAGAGAGTTTGGTTCCTCGAATATTTTGGACATCTGCGGTTGGGTCCAAAGATCAATGAGTCACTGGAATCTCATAAACTTGACAAATCTTGTAGTACTAGTATACAAAATTCAAAGTTTCTTTTGTTGCTTTTTCTGTATTTCTACGAGGGTGATAAAACACATTTCTTGATAGGAGTCACCGAGAATGAATTTAGGATCTGTCCTTATGACTATTTTATTCATAATCATTTTTAAGTGTTTTCTGAAATGTTGGCTTTTTATTTGGTTAAAAAGTTATTGATGAATATGTTGCTGATGCTATCCAAAACCCGTCTACTTGTTAATTGCATTTGTAGAAACATTAAGGCGAGGGCATGCATAACTATACCTCTGTTTTATCAGTTTCTTTTTTAGTGACGACATTAAGCTAAATTCATCAGCTTCAGACCTATGTACTTCTCACGTCTCTGCAGATATTGATATCAAGACAGATTCTTAATCAATTGGGGAAAATGGTCTTGAAAGAGATAATAAACAAAAGGGTGAAACTACAATTCACAGCGATTATTCTGATCACTGTATTTGTATATATGCATGCAATCTGTATGTATAGAATGAAAGAATGAAATATTTTCATAATGTCCACAAAACCAAAGCAGCCTATGGGACCAACAACAGCAGCACACAACCCTTCACAAATGTACGTAGAACTTGAATCTCAAAAAGATGCATCACCTCTCAAGATTATACTGCATGTGTTCAGTGTTCCTATCCAATTTTATGGGATATGGTGGGACAGAAACATTTTCGTAATGTCCACAAGACCAAAGCAGCCTATGGGACCAACAACAGCACACAAACCCTCAAAAATGTATGTAGAACTTGAATCTCAAAAAGATGCATCACCTCTCAAGATTATACTGAATGCGTTCAGCCATTTTATGAGATAGGGTGGAAAAGGTCCCAAGGACGGCAAATTTGTTTAAATATTTTGGGAGGGTAAAGGGATGGCTTTTAAAGTAATGTATAAAATTATTATTTAAAATAATTAAAAAGTAGAAGTTGCAATTTATAATTTATGTAATCAATATAAGTAAACATTGAAAACTTATAAAAGTTTCAAAACTTGACAATCTATTATTCAATGATCACTATCTAGCATATATATTTTTAAAAAAATCATATAAAAAATTCTCAATTTCATCTGTGATAAGATTAGGTATCTTTTTTTAATATAATTACTCAAATTAATTAAATTTGTTTAATTTTTTATTTTTTTTATAATTTCTATTGGATGCCCCTTTTTGATACACTTACTCAGATTGTTTAATTTCTAAAATATTTTAAGGATAATTTAAAAGCATTCCAATAAAAATGAATTAAATATAGAGCAATTGGGTAATATAATTGGAACTTGGGAAATTTTGAATTTTAATAGGTATAGCCCCTTTTTGATACACTTACTCAGATTGTTTAGTTTCTAAAATAATTTTAAGGATAATTTAAAAACATTCATGATAAAAATGAATTAAATATAGAGCACTTGGGTAATATAATTATAATTTAGGAGTTATTTTGAATTTTAATACAGTATATAATAATAAAATAAGCCAAAAATGGTGAGCGAAGAAAGGTGCAGAAACGTATAGCATAACCAAAAAACGGATTAACCAATCACAACAGCGTCAACTTCTGACGATTACAACCCTTGTGCGAATTACCATTTTCAAACTATAAACCTATCAGAAGAAGCCAATATAGATATTAGACTTTTGGGTGAAGCTGCGTTCATCTGACGATTAACAGGGCCAAAAGTTGTCAGAGGGAATGGATAACGGATATGTGGAAAACTGAGTTAAATTGTTAAAATTCTTCTGAAGGGCTTCTTTATTGCTATCTTCATCTCCAATGAAGCAAGCAAATTGTACAGAGGTTTATTGTTGATGGGTGATTACCTATTATATATGTAAAAATGGTATCCCACCTTCAATCCTATTTGTCTGTCACCCTATGAGAAGCCTATATAGATTTATTTATGCTACTTATCGTTGGAATATCTGTCAGGAGAATGTTTGGAAAAAAATGGTCATTCTTCAAGAACCCTAATGGACATGGACATAGAAATTATGGAAGGAGGCTCATTTATATGTGAGGGTGCAAATTGTTGTGATTCGACAAATCCGTAAGGAAATCACATTAATTGGGGATAATGATCAATGGACGTAATCAGAAACCTAAAACCGAGACGGTGTGGAGAGAAAAAGGTAAACCCTAATCTTAGGGTGACAAATGCGATTATCTTGGCCACCGAAGATAAATCTTTGCAACCCTTTTGTTTCTCTACCCTTGTTAGTTGAAAATGGAGTTGATGTAGATAAAAATAAACAAAGGAAACATGCGATCGATTAAGATCCAATGGAATCTGTGGGGTTAAAAGAACATGGGGCAGTAAAGATGGATCAAAATAACGATACAACTAAGGATCTCAAATTAGGGCTTCAAGATAAAACAACATGACCAAGGAACAATGACAGAGCCTTGCAATATCTTGATGGGAAAACTCAAGGGAACGATAGCATGTTTTGAGATAAATAATAATGTGGAATCTAATCCAGAAGTTGCAAGAATTGATTACAATGAATCGAGAAAGGCTTATCTGAATTAGGTGAAGTTGATTCTAGAAGGATTTGTCTGCTGCCAAATGACTTGGGAAATCGCATGTCTAGCGGAAGGAAATCCAACAAACAAAAAAGAGAAAATGACACCTCTGAGATGAGGTTAACAAACATCAGAGACATTTTATCAAAATCCAAGGGAGCTAAGCCCTCCCTTGGAGGGCAATGAAGGTCTTCACGTAGAATGTCAATGGTCTAACAACCTCTGACAAAAGACGCTTAGGCAAGCGTCATCCGGAAACTTGTTTTAGCTAATATCGTTTCAATTCAAGAAACCACGATCAGTTGGAGGAAGGCTCAAAGTTTCTGAAATATTGCAAGTTATGGCCAGGGCTCTTTGTGGACTACTACTGTGCCTATCTTGGGCTCGGTCCATTTTCTGATTCAACTTGAGGTGAGGATTATTGAAAAACCTTGCAGATGACATTTTAAATTCAAAAATATGTGGTGGCAAGATTGGAACATAATTAAAAACTTGAAATCCCGGTAGGAAGAGTGTGACTTCTGTAGAGGAACTATAGGCTACTGATTTACAAAGAGGTTAAATTACATCGAGAATAAACTGTGAGTGTGGAATAAGGAGAGCTTCGTGAACATCTTGTTGCAAAGGAGAGAATTGAAAAAGTATTAGAAGACTTGAATGAGAAGATTGTCCAATATGGCATGTTCAAAGATAATTTTAAAAAAGAGAAAGAGCTGAAGGAAGCACATGCAAAAGTTCATGCTAGAGAGGAAGCTTTTTGGAGGGATAAAAGCTCGTGACAATTGGTTGCGTGATGGCAATGCCAATACCAATTTTTTCTTGCCTTTGTTAAAGCCAGGTGGGACAAAAATAGATCAAGGAAATGACAACTCATGATATGGTGAGTTATGAAGGACAGGGTTACTCTTGAAACCCAAGCGTTTCAACATTTCCAAGCTTTGTCGGGTAGTCGGACAGATGCGGACAATTATTTGGATGATTCGATTTTGGCAGATGTTCCGTTTTGCATTGACAATGATAACAATCAAATGTTGAAGTAACCATTTTCGATGGACGAAATTATATAGGCTACTTTCCAACTGAGCTTGGAAAAAACTCTTGGACTACTGATGGATTCCCAACAAAATTTTTCCATTGTTGGGCATTCATAGGTTCAAACATTTGGAATATGGTCGAGGACTTAAGGAAGAGACAAACGTTTGTTAGGTACATTAATAATGCTACCATTTCTCTTATCCCTAAGGCTCCGTTTGTTTCGCGGAATTGGGAGTGACACTTCCCGTTTTTGCAAATCCGATGTTTGTTTCTCTAAATTGCAATTCCGGATTCGTCAAGCAAAATCGGGTTTAGACACCAAAATGAGTGGCATCATC
>MU226070.1:853977-928346 GCA_018584345.1 Thuja plicata | reverse complement strand
GAATGAAATGCTTCCAAATCCAGTTCCTGAAATTCAACGCACCAACTTGGGGAATGTCGTCTTACTATTGAAGTCATTGAACATTGAGAACCTTTTGGATTTTGATTTCATGGATCCCCCACCACAGAATAACATTTTCAACTCAATGTATTAGCTTTGGATACTTGGTGCTCTTGATAATGTGGGCAGATTGACTATTATTGGAAGGAAGATGGTTGAATTTCCACTTGACCCTTCTTTAGCAAAAATGCTATTAATGGGAGACAAACTTGGCTGTGTCAATGAAGTTCTGACTATTGTTTCTATTCTCTCTGTTCCATCTATTTTCTTCCGCCCTAAAGATAGGGCAGAAGAAAGTGATGCAACAAGAGAAAAGTTTTTTGTTCCGGAGAGTGATCACCTGACACTTCTGAATGTTTATCAACAATGAAAATCTAATCAGTATCGAGGAGATTGGTGCAATGATCACTTTTTGCATGTAAAGGGATTGTGTAAAGCTCGTGAAGTATGATCTCAGTTTTTGGATATCCTCAAAATGCAAAAAATAGCACTGACAAGTTGTGGACCTGATTGGGATGTTATTCGGAAAGTGATTTGTTCAACATACTTTCATAATGCAACTCGATTAAAAGGTGTTGGTGAATATGTCAACTGCAGGACTGGAATGCCATGCCATTTACATCCTAGCAGTGCACTATATGGTTTGGGGTACACTCCTGATTATACAGTCTATCACGAACTTGTTCTCACAAAAAAGGAATATATGCAGTGTGTAACTGCTGTTGAGCCTCAATGGCTTGCTGAAGTAGGCCCCATGTTTTTCTCTATCAAGGATTCAGATACCTCAATGTTGGAACACAAGAAAAAGCAAAGGGAAGAGAAAAATGCAATGGAAAAGGAAATGGAAGAACTGAGGAAAAAATAGAGTGAGTTACATAATGAATGGAAAGAGAGGGAGAAAGAAAAGCATGCTAAAGAAAGCCAACAAATAGCCATGCTTGGTGCTCGGCAACGTGGAACTTATCTGCGTGCACCCAAAAGGTTGGGCCTTTAATTTTTTGTACCATGATGTATACTAGATGATATTGTGCAATCTGTCTGGGCATTTGGTTTTCTTGTACTATATTGTAAACTATAATTGCATTAAGGAAAATACTAATCCCGACATCAAGAGTCTCATACATATTTTATACATATTATATATATATATATTTATACATATTTTATACGATAATATATTAATTTTTTTTTTAAAAAATGGCACAGGCTGTCAAAATTTTGACACATGACACTTTGCATATCGATGCTGATGCTATACAATCGATGACATGATCAAACATTGTTCATCGCCATTTTGACACATGAGACTTAGCATATCGACGCCGATGCTATACAATCGACGACATGATCAAACATTGTTCGTCGCCATTTCGACACACGACGCTTAGCATATCGATGCCAATGCTATACAATTGACGACATGATCAACCATTGTTCATCGCTATTTGGACACACGACACTTAGCATATCGACGCTGATGCTATACAATCGACAACATGATCATACATTGTTCTTCACCATTTCGACACACGACACTTAGCATATCGACTCCGATGCTATACAATCGACATCATGTTCAACCATTGTTCGTTGCCATTTCGACACATGACACTTAGCATATTGACACCGATGCTATACTCCCGACGCCTTAATCGAGCATAGTTCGTCGAGATTTAGATTGATGTTGGTAGCCTGGTGGAAAGCAGGGTCCAGTCTGGACCAAACATTTCGACGCATCTTCCGTCGATACATCAACCCTTCCTTTTTCGAAATACCGACGACGGTTTAGTGCGACGTAATATCGATGAAAAAAGACTGACGATAGTAGTGGTCGATTTGTAGACCAATTAGTGTCTACATTTCGACAAATCGTCGTCGAAAATAGGGATAAAATTTACTAGTGGGGCCACCAGTGAAAGGGATCCAATTACCTAACAATGAAGATCTCCTTGTTGAACAGTTTGCTGATCATACTTCTCTTTTCATAAATCTTGAGGAAGACAACTTTGATAATATCCTCAATCGACTCCAAATGAATTGTATGGCTTCTAGAGCCAAAATAACACCCCATAAGTCCAAAATGTTGGGATGGGCAGAAAGTCCTCCTAGATGGCTTGAGAATAAGGAATGGCAATGGAAGCCTGGCCCCTCTACCATTGTCAGATATCTTGGCATACCCTTTGTTATTGAACCCTCGTTAAATGACATGTGGACATGGATATATAAAAAAATAGAAAACAAGCATCTCAAATGGAAATATCATATGTTGTCTCTTGCTGGCAGAGCTCAAGTTGTGTAGAAAGTTCTCTCCTCACATACAGTTTACTATGCTTCTTCTTGGATGTTGGCCAATAGTCAGATTAACAAACTTGGAAAAATTATGAGAGATTTCTTATGGTCGGATGGAATGGGCAATAGGAAGAGACATTGTGCAAAGTGGGATTGGTGTTGTCTTCCAAAAACATGGGAGGACTGGGTACGAGGGACCTCAAAACACAAGGTCTGGCATTGGCAGCCAAATGGATCCTTAAAGCTCTGAAAGGCAATGAACCATGGAAAATTTTGGTGAGGAACAACATTGAGAGGTCTAGCATCAAAAAAGGCAAAGTATGGAATAACACCCCTCTGCATGATATTGTGTTTGGAGATTTTGAGATTAAAGTTTTTGGTTCCAAAGTGTTTCATACTATGTGGAAGGCATTGTGTCAGGTCAGGACTCAAGTCTGTTCAAGGAATGCTGCTGGGAAGAACCCTTCATATTCAGTTTTGGATAGATCTATTTGGTGGGGGTTATACCTAAATGACAAACCTCTTGCTTTAACTCAGTGTTGTTCAGCAAAAAAATGGCATAAAAAAGCAATTGTTCTTATGCGAGATCTGCTGAGGGACAAACAATTGAGATCTTGGGAGGACATCAAAGATACCTTCAATATCCCACTATCCCAAAAAAATCCCTACACTTTGATTTCTAAGGCTGTGGGAAGGCTATTCCTTGGCAAAATGGTGAACTCTATTCAGATGTTTGATTTGATGAAATGGAATGATGGTAAAAAGGTAGCTGAATTCTCTTGTAAACAAATCTATGAAATGCTTAAGGAAGGCACACGAACTATAAACAAAATTAACTCTAACTGGAATATCAACTGGTATAACACTAGATGACTCTTTTTCTTTGGTTTTTTTTGGCACTCTCAAGTTGAACCAAAGGTTTTATGCTTTCGTTGGTTACTTTTGTTAAAAAAACTTACTGTTGGGTCTTTTCTTGCTCACTCTGGAAATCATAGTATTTATTGTTCTATTTGCAAATGCCTTGAAAATTTTGAACACCTCTTCTTTGAATGTGAATTTGCTAAAAGAATCTGGGCCAGTTTTCTTGGTTGTCCCATAATGTGGAATTGCCTCAATTTCTTTTCTTGGCATGAAGTTGTTGTTGGTTTTGTGGATGATTTTGATATGGAAATGAATAACTGTTGGTTTTCTTTGAATGCTGGAATTCTTTGGGTCATTTGGAAACAGAGAAATGAGGAAATCTTCCAAGAAAGGAAATGAAATCTTACTGAGTTTTTTTTATTAAACTCACACATCTTAATATTATATCACAGGTCTCTGCAAGGATAGAGGTTTCAGAAGAAAGATTTCTTTCACTGCTGCAAGAAGGTGCTATGATTGTGTACAAGAGGGACATCCAATCTGCCACCTATACCGAGCTACTACAAGTAGAGAACCATGGTCAAGAGAACTACTCCAATTTACCAAACATCCAAGTCACCAATTTAGAGGAGGACAATTAAACAATTGCCCAAGAAAGTACATACACCAATGAATGGGAGAGTCAAGAACTCAATGACAATTGGAACAATCAGGAACATAGGAACAATAATGATGGATGGGATTTTTCAGTCACCAGGGACACTACAGATACCAAAACCACCACAGATGGGTGGGGGGATCCTTAGATGCTTTATTATGGCTCCATACTTTGTTTTTTTGGGTTATATATTGTAATAGAAGAATGTATAATGACTTATAGATCTGATATAGACTAGGGCTGGTACTGCAGCAAAACCTTGAACTGTTGCTGCTATTTTGGTAATTTTGAATGTTTTCCAATTGATACACTATCTCAATATAAAAAAAAGGAACAATTTAATAACATATGTACACAATTGAAGTTGAAATACACTATTATATGGAGCAGCCATAAAACATGCACCGATGGGAGAGGAAGTAGGTGGGAGGGAAAACCATAGCAATGTCTAGATCTTGTTCACCTTCATGCATGTGTAATGGGGAAGAAGAGGAAGCAAAAGACAATTATTATGATGCAGGATATTTTTGTTGGATACAAGTTTGTTTTTTTATAAGGGACCATTAGGGTTTTCTCCTAGTGGCAACTGTTGTTGGTGATAAAGAGGTTGCTAACCTTGTTGCTTTTTATGACGATATTTTGGTGCGAGAATAGGTGGAGGTTAAATATCCATCTATTAGGTATATCTTGGGATGTGCAAAGGACAATGATTTGGAGCATATGACTTTTATTTTTCACAAAACTTTGTTTGAGTGGTTGAGAGTACTACTTCTTCTCCCCCTATTGTTATCTTTACTTGGCCTCCTAGGGTTTTTGTGGAGGTTGGGAATCTTGATGAGCCTACTAAGGCTATGGGATATGGGTATCAAATTTTCTTGTTGGAAGATTTTGTGGCAATTGTTCCAACATTGATATTTTTAAAAGATGGGTTCTTCGGGTTTGGAAACTTAGATGCCAGATTGAGATAATTGCTATATGAAATAAATTTATTCTTTTTTCTTTTTCATGCCTAGAGGATTGCTCTAGGATTCTTCTTGATGGCTCATGGTTTCTAGGAATTCAAATGTAAAACGGTCTCTTGGTTTCAATATAATGATAGATACAATCATATTTCCTATTTGGGTTTGTTTACCAAAGCCTGTCTTTGGAGTATTGGAATAATCATTTTTTATGATTAGTGCCAAATTTTTGGTTCAACATGTTTCTACTAATAATATCTCTAGATTCATGAATCATTTTTTATCCATTATATTTTGTGTGCTGAGGAGACATACCAGGTGCTCCCAACTCAGATTTTCTTATCTTCAAATTTTGGAGTTCGAGTACACCAAATTGACTATAAAGATTGGTTATTTGCAATTCTTGTGGTAGAGTGGGTCATGCCTCCACGACTTGCTTGAGAAATAATAAATACCACTTTGTTTGGAAGAAAAAGTAACAAATACCAACTTCTATAGAGGAGTCCATTACCTCCTATGAGGAAGATCAGAAGAAATATTATAAAACAAAATCACTATAGATAGATGTGATGATGGACACCTCTTTTAATGATTTGGAATTGAAATAAGGATCTTCTAGTGATATTATTTATCTCAAGAAAATAAGAGTCGGGGAGAAGGATCCTTTACTTTGGAAAATTTTTTACCACCCTAACTTTGGGTTGGTTGGTTTTGTAAGCCTTAGTTTCCTTTTGTAGTCTCTTAGTTGTTTCTCTGGGTTGTTCTTTAGTTTTTGGTAGTGCTTCTTCTTGTATTTCTCTTTGTATGAGGTTCTAAGTCCTTTTAAAATCTTGCTTACGTAATGAAAACACACTATATATGTATATATATTCACTTACACAAATATTGTTGAATATAAGGTGAAGAAAGCTTGCAATATAAACTTCTCTATGTGGCTTCAAAACTAAAAACAAGATTACCAAATGTGAAACATAATTGTGATTGCATCATTCAACATCAATGAAAAATCAACAAACCAATAAAACACTGAAGTCGTCGAGAGAATCTCTTTCAAGAAAAAACTCCACTAAAGAAAGAGAGTAAGTATATTATTAATATTCAAAAGAGAGATACCAACAAGGAAATTATTTAATTAATTAGGTCTTTAATTACTTTATTCAGTTAAGCTAAATTTAGGTGCTCTTTTTAATTAAATTAGGCTAATAATAGCTTGACTTGTCTCATTCATTATGATTGTAATACTTGGCACTAGCTAATTTAATCTCTTTAATGTTTCCATCTAGGGTTTCATTCATCATTTCATAAGGATTCATTCACTTGTATGCATTATTATTCTTGTGTGCATCAATATAGAATTCTCATATTAAGCAATTTATCCTTGCTTGATCTCCATTCTGTGATATGTAGTGTGCTTGCAGATGATTCGATTTAACATGGTACCAAAGCTGATCTACTAAGTTCCTATCTAAATTCTTGATGGATCCAATCTTGAGAGAATTTTCTATGCAATTTGGGCTCAACTGGAGGTTTCTATCATGTTTGCAGTGTTCAAAAAATTATAGATTGACTTTTATTTTGTCAAAATCTAAGCAACTAAATTTTTTAGTTTTTTTGTTGAGGGCACACAAATTGATGCAAAATCTAGGAAGTAGTGAAAAATCTAGGCATGGTGGAGCAAAACAGACCTTAATGTTGTGTTCAAAGAGGTTGAGAACTCTAAGATTGCTTGTCTAAATGTTGAAATTAGCCATTGGCAAAATTTGGGATATTTTTTGGGGCTTCAAGTATTTTGTACTGTCAGTACTGTTGTACCATGTCGTACTGTCATACTCCTCACACAGAAACAAATTTATTTTGGGCATTCGTTAAATTTTTTTGCTAGTTTCAAAGTAAAAAAATCAAAAGTACCTTGTGCATGTCTGCGTTGATAGTGATGTTTGCAAAGTGTGCCTGTAGCAACCTACACATGCATGCGTAGCATCATCAACCCCTTGCATGTCCAAGAGAATATTCCCTTGAATATTCTATCTTTTTGCGGGCAATATTTTTGTCATATTTTGAGAAATGTTTTTAGCAAGGGGGACTTTTTGTCTGGTAGCAAGGAATATTCCCTAGAATATTTGCAAATGTTAGCCATACGGCCACCGTCGGAGCCCCCATCTTCCTATTTTATTGCAAATTGAGACACATGTGGTTTTTTGGCCATAACTTGGTCATACAAGCTCAAAATCAAGAACACAAGATATCAATGGAAATTTAGTTCCAAGCCCAATGTAGTCATGGTAGATTTTTTTGGCATATTTTTCTCTTAGTCATTTCTATAGGTCTCTAAAGTTAGATCTATCCATTTGCGCTTGAAGGGCCATAACTTTCACGTCTAGACTTTGTTTTGGATGATTCTTGCGGCATTAGAAAGCTATTTCAATCCTATATATAGATATTAAGGGCAATTTCCCCAAAACTTTCACCAGGTATTTTCTATTTCATTCAAATCTCAAATCTAGTATTTTGGGTTCCTTTCTTGAAGAATATGCAAATCTGTTATTTTTTTTAAGATTCAAGTGCAATTTTTTGCATTGAGAGACTCTATACTATTGTATTAGTCTATTTTTTATTTTTATTTTCATTTATCATGGATTCAAACCATGTTACTCCCCTCACTTTGTTCAACTACTATAGTTGGAAACATGACATTGAGATCATTCTAACGAAGCATGGGCTATATAGAGTGACCATGGGTACAAAACTTGAACCTACAAGTGTTGATGAGAAGAAAAATGGTTTAATAGGCATGATGGAGCTTTTGGGACACTATGCATGTATATCTCACATAATCTTCTCTTTAAGTGTCGAATCTTGCACCACTATCCATGAAGTCTAGACTACTTTTGAGTCCTTGTTTGGAAAGTAGGAATCTTTGAGAGTATTTTAGTTGGAGACTGGGATTATTGACTTGAATCCTTTAGATTTTGATATCATCCAAGACTTATTCATTGAACTCAAGTCTCTCCAATTGTAATTATATTAATGTGGTATTTAGAAGCATTTTTCTTAGTTGATTCTTTCCATCCTTGCCAAACTTGGTCCCTTTTATTCAATGTTTTTTTCTACCTTTTATGCTAGCAAAGATGTATTTGGTGCTAGATACACCATACTTTCACTTGATGATTTTTCTTCACCCCCCACTTTGAAGCAATAAAATTTGGTTTAGATGGCTCAACTGTAGTCTACCAAATCACAATCTCTCGTTGGTTCTTGAAGTACTGAAGATCAAAAGGCTTCAGACTGAAAAAGAAAGAATAAAAAACCAAAAAATTCCAAGTCATATGACCAGCCCAAGGACACACATTCACATGATTCTTCTTCTAAGAGGTCTTGATTGAAGAAGGATAAATGAAGTGTGCATATTGCACTAAGACATAAGATAATAAATACTACGCAAATAAGATTAATGAGTTGCTAAACCTTCTCCTTCATTCTAATATTGAGCCACCTTGAACTAGTTCTTCTTCTTCTTCCACCTCACAACCTATACATTTTGGTTCTTCTTCTAAGGCATATGGAAAAGACAATATGAAGGACCATGCTCTCTTTGCAACCACACATCTCTAGGCTAGTCATTGGCTTCTTGATTAAGGGGCCTCTCATCATATGGATTCATCTACGAGTATGTTCTCTTCATACGAGCCTTACACTTTACCACACATATCAATGGGTAATAACACTTATATGAGTCTTAATAGGAACGTTTCTATTGGGGTTGATGATGGCACATTCAATGATGTACATTTTTCCCCTTCATGATCAACTAATATTATTTCCATCTTCCAACTCTCAATGTCATTTCCACCTAGCTATCTCTCTCAAACCTCTCCTTGTTCATGATTGGAAAAACAAGTTAGTTGCCAACTTCTCCAATGCTCGCCTTGATCCCCTTGTCAACATTCTAAATCACATACTTGGCTTTTCTTTATCTTCTCAGATGATCCCTTATGTATACTTTCTTATTGAAATTGAGAGCTTAGGTAGATCTCTTCTTGTAGATACTATTGATGAAATCGGGCAAGATTGTGTCTTGGTGTTGAGACATGCTAAACCTCGTAGAAGCAACATTCATAATGTGAAGCTCTTATCTTTCAATAATATCATAAACAATAATGATTAGATCATTTACTAAAGAGGATAAATGTAATGGAATTGACATCATGAATAGGAAAGATTATATTGACAAAATGATTTGCCTTCTCTTAGATGTTGACAACTATAGAGCCTTATCTCACAACTCTTGCTCTAGCATTTAAAAAAAAAAGTAAAATCCACAATCTCTAACTCCTTCAATGATGCAACCAAGAAATGTCTTTTAACCACCAAAGAAGTGACCACTCACATTTATGGTGCTCCCAAAATTCATAAAGTTAGAAATCCCTATTTGTTCTCCTTATTGTTCTCTCATCCTGATGATGGATCACGGAGTGTGATCCGAAATGTTGATGCTTAAAAATGCACACAATCAAAACCAGAAATATAGCTATTAACTCAATGGATTGTGGAAATCTGATCGATTTAATCCCTATTTGGCTAATTGATGACCCCATAAGATCCCTGAATTACGAATTCGATTCCTTCCTTGCCAAGATAATTTCCCCACTTTCAAGTAACTTTGCTTCCTTCATCAAGGACTCCTCTCATTTTTTTCAATATATGAAGGACAAAAAGCTAGAGAACAATGACTTCTTAGTGAGCTTTGATGTTGTATCTCTCTTCACTAGAGGTCATGTTCTTGATTCTACTGAAAGTATTAAATGCAAATTATGAAATCCCCTCCTTAGTTGAATTATTCTTAAGATGTACATTTGTTTTATTCTTTCCAATTAATTCTTTATGAGAAGGCAGATGGTGTAACTATGGGCTTCCCGCTCTCTCCCATTATAGCTAACCTTAACATGGAATAATTCAAAGAAATATCCATCCATTCCTCACTAAAACCAAGATGGTGGAAATGTCATGTAGGTGAAACCAATGTTTTTCACCCTGATGACCTAGACAAATTAGAAGAGTTTTGCGCTAATCTAAACAACATAGTGCAATGCATATCCTTCACTAAGAAGTTTGTATCAACCAACCAACTTTTGTTTCTTTACATTTTACTCATAAGAAACAAAATGGCTCTCTTGGTCACCAAGTGTTCTACAAAGACATCCACACCAACCTCTATCTCCCTCCTCTTCTCATAGCCACCATAGCTAAAAAAAAGGTGATCTTGAAGCATAAGGGCCTATAAGATTTGTGATGAAGATCACTTGAACCAATAACTTATGCATCTCTATAATGCATTCGAACTACATGGTTACTCAAACAAACAAATCTTGCGAACTCTCAATCAAGACAAAATGAATTTTGTAAGAATTTACCTAAGGCAAAGAATAAAAAACCAAGATCTAGAAGCTCGATAAATAGCACAAGAGATACAAATATGATATGATCAATTGATTGATTCAATAATGATCAAATAATAATCAATACAATGAATGAATACAAAGTAGATGTGCCTAAATATATAGGCAATGCATGATAACTAGGAGATATGCAAATGATAACCTATCAACCAAACAAGGTGGAATTACAGGTCCACAAAAGGTGGATCATCCTCTATTGTAGAATGAAGTATGTGCAATAATGAGAGGATGATACTGTGATAAGGGCACTAAAGATGGACCTCACACATAAAGTGGAAATAGATAACAACTAACTCCACCTAAAGTGGATTTCTCTTACACCATGTGCTAAAATGAAATGCAAACTCCTAGGTGTCCCATATGCAAACTACTATTAATGCATTATCCTAAGTAAAGTGTAATTAGGAACATTTATTACACCAACACCCCCCCTTAAGTGCAACATAGGGGAATGCACTTAAACTCACATTGCTAGATGACAATGCAAGATGGGTCCCGACTACTAGGCCATGTTAGGTACCCATGTACAATATGCAAATGCAAAAGAAATGCAATGCAATCTCTTATAAAGTAGAGAAAGAGGGTAAAGCTCATGGGAACCCCCCCCAAAAAAAAAAAAAAAAAAAAAAGAGATGAATACATAAAATAACTCTCAAAGAAGTATGAGAAGGACAAAACCCCATGTGAGGGAAAAGCCCCCCATAAGAGAGAAGAAGTGGAAGAGAGACCAAGTAGCCCCCTCTCAATGTAGAATGTACACCAATGGTAGATGCTCCAGGATTGATGTAGAAACTGCTCCATGAATGCTGAACAACGTTCCTCCCCTCAGGAAGAAACACCAAAATATATGGAATCTTTGAAACCTGCTCAAGTGTGGCCATGTTGATGCTGAAAGGTGTCCTCCAAATCATGTGTACTAAGCCACTCTGCTGAAAAAGACAAGTCAAGATCAACTGAAGATAAATGTAGAACATCCTCCAAAGACTCAAGTGTCTCCTCTAAAGAGAAAGTGACCTCCTCCAATTGTTGTATCAAAGTATCCACAATCATGTCAACCTTGAAATAATGATCAGGTGGAGAATAAAGATGAGAGTCAGAGTGTTCCCTCGCAAAAAAGTGAAGAAGGGTCATCCTTATCAAAGAGAAGATGAGTGTAATGAATGATGTATCCCAAATCCTCAATGTAAGACTCCATAAACAAACTTGTGATGACTATCAAGAAGTCATCCCATGAAGCTCTGTCTGGAAAACAATGAATATCCTGTTGCATTGAATCACCTTAATGCATGGTTGTATGAATGCAAGCATCATCAAGAGAAACATTATAAGTAGTATCAATAGGAGGAGAAGGAATAGGTGACTCAAGAAATTTCTCATGTGTGAGAATACCCAAGTTCAAGTAGCCAAAACTCTCTTCAAAATTTGAATCAGGTGTAAATTCCACAGTCTTCTTTGTAGCACCATTAGTGATTTGATAGATAGAAAGAAGGTTATTGGTAAAGTGTGGAACACACAACACATCATTGAAGTGTTGCTCCCCAACATCAATACTTCCTTTCCTAATCACATTCATGTAAGTGTGATTGCTCTTCAAAATAGGTGGACCTTTGCAAAGCTCAAATGATGAAAACATGGACTATGAAGAAGCCATATGATGAGAAGCCCCTGAATATAGAAGCCATCTCCCTTAATCATGACTTGAATATGCATATAAAGCTTGTCCTTTTTGTGTGATAAATGAGTGAACCATTCCTTTATCTTTTTTGAATTTTGTGAAGAAGAGGTTGAGGTAGACATCCTAGAAGGCAAATTGATCTTGTTCTTTACAAGAAGATTCCTCAATTCATCAATGTCCTTATAACAATAGTGTTCTTCATGTCCATCCTTTTTTCAATATACAAAAAAACATATTCTCCTTCTTTGAAGATTCCCCCTTTGTAGATAATGTAGAAGTGCCATGTTGTGTGGAAGTTGATTGTGCACTTTCTTGTTGAGACTTAGGCTTCCAATTCTTCTTTTTCTTTTGACTTTGATTGCCTTGATTCCCTTGATTAGCCACCAATTCCATAGAATTTGAAGACTTGATAATACCCATACTCATAAACTTTGATTGTTCCAACATCAACATTTCTACAAATGACTCAAATGAAGGTGTAGTGAAGGCACTTCCCATGGTCAACTTGTGAGTATTGTAACTTGAAACAAAGGCTGCATATTTTGAAGGAAGATTGTCCATCATATGGTGAATCATTTGTGAGTCCTTTATGGTAATACTACAGTCCTTAAGTTGTGCTCTCAATTCATTGGCTTGTTGATGAAATCTTGAATTGTATCAAAGTTATTAGGATCCAATTTGAGAATATTTTCTTGAATTGTGAATCCATTATCCTCATCCACTTTACCATACAAACCTTCAAGCTTATCCCAAGCTTCCTTTGCATTCTTCAAGGGTGAAATGTGAAACATGATTTATTGGGTAACCCATGTTCTTATAATTCCTAAAGCCTTAGAGTTTTTAGTTCTCCAATCATTTATTGCATTATCATCCACATTAGGACCATGAGGTTCTTTAATTGTTCCATCCACATAATGATTCAAACCTTTCACCATTAACTTGCTCCATGCATTATCTTTCTATGTTGTATAGTTATGTGGAGTTAATTGTGGAAATACAAAAGAACCCATGATGCAAACTGAAAGAAATCAAGAGAGAAAGAGACACCACACAAGATACCCCCCAATTTCACTCAATCAAACAACCCCCCGCCCCCCCACCAATTATTTTTTAATGATTTTGGCACTTTATATATAGTGCGTGTACAATTGCCACTTGCCAAAATGGGCCAAAGTGGACTTCTGATTTTGATGTTTACAACAGAAAATATGAAGCTATAGAAGACACCCAAAGAAAAAAAAGAAAAAATGCCCAATGACACCCAGATGGGCATCAAATTGAAAGAAACAAAAATGACGTCAACAAAAAATTACTTCCCTGTATTTTTGCGTGGACCGCTGGTGTGGCACTAGTATTGCCACATGTCGATTACTTTGTTGCCTGTGTGTACTATTGTCATGGGAATTGAGGTGGCAGAAGTGTCCACATGACACACTATCTAGTAGGTGGTGGTGGCGTGAGTTGCAGTCACCGTGGGGAGGGCAAGTAAGTTCACAGAGGTTGGAGCTCAATGAGTTCTCAACACGCCGAAGCGATTTAGTGCGAAAGATCACACACGACAAGGAGCGTGGGGGACAATCACTGGAGGACACAACTCAGTGCGGCTAGGGGGATATGCAACAGTGCGAGCAGTGTGGGATATTTATCCCACATATACCCCACAATAAAAGAGCCTTACCTTTTTAAATTGCAACCCACAGGGTTTAGAATAAATGAGCTCGACCCTTGTAATTTGATGATCTGATGTTGGTTGTCATTTTCACTGTGCTTGTATTTGACTGCCCAATCTGCCTTCTATGGATCTAACTTTGTACAGGTGCCCTTTTGTGCAGTCCCTGACAGTTGACAGAGGCCGATATGGCCCAAATTTTGCACAAAAATTGTATTATTTTTTTTTTTCCTCAAATTTGACTTTTGCCTAATATAGACAAATGTATAGTCAAAATTCACTGGAACGACCACCCAGACGCAATGGTGAGGTCAAATCTTGATCTAGACACTCCCACAAGCTACTAAAATCCTGGATCTGAATCGTGACCCTCCAAAAATTAAAGCAAAATGCTCTCCTATGGCTATGCAATGGAAGCTCCTATGAATCTGATACCATGTAAGAATTTTCCTAAGGCAAAGAATAAAAATGCCAAGGTTTAGAAGCTTAATAGATAACACAAGAGATACAAATATGATATGATCAATTGATTGATTCAATAATGATAAAATAATAATCAATATAATGAATGAATACAAAGTAGATGTGCCTGAATATATAGGCAATGCATGATAACTAGGAGATATGCAAATGATAACCTATCAATGACACAAGGTGGAATCACATGTCCACCAAAGGTGGATCATCTTCAATTGTGCAATGAAGTATGTGAAAATATGTGCAACAATGATAGGATGATAATGTGATAAGAGCACTAAAGGTGGATCTCACACATAAAGTGGAAATAGATAACAACTAACTCCACCTAAATTGGATTTATCCTACAACATGTGCTAAAATGAACTGCAAACTCCTAGGTGTCTCATATGCAAACTACTATGAATACATTATCCTAAGTAAGATTAAGTAAGTGTAATTAGGTATATTTAATTACACCAACAAATTTCTTATCTATCTCTAATTCAACCAAACTTGGGGGACGTCCCTTTGCAACCATTCTCTATATTGAAGGGATTTCCCATAATATCTCCAAGATCCTCCTTAAAAAGGGATTATATGTGCTTTCAAACCCTATTCATTGTTGAAAAAGTGTCTCCCTCCCCTCAAAGACCCCAAAGCCATATTTATTGACTCAAGGGTCTACAAGGTGATTTTCTCATGAGGTACATGTGTACTATCATAAATTGTAAGCACCTAACATGTGCATACAGTTTTAATGACTGTTTCACACCCACCTTAGTATGTTTTCATAGTGGGACTTCATATGACACTAATGACACTTAAATTCAAATAATAAGTCCTCTATCTTCTCAATCTTGTTTAAAATTGAGGTAAGCCCTTATTTTTAATTGTGCTCCTCTATTTCTCCTCCAATCCCATAATTTATCTCATCACCTAGGCCCTATGTTACTATTTGTGGCCATCGTATTCTGTCTCGATCTCATAATCAACAACACTTTGTAATCTGGCATCCCCTAATTGTCCAGGACCTTTGGTCTCAATTTGAGCTCTGATTGGGTGGAACATAATGCCTAGGGAGTTATGTTAATGGGAACATAAAGACCTAGGGATTTTGTTCCCCGAGATTAGGCCCAAATTGGAACTGGTGTCCCGTCTTAGTGATTTAGTGGGATAATTGGATTTATAGTTGACCCTCTTTATTTTTAACCCTTGAGATCTTGTGAGAGGTATATAAACATCATATCTCTCCTAATTTTGGTAACAACAATCAAGATTATCGATCTTTCACATTCACGATCAAGGATTCAAGTTCAAGGTTTGAAGGCTAAACACAATATCTCTCCTAATTTTGGTAACAACCATCAAGATTATTGAGCTTTCACATTCACGATCAAGGATTAAAGTACAAGGTTTGAAGGAAAGTATGCAAACATTCAAGATCTGGACTTCTTCTCAAGCATTCAAGGTGTTCTTCTCCGTGGATCAATCTTCTTTCCCTTATTGAAGGTCAAGTAAAGGAGTTTCTATCAAGGAAATGAGATATACACATATCGTCATTAATTCATCCAATTCTTCTTTCTTATTCTCAATCAAGTATTGTGGAAAGTTACAACATTCATCACATAAGGTTTGGTCTTTCATGACTTCCTTTTGGGTTTTTGTGTTAAGTCAAAAATATCAAGCATCAACATATTTGATCACATTCAAAGAAGCATTTGCATTGCCAAGGTATGACATATTCTATTTTTTTAGATCTATCTTGTACTTTATGACAACACACATTTATTTCATTTCAAGGTCGATTTCAAATAGGGGTTTGACTGAGACGTACGAACCCCTCTATCCAACCTTCTTCCTTCTTTTTCTATGTGCAGGTTTAGGTGGAAAAACTATCAGGACTTGATTTGACAAGTACATGATCCGTCGAGAAGACTGCAACTAGATTTGGTAAAACACTTGGGCACAAAATGCCCTAGGCTTTATGTTCTTAGGAACAAAATGCCCAAGGCTTTATGTTCTTAGGAACAAAGTGCCCAAGGTTTTTTTGTACCTGGAAAATCTTCAAATTCAGATCATAGGTCGGTACAATTCCCAGATCCTTTTTTTAGGTCATTACAACTTCCTGTTTGTTTTCTGTTAGTCTATATTTTCCAAAGCTGTCTATATTTTCTTATTTAGCCTTCTATTCTGCATCATCATATCACCCATATCATTCCAGCCCATTCATCAACAGAGGATCATTGAGTCACTTAGAGCTTAAGTCCTACTTGATCCTATCGAGACTCTTCCTTCTGATTGTGCATTAGGAAAAGGGGAGCAATCCACATTATATTTGGTAACCTTTTCTTATTGTACATTTTGGTGAACTCGATGCATGACATTTCCATTCTTATTTTGGTTTTAGATTTCCTTTGTGTGCTTGGATCTAATACATTGCATCTTTAGCTCTAATTTGGGTAATTTTCATCATGGAATTTACTAAGTTATATTGGTGTGTGATAACTTATGTTGTTACATTTCTCCTTACTTCTCTTTATCAATCACATGGAGTGAATCATACTTCTTTGCATTTAATGATGTTTATATTCTTTCATAGTGTTCTTTCATTTGACATTATGAAAATTCCAAATATATTTCTGTCTGATAAGGTATGTTTCAAGACTTTTATCAATATTTCATGTGGTTTTCTCATTCAATTTTTAACAAAATGCATATAATATATTGATTACATAAGGGTCTTTGTTGATGAACCTAAAGGTGGCATTTGCATAAACCACTCTAATCCTAATCTGATGGTGTCTATTGATCACGAGAATAGAGATCAAGCTCCTAATGATCCCATTTTAGTGAGAACTAGATCCTCTTCTCCTCAACCCACCTTAATGGATAGTCTTATGGAAGCTAGCTTATGCACTTCTTTAGATGACCTAAAACAATCTTCCTTTTATCAAATAATTCTTCATAATCTCGATGTTAAGCATTTTCTTGATAATTTAACATCAAGAATAACATAAAGCAAATGTCATGTCCCCGTTTCCTTTCTAAAATAATAAATAATAATAAAAATAGATAAATAAATAAATAAAATTATAATATAATTCTAGATAACTAAGATCAAGTGGCAAAACTATACTAGGAACCATACATTATTTATAGGGAACCATAATGGTGAGATGGACTATCTCCGAGTAACTAAAATTTTATTAATGAAGCAAGATATTTCTAATGATTGGTGTTTTAAAAGATAAGTTTCTTATATGCCATTCATTGGCCGTGAATATTGGGCCTTGCACATTCAATAATATCAAATCAGAGCTGGGCGTGTATATGCTCCTTGCACGAGAACTTGTTATAAGTGAAACGTTTCATTCTAAAGGTGGCGATAAATATTTCTCTTCCCTTTCGAAAGAGAATTCATTACAATGCCATGATTGATAGTGAACAATACGTGACTAATGGAGATATAAGAAGAGTTGTGTTCACAAACCAGACAATCAATGAAAGCCGTCTCTTAAGTAATAGATAGAAAATAAGATTTCAGGATAAAAGCCAATGTTTTGGGAACCGTTGTCGACTCAAGAAGAATTACCAACAATGGAAACGCTACAACGTTAGCTTAGACCAGATCGAAGGAGCTAATACATATCGGTATGAAGATTGGTATTCGACTCAGGTATGTACTTTGCCAACAAACGATCAGATACAATTAAAAGACAACGATTATGTCTAAACAAATAATTATTATGCAAAATGAAATGATAACAAAGGGGTGTAATCGATAATTGGCATGAGACGTCTCTTCCACAAAACACCTTCTCATATCCGATATAAGAAGTTTGTCTCGAATTTTTATGGATCACATAAAACAGGAGGCGCACACCATATTCTATGAATTTCATCAAAGGTCGATGGAAACACAGGTACAGACCCATCCATTGTCACGGGTTATTCTGTGGGAGTTCAAGTTCATTCAGGGATCATCGAAGATATCGACCATGAATTTCATTGTTCCTGAATCATACCTGTTAATACACACACACATATATATAAATATACATATATACATATACATACACACACACATACTTCCTTGACATATATAAGACAATTATGGACACTCAACCAATTCCTTAGGCACTCACTAATACCATTATGGGGATATGCTGGCTTGTTAGGGATGAAGTCGTACCATGCTGGAGGAAACTTCCAAGATAGGGATAACGACGTATATCATGAATCCTTGAGGACGTAGCCCCAAAATAGGTAATACATATATGTGCCACAAATCCTTTGAGGGAGCCTACTCACAGATGGTTTCCAAGGCCCACAGACAAGTAATTCCCCATCCTTCTTAAGGTTAGTAATGATGAATGCATTGAGGAATTGGATGCTTGAATATGTATTATGAATCAACAATTATTGCTGAATATAATTTAAACGCATGATGATGAACGTTAATCATTAGGAATTGGCATTCTTCCGATAGGGAACATTATAAGTAGTCATTCCTAAGTGCAATCCTGAATCCTAATTGGGAATTACTGAGCAAATTAAGTAAGGTCTCAGTAGGGGACATTACTGTAGACATGAAGATCTTGATAAACCTTTTTCTTCTCCTCCACCAAAAGAAGAAAGGAATAGTGATGGGAATCCTAATCTCCCTAAAGAGAATATTTCCTTCCTATTCCTCTTTATACCACACACTTTCATAAAGCTCAAGATGAATGTCCTTCACCTTCTACATTAATTACAATGTGATTTATGACATTACTACTCAACAAGGTTGTAGTGGACAAGGTGTTGGTATTAATGAAAAAGGTATTAAAATATCTATAGATCCTCCTACACAAGTTAATAGACATGTTCTACAATTTATATCTCAAGCCACCCGTTTCCTTCTTCTAATCCTTCTTCATCCCAACATAGACCTCCTCTAGACATTCTTTTACCAACACCATCCATTGTCACACCTCCTTTTGATGACCGTTTGGCTTTAGCTAAAAGAATATTTTCAAGACTTAAATATAATACTAAGATTTGTTTACCTTTTAGAGATTTTCCAAAGAATCAAAGACTTATTAATGGTGAATTTTCATGTCTTTTTCATCATAGCAATAATCATTCTCTTGCTGATTGTATTGAATTTAGACAATTTGTTCAAAATTTAGTAGATAGATCTCTTATTTTCTTAACAACAGATCTTATGGTTTTTCTTGATATAAAAATATACCTTAACATTTCTTTCTCCTATTATGTTGTTCTCCACAATGTAATCTTAATATCTTACATCATTGGGGGCTTTTTTTTTTGCATGGTGTTCATTTTGAGCAACATAATAGGTCTTTTCCCGTGTCCTTCCACTTGGTGGGCAATGTCTTTCTTTATCTTCTCCTTCAGAAGGATCCATCATCTCTTTGTTGGTTGAATATTTTATACTATGATTTCCTTCCATACATGGAATTGTTTGTTAAGGATCTTTCTCTTTCGGGGATTGATATCCATCTTTACAAATTCTTCCTTTCTTGGAAGTGTATATCTTTTTGTAATTGATTTTTCCACTAAGTTTGTATAATGTGACATTCTTTCTCTCTCTACTTGATTGGAACCTATTTCTCTCTCTTTGAGGGTTTACATCATTTATAGTGGTACATTCTTTTTTGCATGAGATTCTTTGTTTAACACAAGGACCTTTTGCATCTTTGTTGACAACATTTTTCATGCTTCAAAGAACATGTCTATTATAAATGATCTTCCGCTTCTAGGGAATGTATGGTTTCTCTCTTCCTTTCCATAAGGTCCATTATTATTTTATTGAATTGTTTCTTTTATAACATGATGTCATTTCTTGCATAGATTTGTTTGTCTTACATTAGAATCCTCTCTTTTTTTAGGAGATTTACATCCTTCTTTGCAACTTATTCTTTTCTTGAAAGTGCATGTCTATTATACGAGATCTACCACTTAAGATTTATAATGTGTTATGTTTTCCGTTGTCTTCGCTCTTGGGGGGCAAGGTCTTGGTTTCTCCTTTCCCTTTTCTAAGGACCCACTTTCCTTGTATAGTGGCATTTTTTTTATCACGTGACATTCTTTTCTTATATGTAATTGTTCATTTTAATTTGGGATTCTCTCTTATGCAAGAAGTGTGCATATTTGATCACAACCTCTTCCTTATTTGCAAAACTATGTTCATCAAAATAAACACCCTTACTTGGGGGCTTAAAGTGTGTCATCCTTCATAAAGAATACAAAGGTTAAAAAGGGTGCATTTTTATTCTCCTTCACTCTTTGTCTTGGAGAAGTTATCTTTTTGCAAGAAATCTTGAAGGTATATGTCTTGTAACCAAGATCTCTTCATTTCAAGGCTCTCTTCCCACTTGCGAATATCCTTTTATGATTATCTATTCCTTGGCTAACAAGAGTCTTGGACCCTCTTTGCTAAGGTTACAATATACATTGTTGTATTAGGGATATCTCCTTGTTGTTGGAAGTAGGTATCCTTGTTCTTTTTTCTTTATGATGCCACCATAGTCCTATGTCACCATCATAAGGATGGTGGCATACATGCAACCTCCTTGTACATTATGCAACTTTTATTGGTCTTTAGACTGACCAGTTTTTTAATGGATCCACACGGAGACTATGCTTTCCATAAGACTGATCCTGTAAGATGACCCATGTGCAAAACTTCAAAGTTTCCCCATGCAAAAAATTTCAAAGTCATCGCACGCACAAACTTCAAAGCTACCATGTGCACAAAATTTTAAAGCCGCCCCATGCACAATATTATAAGCCGCCTTGTGCATAACATTCTCAAGGTAGAATTGACTATCCTGACGTATCTTGTTGGAGCATAAATTATCCTCCTCCTCCTCCTCCTCCTCCTCCTCTCTCTCTCTCTCTCTCTCTCTCTCTCTCTCTCTTTTGGATGGGTGGAACAAGAATAACATAGCTTGATAGCCTTTCTACTCTTTCTCCCTCTTTCTTTCCCATGGATCATCTTTCCTAACACAACTTGGTAGACTATTGGATTCATGGTTTCTCTCTTTTCTTTCCATGCTCTCATAGATTTTCTAGTGGGTTATATCATGGAGTGTTTTTCATCCTTGGTGTATTCTCTTTCCCTTTCCATGTGATACTTGTGCTCCTGCATTAGCTTTGAGAACATGATGCTAGTGGTTAGGACATCTTTAATCAAAGTATCTTTGACTAGTTGATTTGTAGTTTTATTTTTAGTACTAACCACCTTTTTGTTTGCGTCTTTTGTCTTTTTTTGTTGTCTTTTTCCTTTTTCTTTTGTTTTGTGCCATTGTGTGTGGTTGTTTGAGTTGAGATCCTTCATTTGGGGGCTCATGTCATTGAACTTAGTGATGTATTATATTTTCATAATTTGCACATAATCATCTTAATCTCTCTTTCTTCTCTCATTTCCTTCACCATGAGCATGCGTTTGTCTCATACTCCTGCTAAAGCGGGGGCTAAGTGTACCATCGTAAATTGTAAGCACCTAACATGTGCATACAATTTCATGATTGTTTAGCACCTACCTTAGTATGTTTTCATAGTAGGACTTCATATGACACTTAATGGACACTTAAATTCAAATATAAGTCCTCTATCATCTCAATATTGGTTAAATTGAGGTAAGCCCTTATTTTTAAGTGTGCTCCTTTATTTCTCCCCCAATCTCATAATTTATTTCATCGCCTATGCCCTATGTTACCATTTGTGGCCTTCGTGTTTAGTCTCGATCTTGAAATCAGATAAAATTTGTAATTTTCCATCCCCTAATTGCCCGAGACCTGTGGTCCTAATCTGAGCTCTAATTGGGTGGAACATAATGCATAGGGTGTTTTGTTCCCTGAGGATCAGACCCAAATTTGAACTAGGGTCCCGTCTCAGTGATTTAGTGGGATATTTGTGTTGGCATAACTGATGTAGAGCTTGATTTAGTGTTGATTGATTGGTAGATGTTTGATGACAGGAAGATCAGTTGTTGTGTTGTCATTGATGTTAACTTGGTGTTGTATTTGTTGAAAGTGTTCCTGATGTCATGCTAAGTATTTGTGCAGAGGAATTTTGTGTTGCACTAGGAATTGGAGTGTGCGATCGTGGTTGGAGACTCAGGGATGTCTCTAGATGCATTTTGTATGATCGCGTATGCTGGAAACAAACATGTAGCAAGATATGAATGATTGAAGAGCAACATAGTAGACATAAGAACAAACAATGAATGATTTTATTGTTTTATCAAACTTGTATGGATCCAAATATTTTGGTCATGAAATGGTTATCTTGACTAGGATATGTTATTATATTATGATCTCTACATGATTGGAGTGCCACAAGGCATCATTTTAGTTGACAGAAGATCATTCCGTGCATGATAGACAAATGTTTGAACTAGTTTGAGCAGTTGGTGTTAGATTGGTGTGCGGTGGTGATGTGATCGGTTGCAATGGATGTTTTCATGATCTAGGTGTCAAGGTGACGTGGCATAACAAATTTCCAATGATTATTTTCTATTTCATTGTTCGAGGTGATAAGATATATCAAGTTTTGGAAGCGTGTTGGGGAAGTCAAATAAAGTTTGACTGTTCTTGGTTCAAATTAATGTGTGATGAATCTTATGGCCGACTTGAGTTTGTAATCAAATATTCTAGAGTGGTAATATGTTTTAGGTTTTAAGGATTGAGCGGGAATAATTTTAATTCAAATGTAATACATTTTGTAAGTTGGTAAAATTCCCTAATAATCATGTAATATATATATATATATATATATATATATATATATATCAATGAAGTATGCAAGTGTAGATCGTGGATACGAAGGTGCAGTCGAGTGAAGAGAGAAGATTGTTTGCAAGAAGCATACGTGTTGTGCTTAATTAGATATGAACAAGAAGAGGAGGCGTGCTACACCCAGATCATTGTACTTTTTTGAATCCTAATAGGTTATGCAAGAAAATCCCTTAATTGGGTAGATCCTAACAGGTCTTGATCAATAAATCCTTTAACAAGGTTACTCCTAACAGGGTAAATCACCTAATATGGCTAGAGATAAATCGCTTAACCGGGTGACTCCTAACAAGGTCTGCTCCCAACCGGGTATCATTGTAAGCTCCTAACAGGGCTAGGCTGTTAAAAAGGTGCATTTCAAAAGAGTGCAATTACTTGCGGGTACTAATTCCCACCATGGGTTTTCCTTCTAACCAAGAGTTTCCATGATAAACAATATTGGTGTTTTTGTGTTGCATATTTGGATGGTTTCACTTGTTTCATTAATTTTTGTTGCATAAGGTTTAAAGTTGATGAATGTTGTTAATGTGTTGAATGAATTGGTAAAAAATTTATGATCTGATAGATTACTGATTCACCCCCCCTCTCAATAATCCTAGACCTTATAGTATTAACAATTGGTATTACAGCCTAGGTCCTCTTTTTGGTAAGATTAACAACTTGAGGAAAATATCAGATGATGAAGAAGGAAGGGCCTAAGCTCACAAGAGACAAATACAAAATATGGAGTGACAAGACGAAGATCTACCTGAAAGGCATGGGGCCACAATTTGGGAATCACGTGGAAACAAAATATATAGTTCCTACTAGGACTATTAATGCTGATAAACTAAAGGAGCAACAAGAGAACATGCAAGAACTGGAAGCAATTGTAAGTACCTTGTCTGATACTGAGTATATTTACATTCATGAAATTGAGACTTCCTTTTACGTTTGGTAAAAGTTAAAGCTAATATATGGTGGAGAATGATATGTGCAAAAAACTAGGGTAGACATCTTGAAGGGCAAATATGATGACATGAAAATGGTGGAAGGTGAGAACATTTCTCAATATGGTCAAAGGATAAAAGAAGTAGTTGGTGCTATCAAAGCTAGTGGTGGTAACATTGAAGAAGGTGATGTGGTAAGTAAAATGTTGAGAACCTTGTTACCTTCTTATGCCATTAGATTTTATTCTATACAAGAATTAAGAACATTTGATACTATTTTTGTTGATGGATTGATTCATAAGCTCACTGCTTTTGAATTAAGAAACTATGATAACATTGTGCCTAGAGTTGAAGAAGCCTTTAAGGCCTCTTTGTCATTAGCATCAGAGAAGAATGGAAAACAAATAATTCATGAAACTTCCTACATGACAATTTATACCAGGGAACTTGAACCTATCTTGGATGAAGAGAAGCAAGAACTTGAAGCATTACTTGTAAGAAGACTACCTAGAGGGACTGGTATGTATAAAGGCAAGTTACCTTTGAAATGTTTTTCATGTAACAAGATAGGAAATATTTCTTCCAGGTGTCCTAATGGTGAGAAGAAAGAGAAGACCAAAAGATTCAAGGGAAAAGGAAAGGAACAATGCTATGTTGCAGTAGATGAAGGTGTGACTGATGAAGAATCTGATGACAATGATGAAGAAGTACTATTTGTTGCAGTCAAAGAAGAAACTTCTAAAGATGAGAATGCATTGGTCTCACACATGGAACCTGGTAATGTATGGGTCATTAATAGTGGGTGCTCACATCACATGACTGGTGACAAAGTAAGTTCATAAAGCTAGATGAATTTGATAGTGGTGTGGTCAGGTTTGGAAACAATACACCATGCATGGTAAGAGATAAAGGATCAATCTCTATGAATGGTAAAATCAATATTGATGATGTTTATTGGGTTGAATGTCTTACATATAACTTTTTGAGTGTTGGTTAGTTGAATAACAAAGGTTATCACTTAGAGTTCAAAGGAGGTATGTGCAAGATATGTGGAAGATCAGGAGATCTGATTTCTATTGGGAAACAAACGAAAGGTAACTTATTCTATCTAAATACCATTGTTAATAGTTGTTTGGGTGTTAAGGTTGAAGATAGTTGGTTGTGGCATAAAATTTTCTGTCATGTGAATTTTGATATCTTGATCAAGGTGAGTAAGTCAAATGTTGTTAGTGGATTGCCACAAATTCTTAAACCAGACAATGTAATGTGCAAGGAATGTCAGTTGGGTAAAATGACTTATTCTAGTTGTAGTAGTAAGTATTTTTCTTCTGAAAATATATTAGATTTAGTTCATACTGATCTTTGTGGTCCTATGAGGACAAAGAGTTATCATGGTGATAAGTATTTCATGTTGTGTATTGATGACTATTCAAGAATGATGTGGGTGACATTCTTGAAGGATACATCTGAAGCTTACTATAAGATCAAAGTGTTCAGGGCACTTGTTGAGAATGAAATATGTAAGAGCTTGAAGTGTTTAAGATCAGGAAGAGGAGGAGCGTTCACTTTATGGGAGTTCATTGAGTATTGTGAAGAAAATGGAATCAAGAGACATATGTTAGCACCAAGGACTCATCAACAAAATGGAATTGCAGAAAGGAGAAACAAAATTATAATTGATGTTGCCAGGACAATAATGATTCAAGGTGATGTATGTAAGTCATATTTGAGAGAAGCCATTAGCACTCTACATAATGAACCATGTACAAGTGAAGAAAGGAACCGGTAAGACACCTTATGAATTATGGTATGGTCACACACCTAGTGTTAATTATTTCAAAGTTTTTGGTAGTAGATGCTACATCAAGAGAGATGATTTCACTGGCAAGTTTGATCCTAAGAGTGATGAAGGTATTTTCTTGGGATATTATACCAAGAAAAAAACCTACAAGTGTTTCAATAAAAGGACTAAAAAGATGGTTGAAAGTATAAATGTGAAGGAAAATGGATAACCAAAGAAATCTGATGAAGCAAGCAAGAAATAACTAGAAAATGATAAGGAATTTGTGTATGTGCAACTGCAAGAGAAAGAAAATGTTGAGAAGAACAATGAGGAAGAAGTGGTTCAACCGGTGGAACAAGAAGAAGAATCACCTAGACCTGAACCTATTATTCCAAGGTATGTAAAATTCAATCATTCTGCTGATCAAATCATTGGTGATAAAGAAACTGGAGTGCATAAAGGAGAATCATAGAAAGTACATGTTTGATTTCAAAATTTGAGCCTAAGACCATTAATGAAGCATTGTAGAATGATGATTGGATAAAAGCCATGGAAGAGGAACTTGATCAGATTGAGAAGAATGACACATGGACACTTGTCCCTAGATCAATAGGCAAGAATGTGATTGGTACAAAGTGGGTTTTTAGGAACAAACTAAATGAAGATGGAGAAGTGGTTTGTAATAAGGAAAGACTTGTGTGTAAGGGTTATGCACAAGAGGAAGGACTAGACTATGGAGAGACATTTGATCATGTGGAAAGACTTGAAGGGGTAAGAATGTTACTTGCTTATGATGCCTATAAAAAGTTTATTAAGTTTTCAAAATGGATGTTAAATCTTCTTTTCTAAATGGGATTCTTGAAGAAGAGGTTTACATAGAGAAACTAGATGGATTTGCATTGACTGAGAACAAGGAAATGGTGCGCAAGTTGCAAAAAGAATTGTATGGACTGAAACAAGAACCTAGAGCATGGTATGAAAGATTACACTCTTATCTCATCAAGATTGACTTCATAAGAACAAGTGAAGATAGTAATGTGTACTTGAAGGTTGAAGGTGATAATATACTATTAAATGAAGTATTTGTGGATGACATAATTTTTGGAGGAAATGATGAGATGAGCTTGGAGTTTGTAGACTAGATGAAGAAAGAGTTTGATATGTCAATGATAGGCTAAATTAAGTTCTTTATTGGATTGAAATTTTCAAAAATCAAGGATGACATCTATATCAGTCAGTCCAAGTACATGAAGGAAGTGTTGAAGATGTTTGGAATGAAATATTTCAGGCCAGTTGGAACCCCCATGGTGTGAAGACGCAAGATATCTAAGGAGGATGAGTAAAGTGTAGTGGATGAAACTCTATACAAATGCATGATTGGTAAGTTGCATTATGTTGTTTATAGTAGACCATACATTACACAAGCAATTGTAATAGTGGCCTGATTTCAAACTAATCCTAAGGAATCTCACATGGTAGCAGTGAAGAGGATATTCATGTACTTGAAAGGGACAAAAGACTATGGTCTTTGGTATGCTCACAAAGTTGATTTCTCTTTGAGTGTTTTTACTGATGCAGATTAGGAAGGAAATATTGATGACATAGAGAGTACAAGTGGATGAGCATTCTTTCTAGGAGGAAGACTTGTTTCATGGACAAGTAAGAAGAAAAATTGCATCTCCCAATCTACTGCAAAAACTGAGTATGTTACAACAACTATCAGATGTAGACAAATTGCATGGATAAAGCAGATCCTGGAAGGTATCAAAGAGAAGGTAACTGAACATGTGACTATATACTATGATAACACAAGTGCAATAAATATTTCAAATAATCCAGTAATGCATTCTAAGACTAAACATATTGCAATCAAGTATCATTTCTTAAGAGAGAAAGTGTAGGAAAAGGTAGTCAAGTTGGAATATGTGCCAACCAAGGAGAAACTAGCAGATATATTCACTAAACCATTGCCTAAATATACTTATGAGTATCTAAGAGGTAAGTTAGGGGTTATTCCCCTACCTGAATGACATTAAGATGTTGTAAGCATCAATCCAGTGGACTCATTGAATATATTTCTCTTGGATTGATGTTAAAGGGGAATACTCCTTAGGGGGAGCAGTCAGAGGTAGAGGAAGATGTTGTAGTAGTAGGTGACCTATGTGGTGCATTTGGCATTGTTGTCAAAGGGGGAGAAGATCAGAAGAAGACTTTGAAGGAGAAGAACATGATGATCATGACAAGAAGTTTGGTGCATCAGCTAAGGGGGAGTAATTTTTATCAAATCAATGCAGTGTCTCCATCAATGCCAAAGGAAGAGATTGTTGGCATAACTTATTCAGAGCTTGATTTAGTGTTGATTGATTGGTACAGGTTTGATGACATGAAGATCAATTGGTGTGTTGTCATTGATGTCAACTTGGTGCTGTATTTTTTGATAGTGTTCCTGATGTGCTATTAAGTATTTGTGCAGATGAATTATGTGTTGCAGTAGGAATTGGAGTGTGTGGTCGTGGTTGGAGACTTAGGGATGTCTCTAGATGTATTTTGTATGATCGTGTTGCTGGAAAAAAACATCGAGAAAGTTATGATTAATTGAAGAGAAACATGGCAGACAAAAGAATAGACAGTGAACGATTTGATTATTTTATCAAATCTGTATAGATCCAAGTGTTGTGGTTGTGATATAGTTATCTTGACTAGGATATTTTATTGATACTATGATCGCTACATGATTGGAGTATTGCAGGGCATCATTTTAGTTGACATAAGATCATTATGTGCATGATAGCAAAATGTTTGAACCAGTTTGAGTAGTTGGTGTTAGATCGGTGTGCGGTGGTGATGCAATTGCTTGTAGTGCATGTTTTCATGGTCCAGTTGTCAAGGTGACATGGAATAATAGATTTATAATGATTATTTTCTATTTCATTGTTCAAGGTGATCGAATCTATCAAGTTTTGGAAATGTGTTGGGGAAGTCAAATAAAGTTTGATTGTTCTTGGTTCAAATCTATGTGCGATGAATCTTATGGCCAACCTGAGTTTGTAATTGAATGTTCTAGAGTGGTAATACATTTTAGGGTTTAAGGATTGAGCGGGAATGATTTTAATTCAAATGTAATGCATTTTGTAAGTCGGTTAAATGCCCTAATGATCATGTAATATATATATGTAATTCAATGAAGTATGCAAGTGTAGATCGTGGATACGAAGGTGTGGTCGAGTGAAGAGAGAATTTTTTCTACAAGAAGCAGAAGTGTTGTGATTAATTGGATCTGAACAAGAAGAGGAGGTGTGCTACACTCATATCATTGTACTTATTTAAATCCTAATAGGTTCTGCAAGAAAATCCCTTCACTGGGTAGATCCTAATAGGTCTTTATCAGTAAATCCTTTAACCAGGTGACTCTTTAATTAGGGTTTAAATCCTTTAACAAGGTTACACCTAACAGGGTAAATCTCCTAATAGGGCTAGAGGATAAAAGCACAATAATCTGTCACCCTTTTACAAAGGAAAAGGTTAACAACACCAAAACTGTAAAACTTCAAGGGCATAAAAGTCACATTTCTGTTGAGAATTTGAAGATGATGTAAACTGAAGAAATGTGTGAAATAGGATGAATTATATGCCTATAATTTTTTTTTAAAATATTGAACCAAAATTAATAAGTTTTTTGAAATTTTTAGGTCTATTTTTTATTTCCTAAAAAACACTATAAATCAAGGAGTTTACTTCCTGCCAAATCATTATAAGTAAAACATTGTTCTTTCCTCCTATTTTAGAATATGTTTTAGATGACATGTATAGCTAGTGTAAAAAAAAAGAAAGAAGTGTTTTCAATCTATAGTTTTCCCGTTATAAGTTTTCAAAGTCGAACTTACCTGAAATCAACAATTTTTGTCTCCCGCCACTTTTCCCCTATCAAAACTATACCAAAAACCAAATAAATTACATATTATTGAAGAGGAATCTCTTGTCTATTATTTTCTATGATTTTAAAATTTTTCTGAATTGATTTATCATTTTTTCATATTTTCCGAATCAATGACTGCTTGATTGTTAAAATACCTACTTTCTATATTTTTTAATTAAAATAGACTATGTCTAATTAAAATACTATTGAATCTATATGAGGATATTCTTGACTCTTATCTCTACAAAAGGGTATTTTTTATTTTTAAAAAAATATCATTAAAAAGACAGGGTTATTGAAACGTCACTTTTTCTGAAATAATTTTATTTCTATGGTAATTGGACTCAAAGTGGTATAAAAAATATGTTTAATAGACATTTCCAATTGGAAAAGTTAAAGAACTTATCTAAATTAGCTAGAATGAATCTAGCTAGACTATATGTTTGACCAAAATTAAGTTTTAGTTAGAAATACTAAAATTTAGCTGTGCTGATAAGTTAGCCTAAAAGGTGATAGATTATTGTGCTTTTACTCTAGAGGTAAATCCATTAACCGAATAACTCCTTGTAGGGTCTACTCCTAACTGAGAATCTTTGTAAGATCCTAATAGGGCTAGGCCTTTAACATGGCACATTTCAGAAGAGTGCAAATACTTGTGGGTATTAATTCCCTCCGTGGGTTTTCCCTCTAACCAAGGCTTTCCACTATAAATATACTGGTGTTCTTGTGTTGCATGTTTGGATGGTTTCACTTGTTTCATTGTTTATTGTTGCATAAGGTTTAAAGTTGACTGATGTTGTTATTGTGTTAAATGAATTGGTGAAAAGTTTTTGATTTGATAGATTACTGATTCACCCCCCCCCCCTCTCAGTAATCCTGGACCTTATAGTATTAACAATTTGGATTTATAGTCAGACTGCTTGAGTTTTAACCCTTGACATGTTGTGAGAGGTAAATAAACACCCTATCTCTCCTTATTTTGGTAACAACCATCAATATTATCAAGATTTTTCATTCACAATCAAGCATTCAAGTTCAAGGTTTAAAGGAAAGCATCCAAGAATTCAAGATGTAGACTTCTTCTCATGAATTCAAGGTGTACTTCTCAAAGGATCAAGATTATTTTCCTCATTGAAGGTCAAGTAAATGAGTTTCTATCAAGGAAAGGTGATACACAAACATCCTCATTCATGCAATTGTTCTTTCTTCTTCTCAATCAAGTATTGTGGCAAATTTCAACATCCATCGCATAATGTTTTGGTCTTTCATGATTTCCTTTTGGGTTTTTGTGTTAAGTCAAAGCTATTGCATTAAAATATTTTATCACATTCAAAGAAGCATTTGCATTTCCAAGGTATGACATATTCTATTTTTCAAATCTAGACTCTGCTATATGACTACACACTTTCATTTATTTGATTTCTTTCATTTCATTTCAAGGTTGATTCCAAATAGGAGTTTGAGTGAGGAAACCCCCTCTATCCATCCTTCTTGTTTTTCTATGTGTAGGTATAGGTGGTGTAGTTATTTGAACTTGATCTAGCAAGTACATGATCTATCGGGAAGACTACAACTGGATTTGGGAAAAACACATGGGTACAAAATGCCTAGGCTATTAGTTCCTAGGAACAAATTGCCGAAGGCATTTTGTACCTGCCAAATCTTCTTCAAATTCAGATCACAGGTCGGTACAACTCTCAGATCCTCATTTCAAGTCATTACATCTTCCTATCTATTTTTTATTAGTCTGTATTTTCTGAAACTATCTATATTTTCTTATTTAACCTTCTATTCTGCATCATCATATCACTCATATCATTACAACCCATTCATCAGTAAAAGATCATTGAATCACTTAGATCTTAAGTCTAACTTGACCCTATCAAGATATCTTCCTTCCGATTGTGCATTAGGAAAAGGGGAGCAATCCACATTATATTTTCTAACCTTTTCTTATTATACAACATGATATATAGGTGAAACAAGTTGATCTTTTAACACTAGTATTAAAAAGCACTATGTCAAAATTAAGCATGACCAAATCCTCAAGTCTACCTTAGTTGAGCATTTCTCATCTATCAAACACCACATATGTCTTGAAAACACCTAAATCTTGTTGAAAGAAGATAATTTCTTCAAGAGAAAACTCAAAGAAGCCATAGAGTTGTTTAATTACCCTCCAACCTCAATCATGATGATGGGTGGAGTCTTGGTCTTTCTTGGAATTCTCTTTTGTCCAACCTAAATAGTCATCCTTGATTTTTTTCACTTTTGTTTCCTCTTTGATTCTATTCTCTTTCTCCCCCTACTTCGCCTTGTGTACCCTCAACCTCCTTCAACCTTGCCTCTTGAGTTGTCGTCAGCCTCTTCCTTTCTTTCTTTTGGATTTCTTTTCTCCATTGTTTTTATTTTCAACATTAGGTATTGAGATTTATTGATTTATTTTAGTCCTTTTGTAATTTCATTTTTTTGTATTTCTAAATTAGGTTCTTTACTTCTTTCTTTTTCTAATTTCTAATACATGCACACACCTACATATATGATCTCTTAACATATCTTTTATTCTTTTTAACTTTTGTAATCTTGTATTATGATTTATTAGACTATTTAATAATTTCCTTTTCCTTCCTCTTTTGATCTTGTAAGTCCTTATTGGTAGATCTTTCTTTTTTCTTTAATTCTAACATTTATTTTAGTGGCTTGTTTATTTTTCAAGTTTTTTTATATATAAATAATTTATTAATATAGTTTGTGATGTATTACTTACTATTTCTTTATCATCTTATCTTTTCAATTCATTTAGACACTTCAAATTTATTTCCATCTAATTGAATACTTTCTAATTTTTACTTTTTTATTTCTTTGATTAAATCATTAATATTTTTGCCTCCTTGTTTGTTTAGTTTCTTCTTTATATTCTTTCTTTCATTATTTATTTTGTTAATTCATTTTCTTTTCTCCTCCTTATTCTTTGGGTTTTGCATAAAAACACTCATGTCTCCTTTATCCTCCTTTCTAGTCAGTCAAGGCTTGCAACTAACAATTTTCCTTTTCTTATGCACTCTTTCATCCTAATGATGGGTCACAAAGTATGATCCAAAATATTGATGCAAAAATTATCACATTATTGAATCCAAAAGAAATTGAAGATAAAAATATGGATAATGGATAGATTATATCATTAATTGACACCCTCTATGAGAGGGATTTATGTTGGAAATGCAAACAAACAAAGCTCCTAAGGTTCAAACTAGTAAATAACGTTATTAGAGCTAGTCTTCCTCATTTGATTACTTCCTTCATAAAAATTACCCACCACCTACATTGTGTCAACACTAAGCACATCATGTTTTGTGCTGTTATTTACCTTCTTGGTTCTTTTATTAAAAACACCATATCGACAATCAACTTGTTGAATTACAGTTTTTTTTTTTCTGCTCATCTGGAGCTCGCTACTTCACTCCACCCAAATATATGGATCAAACTCAATATATATATTCACAAGCTAGAGCCACAAGACATCAAGAGGTTAGTATCAAAAGGAACAATAAAAATTTGAGGCTCTACCCCATAAATATTGCTCCTACAAGTCTTTGACTTCAGGTGATCCTCATCTAGATCAAGTCAACTCGCCTAGCTAATTATTACCTCTTGTATTTATAGCTTAGAGTCAATGCTACTATCTTAAGCACTCTCCATGTTGTGTGAGTTGTTCTTGTACAATTATGATTAAGAAATTGATAACCTCTAGCTCCTCACACATCACCCCTCATCGATCATCGTGATATTAATACACAAACAATTTCTCCCCTCACCACTCACTTACCCAATGCCATCCGATTACCCTTCCATCACATTCCTCCTACCTTCAAATTCCCATGTCCCAACTTGGTGCAAATCGAATTTCCTTCTTTGCAAATAATTTTCCTTGGTCTTCCCTCACACATTTTCCTTTCTCTTTTCCTAAGAAAAAATGCTACTGTACCCTGAAGTTAACCATCAAACCCAACCCACATGGAGTTCTCCTTCACACAATTTCTTGTACAACATCCCCTCACAAGATCTAACGAGAAGCATTCTTACTTCAATGTCTGTCTATCGTTATCATCAAGTATGTATGAATATAATTTTGTTTCAATGGCTCCTGCTTCTAGCATTGATTGCAAATAATTAACTATTTATCTCATTGTTCACCTTGAGGCTCTCCCAAAATTTTGTCTTGTCCCATCACACTCTCCACCTATGAGAACCCCATTCCTCTTACTCCTAAGCCTCTCTATTTTTCCTCCTCTAAGTAGCCAACAACCATTTCCCTTAGCATTCTCAACCTCCTCACTATGAACCCGCTTGTCCACTCTCCATGTACCAATAACCTTTCTTGTTCCCTAGGTCTCCCTTCTCAACCTTACCTTGCACTCATTCACAGTTGTTCTTTGATTTCTTTTAACTTTCAATGCCAATTCCACATAGTCATCTCTCTCGAACCTCTCCTTGTTTATGATTGGGAAAGAAAATTAGTTTTCAACTTGTCCAACACCCACCTTGATCACATCACCTTCAAATTTCTAATGTAATGGATTTTATTTTCTGTGTCCTATTAGATGATCTCTCATATAGAATTTCTCATTGAAATTGAGAGCTTAGTTAGATTTATTCCTAGGGATACTATTGAAGAAATTGGGTAAGGTTGTCATGATGAGATGTGCTAAACCCCCTAGAAGCAACATTCCTAAAGTGAAGCTCATGGCTTTTAACAATTTCATAAATGTAGTATCATAAATTGTACACCTTTAATTAGGGTGTCAAATTTTACACTTTATTAGCACTAATTTTAATATTTATCATTTCTCTATGCATTATAGAATCTTTATTGATTTAAATTAATATTCAAATTAGTATTGAGTCATATTCCACTGTAATACATCAAAATTTTATTATTTGGGCCCTTAATTTAAGTGTGCTCTTTATCTTATTTGATTTACACCTTGTATGCGTCTAGTGTCATTTAAAAGTACAATGCACCTTTCCCCCCATCTAAACATTATGTATTTTTATAAGAATACATTTTTGGCATTTAGACCCTATCATCTCACATCCTTGAAAATTTAGGCCAATTTTGTTAGGTCAATTTTTCTTTGGAGCAACATTGACCAATGGCTTTTGGCCGAAATTTTAGGAGGATATAATGACATGCTTGCCCTTTCCAAAACTATCCTTGATGTGACAATATAATAATTCTATGTCAGTCAAAAGTTGATTTTAATTTGAAATCCCTATATAAGGAATCCTCCAATATGTCTCAACATGACCAGAACACAAATTTGATTGTAATTCAATAGTAATTATTCTTCTCTAAGGGAAGATCTAAGTTCTATAAGGAAACTAAGCTAGCTGACCAACTTCCTACACTAACCTTGCGAGGAGGCTAATGTAAAAAGTTTCTCAGATATTTACAATAGTTACAAAACAATTAACATAAATAACACACATACCACAACATAGTGATTAACACGGGGAAAACCATTTTAGGAGGAAAACCCCACACTCCAAAAGTTGCCAAATATAATATTTAGAAATCTATAATAGATTACAATATACTTGTAGAGAAAGATTCTCTCAGGAGCATCACCAAGAAGAGATCCATAGGTAACTGAATAGCTAGAAGAATCTTAAACACACCCTCCATCTCACACACATAATATATAGGAGATACAATACATGAAATTGCCAATCTGTATTACAAACCATGGGCTAAAAATAACTTATCAAGTAGTGTCCATCTTATCTCCAATCAATGATTCCCTATGATGTGTCAAAATGCACACGAACATGTGTAACTCTCTTTTATAACTCATTTATATGTTCAACACATTTTTACATTTTCTCTTTTGGGAGACCTGACTTCTGGATGCATAACTTTTAACCTAGGTGTTTGATTGGCAAACTGTTTGAAGCATCAAAAATTTCATGATGTTCTCTATCACCTTGTAACTTGTTATGCTAATTATAAATATTTTTATTCCATTTCAAAGCCTCTAAATACTTCAAAATTGAATTAATAAATTTCTTCAACAACTTTAAAAAAATTGAAACTTTAATATCTTCAAAATTAGACATGATCTTGCAATGAAAATTTATCGGCATGCTTATCTAGCCCATCCAAATATTTTAGGAGTATTTGGAGAAAATACTTTCTCAAATGTAAACTTACTATAAATAGTAATTGTATGTAAATGAAAGGTTGAGACATATTTTCCTAAAAATCTCCCACTTGTCAAACATATTTCAAGAGCAAAGGGATTATCTAGACCATAGTTCAATTGCTAGGGGTCATGAGGGCTATAACTTCAAACACTATCTGAACTTCTCTAGACTCATAGTGTTAGTTAACAAATTTGCAAAATATTCAAATTATCTACCTTAACCAACTTTTTACCTTGCCATCAACGACCATATCTCTAACAAAATGATACTAAACATCAATGTTCTTGGTCCTAGAATGAAATGTTGACTTCTTAGCTTGGTAAATCACACTCCAAATGTCATAATAAATTGTTATCACTCCTTGTTTTATTCCAATATTTGAACATAGTCTCTTAAGACAAATGAATTCTTTACAAGCATGAGTGACTGTCATATACTTAGCTTAAATAATAGACAAAGAAACCACAACTTATCAATTATTCATCCAGCTGATTATACCACTAAATAATTTAAATACATAAGCGTTGGTGGATCTTTTGCTATCAATATCACCTACCCTATATGAATCTACATAACCATAAATATCAAGGAAATTTTTGTCTCCTATTTTATTACCATGATAACAGAAAGAATAATCTAAGGTTCCCTTTAAATATCTAAATACTCTTTAAATTGCATCCCAATGAACTCTACCAAGATTAGACATATATCTAGAAAGAACTCCCACTACTTCAGAAATTTCTGGTCTAGTAAAAACCGTAGGATACATCAAATTTCCAAGTACACTTTGGCAAGGTAATATGATCATGTCTTCCATTTATAATGGGGATATAGGACAATCTAAAACAAATAACTTTGTTCCAAATGTAAAAGGGAACAAATAATGGTCTACTATCCTGCATGTTGAAGCTTTTTAAAACTAAGTTCACATACTTACTCTAGCCTAGCCATAAATTTTTGTTCACTTCATCTCTTCTAATTTTCATCAACAAGAATGTGTTTAGATGCACCACGAATCTTTCATTTCAAATTTAGCAGCAAACTGAGACTTCGGTTCTATATTCATACCTTTCCCTTTACCAATGAACAACATATCATCAACATATAATGCAATATATATGAAATAACCACCATCAAATTTATAATAAGCATAGTGATCTGATATGATCACCCTTTTTAGAATGCTCAAATTTGAAACTCAACACATATGTATCAAATTTATGGTACCACATCCTATGACTACATGAGGCCATACAAATATTTCTTCAATTTAAAAACCAAATTGCTTTTACCTATCATGTAAATATCCTCCTCCAAATCACGATGAAGGAAATTAATTTTCACATACATTTAATCAACTTCTAAATCATAAGAAACAACAATAGAAATCAAAAATCAAATGGATGTCAATTTTTCAATAGGAGAGAATATCTCACCATAATCAACACCCTCAACATGAGAGTATCCTTTCACAACCAACCTTTCTTTATACTTCTCAATGCTTCCATTTGAACCAATATTTTTATTTCTTTAGAAAATGGAACAAGATCCCATGTATCATTATTTTTCAAATTTGTCATTTCTTTATTGATAAAAAATTTCTTGGATTCTGCATCATTCATACCTAATGCATCTTTTATGAATCTAGGTTCATCCACACTAGTATTCAAAGAAAAAATATACCTTCAATCATCAAGTGAATTTTTTTTAGGTGGTTGTCTATACCTTGTGGACCTTTGCACAAGCTGAGTTGGAGGTCTTCTTCCTCTTTTGAATATTCAAAGCTAGATGAGCTCTCCTCAACTTCTTGTCTATCTAGGGGCCTTAATTCAACTTTCTCAGGTGTAGAAGGTAGTTGAGTCACATCTCCCTCTATATTTTTTTGAGGCTGAAATGTAACAAAAGGAGGGTTAGTTTCTCTAAAACAAATACTTATATAATGTATCAACATTTGTTCAATAGGGTCCCAAAGCTTGTATTATTTCACACCATAACTGTATCCAATGAAGATACATTTCACAACCTTGTTCTCCAAATTTGTTTATTTTTCCTTTGGCACATATGCATATGTCTCACAAAAACAAACTCTAAGATGTCTCAATCAAGTCTTATGACTTGACCATGCCTCGATAGGCATTTCATCAACAATAGTTTATGTAGAAGACCTATTAATCAGGTAAAAAGTAGTAGTCACAAATTCATCCCAAAACCTTTGTTCTAGGCCAACACCACTCAACATACTCCTAGCCTTCTCCATCAACTTCCTAGTCATCCTTTTCACAAATCCATTCTACTGTGGAGAATACAAAGTTGTATTTTACCTATGAATTCCACAATATTTACAGGTTCTATCAAAACTATCAGAGGAAAATTCGCCACCACTATCAGTCCTTAAACATTTTATTTTCCTTCTAGTTTATAATTCAACCACTCCTTTTATTTTTTTAAATCAACTAAAACCATCAGATTTACTCTTTATAAAATATTATTATGTCCTTCTATAATCATCAACAAATGAAACATAATATGTGGATTTTCCATTAGAAGGAACATCTATAGGACCAAATACATTAGAATAAATTATGAGATCTAACACACCACAAGATTTATGAGAACTCAAGTAAAATTGAACATGATTTTGTTTTCCATAAATGCAATGCTCAAAGAAATCAAGATTACAATCATTCAAACGTTCAACAAGGTTTTTACTTGTCAAGGTCCTTAGACCCTTCTCTCCAATGTGGTCAAGTCTTTGGTGGCATTACATATTTTTATCTACAGGTAAATTTGATTCAAAATAAAAAGAACCCTTAGGCACCCAAAATCCATGATCATCTACTAAAGGTGAAACACTCAAATCTTCCAATGAAGTATGCACAGATTTGGTCTTCATAGAAGTAATATTACACTTAGTAGTGTATGCATCCATCTTATAATATACCAATTTTGACACCTCTAGAAATCACCATGACCTACATTATTTAAAATGAGAATTATCCCCCAAGTACACTTTACCTCCATCAAATTATTTATATTCAGAAATCCAATCTTTATTAGAGGTCATATGGAAAGATGCACCTGATTCAATTAATCATTCATCATCACATGCATGAGTGTCCAAAGTTGCAATGAACACATCACCGTCTTTCTTCTTAGACTCAAAATATTTCTTCTTAGACTAAAAATCAGAATCAAATTGCTTATTTTTCTTCTTTTCTTCTTCTTTGTATTCCTTATGGATGTGTGAAGGCTTACCACAATCCCAACAAATAAATTTGGACTTTATAGGAGATTTGGATCTACCCTTAGATTTTAATTTATTATGCTTATCATTCTTCTTGCCTTTTTCCTTAGGTCTTTCACAAACAACTAGGGCTTCCTTGACACTAATGGATACCTTCCTCCTCATCTCTTTAGAAAGAAAAGAATCCACCACATCTTCAGTCCTTAAAATAAAAGAAGTACTATCGATGACCATAAGTAGAGAATCTCATGAATTAGGTAAAGAACAAAGCAATATCTAATATTTCTCACTCTTATCCATCTTGACACTAACTCATCCCAATTGAGCCATGAACATATTGAATGATTCTAGGTGGTTTGTAATTTTTTGACCCTCCTCCATTCTCAAGAAAAATATAGTTTCTTCCTCAAGAAAATATTATTTACTAATATTTGGTTTGATAAATCTCACCAAGCTTCTTCCATAACTTCTTTGTAGTGGACACTTCATGGACATTTATTAAAATAGATTCTATAAGGTACAATATTATTAGACCCTTGGCTTTATGGTACATAATATTTTCAATGTTTTGTAGGTGTCATGATAGTCTCATCAACAAGATCCCATAGATCTCAATCGATTAATAGATTCTCCATCTTCAACTTCCACATTTGAAAATTATTTCCAAAATATTTCTACACATTTATTCTTCTGGAATAAATTTTTTCAATAAGATCACAAAGTGTCTTTTATAAAAGCTCCAAATCAAATTTGGATTAGTTCAAAAAACCCCAAAACCCACAACTTCATCCAAAGGTGATAAAGCACTGATACCACTTGAAAGAAAATTAAATACTGGAACAACTTCCTACACTAACCTTGAGGGGAGGGTAGTGTCAAATTTTTTTAGATTTTTACAATAGTTACAAAAGCCTAACAAAATAAAATTAATAACATTCATGCTATAACACAATGATTTATATGGGGAAAACCCTCTTGGGAGAAAACCCGCACACTACAAAAGCCGCTCAATATATAATTAAAAAATCAATAATAGATTACAATATAATTGCAAAGAAAGCTTCTCTTGGGAGTAATACCAACTAGAGATTCCAAGGTATCTAAATAACTTTAGACTCTTACACACACCATCCATCTAGACACCTAATATATAGGAGATGCAATAAATAAACCTTCAAACGGTATTGAAAAACCATGGGCTAAAAACCAATTATTGAAGCAACACTCAACTTGTCTCTAATCAAAGAAGCCTATGATGTGTCAAAACACACACAAACATGTGTAGCTCCCGTTTACAACTCATTTATGTGTTCAACACATTTTTACATTTCCTATTTCAGGAGACCCAATTTCTGAAGTCCATAACTTTTGAATTAGGTGTCCAATTGAAAATTTGTTTGAAGTACTAGAAAAATCACAACTTTCTCTATCACCTTATAACATACTATGGAGGTTATGGGAATTTTAAGGATTTTTTGGAGCCTCTAAATTATTCAAATATGGATTCATAAAATTTCTTTGACAACTTCAAAAATAGAAATTTTAATATCTTCAAAATTGGACATGATCTTTCAATGAAAATTTACCAGCATGCTAATCTATCCCATCCAAAGCTTTTGAAAGAGTTTAGGAAAAATCCATTGTTAAATTAAAATTTATTATAAATAGTAACCGTATGTAAATGCAAGTTTGAGACACATTTTCCTAACAAGTTCAAAGAGAAACACATTACAAGGCATATTTAATTATGTTTCAATAATGATACATTTTATGATGATTTATCATGTTATTTTATCAACACATTGAAGACTTATCCTAAGAACATTACATCATCAATTAGTGGTATAATTATTCTAATTAATAATTTCCATTCAATCATTTCAATTCAAATGTCTATTCATCATTGTTGCAGGGTTGAGTCCCCACTTGGGGTTTGACTAAGGAAAACCCCTATACAACCCCAAACACCACTTTTCTCCTCTTGTGTGTAGATTCAGGTCTAGCTATAGGTTCTTAATATAGACCAGAGATGGGAAAATGCTCTAGATTCCAAGATAGTGTGTCAATTAAAAGTCCATCTAAAAACACATGGACAAGAGGACTTTGTGGTACTATTGTGTGGACAAGGGTGTTTTGGAGAAACCTTGACTTGGTCAAGGGTGTTTTGAGGTTTCATTTCCCTCCCAAATTTGGTTGAAATTTTGCAAAGGCCTAGTGGAGTGTCTCAAGATTCCAAATCCAATTTTGTGCTCAGATCTCCTCCCTGCAAGACAAGGGTTCCCATAACCACCATTTTCTACTTGGTTTTGGCTTAGATTTATTGGACACATTCCTCTCTCTATATATTATTCTAAAATTTGGGTTGGTTTTGTGATTATCTATTCTGCAATTATTTGTTTATGTTGTTTGTTGTCAACTTTGCACCTTCTAGCCCTAGTCCTCACATTTGATTCATATTTCTCCATATCTCATTTTCAAATCAATTAAGGAGTGATGAATTCACCCTGTGACCAATCATTTTCAATAAAACTTGAGGTTGAACCAAGTAGATCTACTCTCCTTAATGTAATCATTATGAAATAGGTTTAGTTCCTAGTTTGCATGTGTATAGTCCTAAAAAGTTAGCACCCATAATTGGATACTTTACAAGGACCTATTAGAACCCATTTTGGTGGTTTCGAGGTCTGAATGATCATTATGCTTGATCATAGCAACCTATCTCCCCCCCACTTCTTTTCATCTATCTCGATAGCCCCTCCAAATCCTGGCTCATTTTCCAGGGTACAGGACGCCAATGACATCCGTTCCTAGGTAAATGGGGCCCTAATTTTCCCCATGGCCCAATATCAGTGTATAAATGAGACTTTTGATTTTATGGTCGGTCTGGCTCATTTTTTAATCCTGAAATCACAGAGTAAGTATAAAATGACCTTATCTCTCCTCATTTTCCATGTCACAACAATACTCAAGCATTTGGAAATCAAGTTATCAAGATTTTTAGGCAACCAAGAGCAATTGAACATTTGGATTCAAGATTTGAAGGAAAACATCCAAGATTAAGATATCAAAGTATCCAATTCTTCAAGATCATTCAAGTGAAAGGAAATCTTCTCCAATTGATGCATGTTTCTTTCCCATGATGTCCAAGTAGAATAATTCTTAATCAAGCAAGAAGATCCTTTCTTTATTCTCCTCCCTCCTTCATTGCAAGTGATTTTCAAGCATATCACCATTCAAGATCTAGGAGTGACATTCATAAATATATGCATTTGTGAAGGCATCCTTGATTCTACATTATATTCTAAGGTCAACTCTTTGGATTTCATGGACATTTCAAGCATCTTCATGGGTATGAGTGATTTCTACATCCATCCATGAGGGTTTATGCAAGGTAAATCTATCATTTGCCTTTTTACATACTTTACTTTATGTAATTTATTTTTATTTTCAAGGTTGATTTCTAAACATGGGTTTGACCAAGGCAAACCCCTTTATACAACCTTTTCCCACAGTTTTTTGTGCCCAGGAACAAGTTGCAGAGCTATTGGATCAGGATCAGGAAGATTGGATATAGTCAGACAAACCCAAAAAATTTCAGTTAATTTTGCTTGGTATAGGACACCATTGGCAACCTGTCCCCAGGTACAATACATGTTTCAACCTTTTCTTGGCATTTTCAGCTCAACTTTTATAGGAAGCTCAGTTCTGAGCTTCACTTTCTATTTCTATACTTTTCTTCTCATTATTTGTCTGTATCAGCCTTTTATTTCTAGTTTTCTACAACTTGTCTATTTAATCACTTTAATCAACTTAATCACATTATTTTATCATTTCCATTTCATCAATTTTCATATTTGAGCAAAGGATCATTGTCCTACTTAGTGTATCTCCCCTTGAACCTAGTGGTGCATCTTCCTTCTGAAATGTGTAATTGGTAAAAAGGTGAGGTGATTTTTCCTATCTACGTCATTGCTTATCTTTTTACCCTATACTACATGCATAAAATATTGAATGCCCATTTCTATCCATTACAATAAAAACAATGTTTTGATCATTACCAAATAGGATAAGGTAATGTGTCTCTCATCATAAATAGGAAAAGATTATATTGACAAAATATTTTGCCTTCTCTTATATTTTAATAGTTATAGAGCCTTATCTTGCAACCCTTGCTCCTGTATTTAAAAAAATAATCTGTGATCTCTAAATTGTTTGATGATTCCACCAAGAAATCTCTTTTACCCACCGAAAAGTGACCCCCACATTTATGGTGTTCCCAAAATTCATAAGGTAGGATCCCTCTTTGACCTATTATTGACACAATAGGGTCCTTGACATACAAATTAGCTTCCTTCGTGGCCAAGATAATCACCCCACTTTCAGGTAACTCTCCCTCCTTATTAAGAAATCCTCTCACTTTGTTCAATTTATCTAGCACAAAAATCTAGAGAAATGACCTCTTAGTGAGCTTTAATGTTGTATCTCTCTTCACCAAAGTTCTTATTCCTGATTTTTTTAAGATCATTAGATGCAAGTCTAATATGAAATCTCCTCAATTGAATTATGCTTAATATCTACATTTTTCCTTTCCAATGCATTCTTTATGAGCATGTAGATGGTGTAGCTATGGATACCCCCTCTCTCCCATTATAGATAACTTTTACATCGAGAAACTTGAATAAAATTCACTCTACTCCTTCCTTCCTACTCAAGCCAAGATGGTCGAAATATTATGTAGATGACATCAATATTTATTGACCTCATGGTCTGGACAAATTAGAAGAGTTCCATGCTCATCTCAATAGGATAATCCAGTGCATATCCCTCACTAAGGAGCTTGAAACAACCAACCAATCTTTGTTTCTTGACATTTTACTCATTAAGAAACTAGATAGCTCTCTTGGTTATTGAGTTTTCTGCAAAGCCACCATGCCGACCTATATCTCCCTTCCTCTTCTCATCACCACCGTAGTAAAAAAAATGGTGTTCTCAAAACACTAGCCATAAGATCCTATCAGATTTATAATGAGGATCACTTGAACCAACAACTTATGCATCATCATAAAGACTTTAGATTACATGGTTACTCAAATAAATGAATCTCTAGAGCTCTCAACCAAGCCAAAATGAGTTTCTTCTACATCTCTAATACAACTCAACCCAAGGCCCTCCCATTTCCCACCCTTCCCTTTATTGAAGGGATCTCCCACAAAATCTCCAAGATCCTGCTTAAAAAACAGATTAGATGTGCTTTCATACTGTATTTATTATTGAAAAATTATGTCCCTTTCTTTAAAGACCCCAAAGAAATACTTCTCAAGTGACTCAAGGGTCTATAAGATGTTTTTCTCATGTAATACACCTTATATAGGTGAAATGGATTAATCTTTCAACACCTTATTCAAAGAGCTTTGTGCTAACATTAAGCGTGATCAAATGCTCAATATTTCCCTAGTCAAGCATTCCTCATCTACCAAAAACCACATATATCTTGAAAAACCCCAAATATTGTTGAAAGAAGATAATTTCTTCAAGAGAAGACTCAAAAAATCCATATTGATATTCAATCACTTGTCAAACCCCAATCATGGAGACAGGTGGAGTTTTAGTCTCTCTTGGCATCCTCTTTTGTCCAACCTGAATAGTCTTCCTTGATTTTTTTCACTTTTATTTCCTATTTTATCCTCTTCTCTTTTTTCCCATTGGTTTACCTCATGCAACCTCAACCTCCTTTAGCCTTGCCCCTTGAGTTGTCCTTTCCCTCTACCTTTCTTGCTTTTTGGTTTTCCTTTATTAGCTTGCCTCCCCTTTGATTTTATTTATTTATTTATATTATTGTATTTTTAATTTTTATTTTGTTATTTAGGTTATTATAATTTTTGCTTTATTTTGAATTTTTCATGTTTTTCTTTGTCTATTTTCTTTTTCTTTTTTGTTTATTTATGTAAAGACCTAAAGTCATCTAAACCCTAGTAGACCCCTAATCTCAATTGTTTATCAAGAAACCCTAATCTTGATTATTCTAGGTCCTAAACCAAACATACAATTCATCGATTTCAAGCTTATCTAACCTGAATCATAGGTCCTAATTAATCATCGTACTTGATTAATTAATTAATTCCTTAAAATATATCACATTGGCAAATAAACCTTAAATTATTTATTTAATTGATATTTTAATATATTGATTGAATTAATTGCTAAATTATCAATAAAATCCAAAAAGGAATTAAATTAATTGATTAAAAACAAAATGTGCATTTAGAATCATTTAATTATTAAAAATGCATATTATGTCATCAATTTCAGTTAACTAATTCTCGAATTAGAAACAAATCTATTTATTTGGTTAGCTCATTCTTGTCTTTTTCTCATTTTAGAAACAATTCAATTAATTGAAAACTAATTTTGGAAGTTTCCAAAATAATTGATCAGTCAGTTCAGTCCACTGACTCTCTCGACCAATCATCTTCTTTGCACATGGATTGTGCTTCCTCAAATCGAATCATGTCCACTCTTTGGCTTTCAATCTTGACTGTCAATTCGAGAGAGAATTCTATAAAAGAGAACCTCTTTTCCTTCACAAAGGACCTAGATTTTGATTATCATTATTATTATTTTTTTCATTCAAGCATTCTTAGCTTTCAATTGCTTATTTTTTGTTAATTGTTTTAGTTTACTTTCAAGCATGCAAACTTCATAATTAGAGCACATTTGATTTTGGGGCTTAAAATCTATCAATACATTTCATTTGGTGCTCTAAAATTTGTCTAATTAGCATTGGATTCACAACAAATTTTCACTTACATATCATTTAGATAAATCATTTAGCTCTTTAAATCCTTCATTTAGAATAGGTGTAGTCACTGATTTTTGTGATGACTTGAGATAAAAATCATACTCCTACCTATTAGAAAGCAATGAGTTGGTTTTGGTTATCTTAGTTGATTACTGTATATTGATTTTCATATGTTGATGAGCTAACCACATAATGATTCATTGAAGTGTGTGTTTGCAGCTTGCAGGTACTTGACCATAATTCACACGCACATTTTTGGCGCCCACCATGGGGTAGAACATCCATTTCTGTCCTCACATTTGAATTAATTTTGCAAATATTGAGATTATGTCTATACTCTGACTTTGCAGGTAAAATAACACGTTTCGTCTCTATTTTAGCACGAAGCAAGTTTGAAAATTCCTTCTTTCTTCTATCTATTATTCTTTCAGCGCCTTTGAGTTTTGTATTTGCGCATTCCATCTTTGTGCTATCTCTTTTCTAACACATTTGCATTCTTTTTTAGTGCATTTAATCTTTTTTAGCTTGCATGTCATTTCTGTAGATTGCATGTTTTTCTTTTTAGCTTGCATGTCATTTCTATGGAATGCATGTTTTGCTTTTTAGTTTTCATGTCATTTTTGTAGGTTGCATGTTTTTATTTTTAGCTTGTATGTCATTTTTGTAAATTGCATGTTTTTCTTTTTATATTGCATGTCATTTCTATAGGTTGCATGTTTTTTCTTTTTTTCTTGCATGTCATTTTTGTAGATTGCATGTGTTTTTTGCATTTTAAATTGATAAAAACATCAAGATTTTATTGATTCTCTAACACTCATGGTTATCTTTATTTGCAATTTTTCTAAATTTGCAGCCTAATAGTGGTTTGTGGGACGTTGATAGAGAGCTAAAAATAAGAACAAAAAAAACTACTGACAAAGTTTTCTTGCAAGTTGCCTTGATCGCAGATCAACCAAACATTTTGTTTCTATTTTGGTAAATTAGGAACCTCACATGCAAGACTTTTTAAAATGAACATGTGTTTTGTGTTTTAGGAATGGAAATAATATTAGGAGATTATGCTCTCGCCTTTTTAGGGATGAATAGAAATCCAGAAACATTGTTGTCATTTTCCATTTGAGATTTACAACTTTAGATGGCCTGTCCAACTGGGAAAAAGTTCTCACCCTTGGAGAATGACCCAAGTGGGAACAAGCTAACGCCAAGCTTCTTCGACTCACTATAATCAAATGCTTCCTCGAGACCAAAACCTCAGAAGATAAGTGGCATTTGAGCTTATACTCGCCTCTTGCCTAACACATAAAAGGGACTACGAGTCTCAATCACGTATAGTGACTACTTGTGCTAAGGTGCTCTGTGGGGTTTGTAGCCTCAATCGCGCTTGCGCGGACACAGATGATACATTCAAATAGAGATCCTTACTAGACACTTTTAGAGTAGTGGTGGAAATTCTTTCTACTTGTTGATACAGGCTTTGTGAAACATGCATGCCTAAGAAACCTTTCATGTACCCCTCTTGTTGAGGTTGTAAATTTATCAGGATCCTCAGATCTTGAGAAATTCGAAGCTTGGTAGGCCTGAGAAGTGTGTGTCATGGAGGGGAGCCAGTGTTTCCAAGCTTCTAACTATCCGACTTGAATGAGTATTTTATTGTAAGAGGATTCAAACAATTATTGTTCTTTCCAACCAAATATGATTAGGATTTTTCTTGCTGTGATTGTTACTTTATCATACTATGTTTAAAGTGTTTGCAAAACTGAATCATTTAACATTCAAAACTGAAAATTAGAAAACAAACATTTTAACTTGAAACTCTTTAACTTGGGTTTTGTCATACAGTGGGTACCTATCTAGATTCTATACTATGTTTTAGGTCCTAATAGTGAGTTCATACTTGTCTTGTCTCTAGTAGTGATCTTTTGATTAATCTGACTTTTGTTGTCACAAAACCTCGATACTGTCGTTCTAGTCTGTAGATCAATCCATAACTATCTTGGTTGTATTTGTCCACGATGTCCTATTCTGAGTTGCAAGAGTGGGTTCATTAACCTTGGCTCAAGATCAGATTCTTTTCTTTTGCCTCTCAGTTGGACTTATCGTGTTGTCATTCTCACTTGATCTTGGACTTAGTTGACACGTCGGTATTGTTTCAACACTTGTTAGGCAAAATCAATCAATCCATGAATATGCAAACTAGAGGCTCTCTTGTTGATTCTTGCTGTCATCAATCTTCTACGAAAGTGCATCAAGACAATATTACAATGGATAAAAACAAATGTGCTAAACCTTATGGTCTTAACAATGAGAAAGAAGAGATTCTTATGACAGCTATATCAAAACAAATTCAAACTTTGAAATCTGAAATCCAAGACTTAAAGGGAGAAAATGATACACCATTTAACAATTCCTCATCGAACTTTCCTTTTCTCTATAATCATTGTCCATCCATACTTCCCTTTTCTTCAAACAAAAAGGTATCTATGCACAAAAAACCCATCTTTAATCAAGACCAACTTCATGACCATCCTATCTTTGATCAAGAGAGTGAAGAGGAAGCTATGACAGATTCAGCTGAAAGTCTTCTCTATCTGCAAGAGGAATACATTACAAGTCAAGAAGAGTCTAGTTATCCTTTAGAGAGAATCTTTACCCCTTTGGGACATTCTTATAAATCAACATTGGAAGAACTTCTTGGGCATTCTCTCGTCACAATACCTCAAGTCACATCACGTGGATTGACATTCTTGAGTACCTATTGTGCATATCATCGACACAATGAGCTTAAAACTTCATCTTGCATGGAGTTGAAACATAAAATCCAAGATCTCATAGATGATGGCATAATCAAAGTGGAAAATCCTAATGATTCATATAATCTCAAGCATGATCAATATTAAGAACCCATGTCTAGCAATGGTTCACATATCACATCTACGTATTCCACCATTCCTCCATCTCCTAAAGCTTCATAACCAGCCACACCATCTCTATCAAGAACTAAGCCTAATGATGACTACGTCTAACCTCAAGGACTACCTCTGAAAGAAACCCAAGCTAGTTTGCATTCTATTGCAAATCTATTCCATTCTTCAATGATTCTAGATCTTGAGATATCAGGTGGTTCAACAACTATCAGGCTTGTTAGCATTTTTTCTTGCAAATCAAAGAAGAACTCAAATCTACAACTCTCTCTAACCCAACAACAGATGAGCAGGGAAAAAGGCTAATTAACAAGATATAATCCTTCTACACTTCAAGCTCCACAGACTCAGGCGGGTGCACCTATCTTCAGACTCACTGCTTCACTATAAATCCTATAGTGGATTAAGGATTCTCATCCTTATTTTCTTCAAGCTTAGAGGCTCAGGCAGGATAACCTATTGGATTTAGTTCTTTAATGAATCACCAAAAATGTTTGTACTATTCAATACAAATTCTAAACATCCATGTTCTTAAACAAGAAATGAAAAATTAATCAGTTTTTAAATGAATTTGATTATGAGACTTGCGTAACTAGAAAAGACCAGTTCCTTATCTATTGGGAAACAAAGTCAAATAAAGATACATCCACAGAAAACCCTCTAGCTCCAAACATATAGAAACCAAACGAAGTGCCTTACAAATCACTCTTTTCACTCCAACACCTGGACATCAAATTCATCTGAAAACCTTGAACCCTTAGAATTTGTCTCTAATATTTAATCCCTCCTTGAAAGAAACTTAAAAACACAACTCATAGCTACCTTATAACCAATGCATTAAAATGCCTTACAGATTAACACACAATATTTCAAGACAAGACACAAAGACATCGACAAGTATTGAAAAAGGATTCCATTGTTTTTCATTAAATTTCTATATGATTCAACATATTTACAAGACAAAGAACTTAGAAAAATAAGACTCAAGAATCAGAATACTGCCTAGCAGTGTTAATTTTACCATCTTTTTAACAATAGAGAAGAAGAAAGATATAGGAGAAAAGGAAAGCCAAATTCAGCCACCGACACCTGTCTGTTTCCAAACAAATATCTCCTCCTCCAAGGAAATGATCTGATCTCCTTCAGCAACTGCCTCTTCTTGCAATCATTCTCTTCAACAAATTTGATTCCAAACCTTTTCAAAATCTAATTTCATTCTTTGTAAAAATGCCTTCTGTGAATGCATATTTCCAACTTGAAATAAAAATATTTCACAATACTATATAAGACTTTGATGTTTTAATTCTTTAATCTTGCACATTATTTCAATTTTTGCATTTTATCTCATTTCCATGCACTTTTAACTTTATTTCCCCTTTATAATTATACACAGACTATAGTCATTTTAAATCTTTTTCCCTTTTAAATCCTGCACATTTCTCTGTCTTTGAAATTTCTCTGTCTTTGAAACTTCTCTTTTTATGCACACTCTTGCCCATAATTCACCAGATTTCACCACTTGTCAAGTTTTGGTTTGATGCCCTTTAACTAGCTCTGAGAACTCTTCCTTAACCATGGTTTATCCTAAGATCAGGAGATAAGCTAGTCTCTGAATCTCTGAATCATTTTGCTAACCCTGGGTTTGTTCTGAAATTTCACAAGAACCCCTTATCTTGATCTCAATCGAACCGCTCGGGTGTGATCTCTAAATGAATTCCACTTAACCACTAGCATCTCACAGCTACGCACGACGGTTAGTTCATTGCTGGGCAGAATCTCAAAAATTTTGGCAATTAACCAGTAGCATCTCGCGACCTAGCGCGGCGGTTAGTTGACTGCTAGTCTCAGAATCACTGAATGTTTGGGCTGACTGTGGTTTCATCTACCTCAACATGCATTCCCATCTATCCAGCCTCTCATGTGCTATGCACCTGCCACATCACCCTCCATCTGGCCTTAGAATCCACCTAAGTGCCTGCATGACATACCCCTAGCACCTTGCGTGACCACGCGATCTGACTGAGCACATTGATGATGTCAGCGCGTGATCGCGCCCCTATCAACACCTGTCAACACCATCCTCGTCACCACCTACATGCCACTTATCTTCCATCTCACTATCAAAATTTGTTACCATTAGAGTGGGCACACTTCCCAAGGTGCCACCCACGCACAAGTGTCAAGAGCCTCTTGTTCTTCTTCACATTACAATATGTTTGTGATTTTTATTATAAACATCGGTGAAGTCCTCAACCCCACCAATGTGGGACTATTTTTTTGAAGATCTTAAAGCTTTCTGCATTTTAGTCCCCAAAAACATGGTTTATTATCCCTCTGGTTAGTGCAACGCAGTGTTTCATTGGCTAAGGGGCCCGCCCATGAGCCTTAGCTCTTTACTTCAAACCATGTTGTAAGTGCTTTAACTTATAAACACTTTTGATTTATGTCACCCCACCAATGTGGGATTAAACTTTTGAAGTTTTTAAAGCCTTTTCAACTCACGTGCCAAAAGAAGTTTCCATCTACCCTGACCAACATAACTTTCCAATGGCTGAACCACCTAAGGCTTCCTCAGCCTTCTAATTCACATAGAAGTGAGAGTGTGGGGGCTTATAAACACTATAAACCCCAATCAATTAATGAATGTGGGATTAAACCTTTTCACTATCTGCACAAAAATATCTAGATTCAAGTCGATCCTCCAACTTTGTACTGCGCAGCCTTTGCATATATCTCCTTCCAATTTGCATTTTTTTTATGGTTTTAAAAGATATAACTTACTACCTGTGCAGGTCTCCAATAGATTTACACCTACCAATAGCATTTGAATTATTTTTTAAAAATTTCCATGTGTGGGCTCCCCATTATGTTGCGTAGAGTCTTTAAGTTCTATCTCCACGTTGCACTTTACCTTGGTCTGCTGCGCAGGATTCCTCCTTATCTCCTGCGTAGTCTCCACTTGCCTTCTTGTGTAGACCATCCTTCTTGCACATCCAACATGCTATGATTTTACACCTACTAATAACATTTTGTCTTAAGTTTTAAAATGCTTTGCCTCCATGCGTGGGATCCTCCATATGTCTTTATTCGTTGGTCTCCTCCTAACTTCTTTGCATAGACTTCTCCACTTATTAGGTTGTGGCATTTGATTTGACCTACCAAATTCATTTGCAATAAAGTTTCAAAAGCATCCTTTTTTTTAAAAGACACGCATAATCCTTTGTCTTTAATGCAAACTCCTCCATCCTGCGCAATTGCTGGCTTTTCCATGTTTATATTCTGCGCAAGGCTCATGTGTTGGTCTTTTCTCAAACATCATGTGTTGTCTCCCCTTTGTTTCATTTGTAGAGTTTGGTTTCACACCTACCAAATACAATGGCTTGGAGACTTTCAAAGCCTCTGAATCTCCATCAGTGCGCTGGCTCTCCCAAATTGAAAGCACAAACTTTCTTTGTAACTCTAGTGGTTTGATTTTGATCAAAAGATGCGAGGGAGAAACACATGGAAAATATGGAAAAGATAATTATAAAAAAAAAATTATTTCATCCTTCATTTCATGATTGCTATAATGCACTCTTAAAATTTACACCCGCTACTTGCACTTGCATTTGAAATGTTTTAAAGTCTTATCCACAATTTCATTTTGTGCATATCTGTGATGGTGTTATGACAGTTAAACATAATTCTTTGAAGCATCCTTCAGGTTCTCACATGTGCCTCAAACGTGCCTTAGACTTGCTTCCACACTTTAAATATAAACCATTGCGCTCTAACCATAAAGCATCGAACTGGCAGACTTTACAATCACTTTTGACATTTATGCAAATTGATCTATTCACAGCATCTGGCCTCTGGAACTGACTTTAAAAATTGACTAAAAGGCCTCATAGGATCATGCAATCCAAAAATTATGCCACTTGCAATATATGAGTACACATGCCAATGGGATTTGCGTGAAGACATTAGGTTTAAAATATATCATTGATCAAAATGAGCTACTTCATTTATTCTTTAATTGGAAGTATTCAAACACATGCAAACCCTGCCCAAAATGCAACTTGGAAAGATACTGGATCAACTCCCGAGGATCCGTCACTTGGAATAGTGATTATTTAGAACATACTGGGTATGCATGCAAAAGGGCTTTACCTGATTCAACTCCATGTGCAAGGTGTAACTGATCAAACATGGTGATTCTGAAATACTATGCAAGTGCAAATGTCAAGATAGCAAAAATTACAAATGGATTAGCCTTTGCAAAAATAGGGAATCATGCCTTGCGGCATAACCACTAATCTAGGTAGTAAACTTACATGCAAAGAGTGTAAATCCATAACTGGCATCCTAAGACAACCATCTAATATGAAACTACAATCCTTTGAAAATAGCAACTCGGCAAAATTAATTCTGTATAGCACTGAGGATCTGTAGAAATTGCTTTTGGATTCGATTCCACAAACCTACCAAAAGAGACCCTTAGAGTTCGAACCTTTGAAAATGGGTTCATTTGCATACACAAAATGCATAAATTCAAGTATCTTTCTCTACCAGTCAACCGATCATTTATCATTGCTTCTCAAAGTCAATCACTTAACAACTTTGTTAACTCAAACTCAGTGAAAATACATAAATTGGATTTAGAATCAACTGGGAAAAGTGGTCAAATGGATTGACCAAAGTCTGAAAATCTTTAGAGAAGTTCACTTCCAAGTTTATAATGAAGGGGAAATTTCAAATCTTTATGTCACTGAATGAGGTAGAACTCTTAAGACCTCAGAGTAGGGCAATTAGAATTCTAGGCAAAACAGAGAAACAAGGCAATTCTGGATAACCAACTTTGGGGGATCCGAAAACTTTTCAAGTAGACTTGAAATTGCTTGAGTTTTGAAACATAATTTCTCTGATATACATATTAAACATTCCCAAAGTAGTGGTCCATGGAACTCAATATAACATAAGTTATTTAAATACAAACTGGGCCTGTTACAAAAAAATGACACTTAGGCTGCAAATGCAGAATTAGACAAGTGCTCAAAACAAGACATCACGAAATAACTCAAAACATGAATCTGACATCTTGGGATGCCTTCATATGTCAAAACAAGGGTAATGAACACCTGACATGCATGGTAGACCTCAAAAATTCATCTGGGAAAAGAGGCACAAAAAGCAATTATAGGGTGTAAAAAATGCAAAAGATTAACAAGGTACTAAAAAACCCTTGTTGCATTTTTGAGTCCCAATAGTGGCTCTGATTGGGGATGCGTGCCCCATGCGAGCATGCAGAGAACTTAGAATCTCTAGGCTAAAGCGGGCCATTTAATAAAATAAATCAAACTTTTCTCTTCTCTCTTTTCTTTTCTCAAACGGGGAATCCTTATTGAAAGCAAACACACAACACGACTGAAAGGAAAGCGACTTTACAAATAAGGAAATTATTTACAAAAGGCCTCAAAACCTTTCACAACTGAAATCAGCACTTACCTCTATAAAAAATATGATTCTCATCTCCATGTATCAAAGGTAAACTGAAATCATTACTTCCATTAACTTGATCAAATACACTACGTTGAATCTTCAGCACATCAAACAAAAGGCAATCAACAAACTCACCATCAGTTGGAAAAACTAAGTTATCAAACCATTATGAATGTTGATCATTGTATGACACAAAAATATCACATCCTTCACTATCATTGACTTGCTGAAAAAACAAACATTCCAACTCCATCACATAGTTGGAAACATGTTGGTTCACTTCAACACATGCTTGGATATCAAAGAGATTTTTTTCATATTCAACCTCATATGTATCATGCAAACAATCAAGGGAAACATGATGAACCATAACTTCTTATTTCATACTTAGTTCACCATGAGAAACTTCATTCATTTTCAAGTTACAAGAATTTTCAAGATCAACATTAGAGGAGGATTGATCATAACAGAAGGGAGTTGAATCAAAATTTTCACCCTTGTCAACACAATCACATGTTTCGTAATCTGATACAGTATTAAAATCATCTAAAATCTCAATTGTTTCTTCATATAAAGGATTATAAATCATATGAAAACCCTTCTCAAAAGTATTATGGCAGAGTGTTGGTTGATCCATATCTACCTTGTCATCAAAAAATGGATTAAAAACTTCATTAAACCCACCATCAATTTCAAAATTACAGCCATCATCAACGAGGGAAAAATATGAATCAACATCATTACTACTTGAGCAACCATCATTGCTATGAATTCAAGAAGATGAACAACTATAACTATGATTTTTAGAAAGAAAATCCTGACTGATTTTAATAAAACAATATGTTGTTTGAAAAGGTGCTTGTGTTGGGACAACATATACACAACCATATGAAACACTTGACAAGTCTTTATACTCTTTCTCTACCAATTACTCACAAATACTTCCTTGGACATCCCCATGTGATAGAAACATGGATTGAGTAAAATCTTCCTTATTAGAAACAAGGACTGAAACTTTGTGGCTCATGTCTTCTTGTGAAAAGGAATAACCACAACAATTTCTATCTTCATCATATTCATCCTCTTGTTGTTCACCAAAATCTTCCTTAAATTGAGACAAGAAGTCTGCACTTTTGTGTTGAATAGAAGAAAAATCTATAGACTGAAAGGAAAAAAATTTCACTAAAGATTCATCTTCATCATTATGTTGTTCATCTACTTCATCATCAACATAATAGTCCACATTATCAGTAAATTCACCAGCATAATAAGATTCAACATCATCATCATAATAGCTAGATTCAATATCACTAGATTCAACATCATCAACATAACTAGATTCAACATCCTCAATTGAATCTATCCACTCTATAGTACGCTTAATTTCTTCTTCTTTAAGGGATAATGACCAATTTACTGATTCAAGCACACAAAGTTCTAAAAATGGATCAATCCACGCTAATTCTGGAAACTCAACAGATGCTATAAGCTTGTCAACTGCATCGCGAAACCTTTTATAAAACAAATAGTATGATTCTTTCTTTCTTTCCCCTATCTCATATCTTAAAATCAACAGGGCTTTCTCTTGGATTCTTTGCTCTTCCAATGCAATTTCTCTATTATATTTTTCAAGCTCTGCCTGATATATCTCAGATATAGAAAAATTACATTTATCCATTGAAAATGGACTCTTCATTGGACCATTCATTTGACAACACAACTTATTTTGTGATAGATCTTTTATCCAAGTTTATGCAATCATTTACTTCATGAAACAACATCATACTTTTGATTTTTAAAGATGAAACTTCAACCAAGAAGCATGACACATTTCAAATCTATTTTTCCCTTTTTCTTAGTGACTTGATCACCTATTAAGGGACTTTTTCTTTCTTGTAAAAATAGATGATTACCTAGACAAAAATTTGCAGTTGTTGTTCTTTCTTCTTCTTTACTGGATACATGGCAGATCTAGAGCCTTTTTTGTAGCTCCATCAGATTCTTTTCTTGCAGAGTCACCACCTCCTTCCAGAGGAAAATTTTCAAACAAAAAGAGCTATTTGCAAATCACATTTAATTCAGGGTTCATTCCAACTAGCAAAGTCACACAATCTTTTTTAAATTCCCTGCAAATATAAACACCTTCTAGGCTGTTCTCTCTCAGAGATCTAAAGTAAATTTCAGATTCTTGTTCTTGATTCTCTTTCAATCAAATTTTGATATTGGTTTAGCCAAGCAAGGAAACAATCATCTTAAACTTGTTGATCTTAAACTTCACATAATACTGATGGTTACAATTTTATAGTAGCACAAAACAACCAGGATTTTCCAAGTTCAAACAGAGTCACCACCGACAACAAGTATGGGATAATTTTTAATAAACTGATCAAGAAATGGACAATAGACAATTAGTCATTACAAACTTTACAAAAATCCACTTCTCCCCAGTAGAGTCACCATTTTGTTAGTACGAATCAGATGGGAACACTTAATCTGAAACTTGATTTAACTTTAAAAAACACCAGAGATTCTCTGAAAGGCTCAACAAGACCATTTCATATCTATCCCTAGCAGAGTCGCCAATTTGTTAGCACATTTTCTTGCAAATTGGAGAAGAACTCAAATCTACAACTCTCTTTAAGCCAACAAAAAATGAGTAGGGAAAAAGGCTAATTAACAAGGATATAATCCTTCTACACTTTGAGCTCCACAAGCTCAGGCGGGTGCACCTATCTTCAGACTCACTGCTTCACAGTAAATCTTACAGTGGATTAAGGATTCTCATCCTTCTTCTCTTTGAGCTCAAAGGCTCAGGAAGGCTAACCTATTGGATTCAATTCTTTAATGAATCACCAACAATGTCTGTACTATTCAATACAAATTCTAAACATCCATGTTCTTAAACAAGAAATGAAAGATTAATCAGATTTTAAATAAATTTGATGATGAGACTTGCATAACCAGCAAAGACCAGTGCCTTATCTATTGGGCAACAGAGTCAAATAAAGATACATCCATAGAAAAACCTCTAACTCCAAACATACAGAAACCAAGCGAAGTGCCTTACAAATCACTCTTTTCACTCTAACACTTGGATACCAAATTCATGTGCAAACCTTGAACCCTCATAATTTGTCTCTAATATTTACTCCCTCCTTGAAAGAAATTTAAAAACACAACTCATAGCTACCTTATAACTAGTGCATTAAAATTCCTTACAGATTAACACACAAGATTTCAAGACAAGACACAAAGACATTGACAAGTATTAAACAAGGGTTCCACTGTTTTTCCTTAAATCGCTATCTGATTCAGCATATTTACAAGACAAAGAACTCAGAAAAACAAGACTCAAGAATCAGAATACCGCCCAGCAGTGTTAATTTAACCATCTTTGTAACAATAGAGAAGAAGAAAGATATAGGAGAAAAGGAAAGCCAAATTCAGCCACCGACACCTGTATGTTTCCAAACAAATATCTCCTCCTCCAAGGAAATGATCTGATCTCCTTCAGCAACTGCCTCTTCTTGCAATCATTCTCTTCAACAAATTTGATTCCAAACCTCTTCAAAATCTGATTTCATTCTCTGTAAAAATACCTTCCATGAATGCATATTTCCAGCTTGAAATAAAAATATTTCACAAGACTATATAAGACTTTGATGTTTTAATGCTTTAATCTTGCACATTATTTCAATTTTTACATTTTATCTCATTTCCATGCACTTTTGACTTTATTTCCCCTTTATAATTTTGCACAGACTATAGTCATTTTAAATATTTTTACCTTTTAAATCCTGCACATCTCTGTCTTTGAAATTTCTCTTTTTATGCATACTCTTGCCTTGAATTCACCAGATTTTACCACTTGTCAAGTGCTGGTTTGCTGCCCTTTAACTAGCTCCAAGAACTCTTCCTTAACCATGGTTTATCCGGAGATCAAGAGATAAGCTAGTCTCTGAATCTCAGAATCATTTTTCTAACCCTAGTTTTGTTCTTAGATTTTGTGAGAACCCTTGATCTTGATCTCAATCAGACATTTGGGACGTGATCTCTGAATGAATTCCACTTAACCACTAGCATCTTGTGACTATGCGTTGTGGTTAGTTGACTGCTGGGTGGAATCTCAGAATGTTTGGCACTTAACCACTAGCATCTCGTGACCTAGCATGGTGGTTAGTTGACTGCTACTCATCTACCTCAGGATGCATGCACATCTAACCAGCCTCTCATGTGCCATGCACTCACCATGTCACCCTCCATCTGGCCTACGAATCTACCTAAGCGCCTGCATCACATACTCCTAGAACCTTGCACGACCACACAATCCAACTAGGCACGCTGCTGATGTCAGTGTGCGATCGCACCCCTATCAACACCTGTCAACACCCGTCGTCACCACCTACACGCCACTTGTCCACCAGCTCATTGCCAAAATTTGTTACCATTAGAGTGGGCATGCTTCCAAACGTGCTACTCATGTGTGAGTGTCAAGAGCCTCCTACTCTTCTTCACATTACAATATGTTTGCACTGTTTCTTATAAACATCGGTGAAGTCCTCAACCCCACCAATGTGGGACTAATTTTCTGAATATTTTAAAGCTCTGTGCATTTTAGCACCCAAGAACATAGTTTATTATCCCTCTGGTTAGTGCAGCACAACATTTAATTGGCTAAGGGGCCCACCCATGAGCCTTATCTCTTTACTTCAAACCATGTTGTAAGCACTATAACTTATAAACACTGTTGATTTCTGTCACCCCACCAATGTGGGATTAAACTTTTGAATTTTTTAAAGCCTTTTCAACTCGTACGCCAAAATAAGTTTCCATCTACCCCCCTCCAACACAAATTTACAATGGATGAACCGCCTAAGGCTTCCTGAGCCTTCTAATTCACATAAAAATGAGAGCGCGAGGCTTATAAACACCATAAAACCCAATCAATTATTGAATGTGGGATTAAACCTTTTCACTATCTGCACAAAAATGTCCAGATTCAAGTAAATCCTCTAACTTTGTACTGCACAACCTTTGCATATATCTCCTTCCAATTTGCATTTTGTTTATGGTTTTAAAAGATATAACTTACTACCTGTGCAGGTCTCCAATAGCTTTACACCTGCCAATAGCATTTGAATTATTTTGTTTAAATGCCCATGCATGGACTCCCCATTAATGTTGCATAGAGTCTTTAAGTTCTATCTCCACGCTACACTTTGCCTTGGTCCCCTATGCATGATTCATCCTTATCTCCTGCGCAGTCTCCACTTGCCTTCTTAAATAGACCATCCTTCTTGCGCAAGTAGCATGCTATGGTTTTACACTTTCCAATAACATTTTTTCTTAAGTTTTAAAATACTTTGCCTCCATGCGTGAGCTCCTCCATATATCTTTATTCGTTGGTCTCCTCCTAATTTCTTTGCACAGACTTCTCCACTTATTAGGTTGTGGCATTTGGTTTGACTTGCCAAATTCATTTGCAAGAAAGTTTTAAAAGGATACTTTTTTTTAAAAGACACACAAACTCCTTTGTCTTTAGTGCAGACTCCTCCATCCTGCGCAATTGCTAGCTTTTCCATTTTATATTCTGCGCAAGGATCATGTGCTGGTATTTTCTCAAACATCATGCATTGTCTCCCCTTTGTTTCATTTTTAGATTTTGGTTTCACACCTGCCAAATACAATGGCTTGGAGACTTTCAAAGCCTCTGACTCTCCATGTATGCATTGGCTCTCCCAAATTGAAAGCACAAGCTTTCTTTGTAACTCATGTGGTTTCTTTCATGAAAAGATGGAAAAGATAACTATAAAAAAAAAATTCTTTTATCCTTCATTTCATGATTTCTATAATGTGCAAACTCTCAAAGTTTACACCCGCTACTTGCACTTGAATTTGAAATGTTTTAAAGTATTATCCGCAATTTTATTTTGTGCATGTTGTGATGGTGTAATGCCAGTTAAACATAATTCTTTAAAGCATCCTTTAGGTTCTCACATGTGCCTCAAATGTGCCTTATACTTGATTTCACACTCTAAGTATAAACCATTGCGCAATCTGACCATAAAGCATGAAAGTGGTGGACTTTACAATCACTTTTAACCTTTCTGCAAACTGATCTCATTCACAACATCTGGCCTCTGGAGCCGACTTTAAAAACTGACTAAAAGGCCTCATAGAATCATGCAATCCGAAAACTATGCTCACTTGCAATATATGAGTACACATGCCAATGGGATTTGCGTGAAGGCATTAGGGTTAATAGATATCATTGATCAAAATGAGCTACTTCATTTATTCTTTAATTGGAAGTATTAAAACACATGCAAACCCTGCCCAAAATGCAACTTGGAAAGATACTGGATCAACTCCCGAGGATCCGTCACTTGGCATAGTGATTATTTAGAACATACTGGGTATGCACGCAAAAGGGATTTACCTGATTCAACTCCATGTGCAAGGTGTAATTGATCAAACATGGTGATTCTGAAATACTATGCAAGTGCAAATGTCAAGATAGCAAAAATTACAAATGGATTAGCCTTTGCAAAAATAGGGAATCATGCCTTGCGGCATAACCACTAATCCAGGTAGTACACTTACATGCAAAGAGTGTAAATCCATAACTGGCATCCTAAGACAACCATCTAATATGAAACTACAATCCTTTGAAAATAGCAACTCGACAAAATTAATTCTATATAGCACTGAGGATCTGTAGAAATTGCTTTTGGATTCGATTCCACAAACCTACCAAAAGAGACCCTTAGAGTTTGAACCTTTGAAAATGGGTTCATTTGCATACATGAAATGCATAAATTCAAGTAGCTTTCTCTACCAGTCAACCGATCATTTATCATTGCTTCTCAAAGTCAATCACTTAACAACTTTGTTAACTCAAACTCAGTGAAAATACATAAATTGGATTTAGAATCAACTGGGAAAAGTGGTCAAATGGATTGACCAAAGTCTGAAAATCTTTAGAGAAGTTCACTTCCAAGTTTATAATGAAGGGGAAATTTCAAATCTTTATGTCACTGAATGAGGTAGAACTCTTAAGACCTCAGAGTAGGGCAATTAGAATTCTAGGCAAAACAGAGAAACAAGGCAATTCTGGATAACCAACTTTGGGGGATCCAAAAACTTTTCAAGTAGACTTGAAATTGCTTGAGTTTTGAAACATAATTTCTCTGATATACATATTAAACATTCCCAAAGTAGTGGTCCATGGAAATCAATATAACATAAGTTATTTAAATACAAACTGGGCCTGTTACAAAAAAATGACACTTAGGCTGCAAATGCAGAATTAGACAAGTGCTCAAAACAAGACATCACGAAATAAATCAAAACATGAATCTGACATCTTGGGATGCCTTCATATGTCAAAACAAGGGTAATGAACACCTGACATGCATGGTATACCTCAAAAATTCATCTGGGAAAAGAGGCACAAAAAGCAATTATAGGGGGTCAAAAATGCAAAAGATTAACAAGGTACTCAAAAACCCTTGTTGCATTTTTGAGTCCCAACAAGGCCTATTCAAAATGATTGTCCATTATCTTGTCAAGAATCCAATATTCATATCAAAACTCCTACCTCATCTTCACAAGTGGCTCCATGTCAAGAGGGTGATCCTAAGTGTGAAGAAACAAATATCAGTAATGATCAAGATCAAGCCATTATCCAATCCCTTCCAACATTTGACGAAGGTCCCATATCCCTAGATTCTGAGGATGATCCTCTCATATCCTTCCATTTCTTCCAAGAATACATCCATCTACCTCAAGAGCTACATATCTCTCCTCCTCCCAAGCAAGATCAATATATCCTTTCCACCATCTCTAATGAGCCTATTGAAAATCTAGAGAAAAGCAACCTTTGTACACCATCTAAAGATCCTTTTCAAGATCAAAGTATCCCATCATCCCCTTGTCATACTCTTATGTATCAAAAAACCATCACTCCTAAAAATCACTTGCATATCAATAAATCCCCTCAAGCTTCATCTTCTCCTATCAAAATTGCTCCTATCAAAGCTACTCATGCACCTATTGATATAAAGATGAATTCAAAAGAGAAGATCCTTGGTCATGCAACTCACTCTAAATATGTTGATATCCCTTCCACACCTTATCTCCCTCCATTTTAAAATAAGCATAAGCCTTCTCCATCCTCCAAGTCCATTCTTGGTCCCTATTTCCCAAAGCTGAAACCGTCAAACCTTCCATCTATATTGGGTCCTTATGTCCCTCCATCCACCATGTCTATCACTAATAACTTGTCACTCACTTACTCTATCCCCTATCAAGATCAATAAAGACACGAATCCTTGAACCCTCCCTATCAACCAATCCATATGAACCAGCCATATGAGGCCTATTCATCCATAATTCCCAAGTCTTTTAGAAGCAATTTGGATGTGCAACAAAGAAATAAGAAATTCAAGAATCCATTTTATATATGAAGATCACTATGTCCAGTCTAATCGACATGTGATTGCAAAGAAACATGAAATATTCAAGAGACCACAAGGGTCCACTAAGAAAAGAATAAAATCAAAGAAAATATGAGTTCCTAAATCCATCATGGAATAATTGCATTTTAAATCATCCAAAAGCAAAGGAGAATAAAAAATTATGTGGATTCCCAAGTCTCTCTTATAAGACTTGAAAAAAAAAGGGAAAATTAGAGTTGGCATCCAAGCTTCCAAAGTCTTCCACTTCATATCTATCTAAATATATCTCATCTTCTAACTCTATTTTGGGTCCTCATGTCCCAAAATACACTACCTTGAATTATTCACCCCATTCTCCATCCATCTTAGGTCCTCATGTACCAAGATCCATATCCACTCATACATCAAAGCCTCAAGCTATTCCATCCATTTTTCCTCCATCCGTCCACTACCCTTCAAGGTGTATGTCAATGTTGATCTTATCACCATTTCCATCTACCTCTACACAAACCTTTCAATACCCTATCCGATATCCTGCACCTACCTACTACCCATCCATCCCATATCATTCCATTTGTCTTATCCAATCCATCACATAAATCATCCTTGGCTACCATCTTCCTTATCCTCCATATCATTCTTCTCTACCATCACCTTATCAACATCTTTGAGAATACTTTCAGTGGCCTTGGCCTATCATAGCATATCCTTCAAAGGAGCACTATCCAAAGGAAAGAGACTTAAAGTTCCTCCATAAAATTATAAGTACAAAAAAAAAGAGAAAAAGTGCCTTGGTGAAAACCTAGTAAACAGGTGCCTTTGTAGCAAAAGTAAAGAGAAATAAATCCATCCTATGGTGAAAACTACTTGTTTTGGTGCCTTGGATAAGTACCATTATCAGATCAAAATTAGAAAAGGTGACGAATGGAAGACTTCTTTCAAGACAAAAGAAGGTTTGTATGAGTGGTTAGCTATGCCCTTTGGTTTAACTAATGTACCGAGTACATTTATGAGGCTAATGAATAAATTTTTGAAGAAATTATTGAATAAATGTGTGATTGTATACTTGGATGATATTATGATATTCAGTAAGACCAGAGAAGAATATTTGATGCATATAAGACAAGTGTTGCAAATATTAAAGGAGGAAAAGTTGTTGATAAATTTGAAAAAGTGTTCCTTCATGAAAGAAGATCTTGTGTATTTAGGTTTTGTGATTTCAGCTAATAGTTTGAAGATGGATCCTGAGAAATTTGAAGCTATACTTAGTTGGCCTACACCTGAGAATGTCAATGAGGTAAGATTATTTCATGGATTGGCAAGTTTTAACAGGAAGTTTATCATAAATTTTAGTTCTATTTGTTATGCTATGACTGAGACAATGAGGGGATACAAAAGAGAATTCAAATGGACACATGGAGCTGATAAAAGTTTTGAGACATTGAAAAAAAGGATGTTGAATTGCCTGTGTTAGCCTTACCTAATTTTAATAAGGTCTTTCAAATTGAATGTGATGCAAGTGGAAGTATAATAGGAGTTGTTTTGACTCAAGAGGTAAACCTGTTGCTTTCTTTAGTGAAAGGTTGAATGATGCTAAAAGGAAATATTTTGTCTATGATCAAGAATTTTATTCTATTGTTCAAGCTCTGAAGAAATGGAGACATTATTTGATGCCGAGTGAATTTTTGTTATATACTGGTCATAAGGATTTACAATATTTGGGTAGTCAGAATAAGTTGAATTAGAGACATATGAAATGGGTAAAGTATTTGCATAATTTCACATTTGTGATCAAGCATAAGAGTGGAGTTTCTGACCGAGTTGTTGATGCATTGAGTAGAAGAATATCTTTGTTGACTGAAATGAGAATTGAGGTTCTTAGTTTTGAAGATATGAAGCATTTGTATAAAAATGACCCTAATTTTTTTGATCCATGGAGAATGTACAAAGCACCTATTCCCAATCAATCAAGTAAGTATGAAGACTATTTCATTCAAGAAGATATGATGTTCAAAGGTATTCAATTATGTATACCAAGAGGATCAATAAAAACTAATTTGATCAAGGAAAAACGTACTAGTGGTTTGGTTGGACATTTTGGAATTGATAAGACATTGAGCTTGCTTAAGGAAATGTATTTTTGGCCTCAGTTGTATAAAGATGATAAAAAGTTTATGAAAACTTGTGGTGTTTGTCAAGTTGAAAAAGGAGTAAGTCAGAATACTGGATTGTATACACCAATCTCTATTCATGAGAAACCTTAGAGTGATAACAACATGGATTTTTTTCTTGGCTTACCGAGGACAGTAAGAGGTAATGATTCCATATTTTTGTTGTGGATAGATTTTCCAAGATAACACATTTCATACCAAGTAGAAAAATATTAGATGTCATACATATAAAAAATCTTTTCTTCAAGGAGATTGTTAGATTGCATGGATTACCGAAGAGTATCATCTCTGACCGGGATAGTAAGTTTGTTAGCTATTTTGGGAGAATACTTTGGAAGAAGTTGGACACTGAGTTGAAGTATAGTTCTATATTTCATCCAAAGACTGGTGGACAAATAGAGGTTTTAAACCAAAGTTTGGGTAATTTGTTAATATGCTTAGTTGGAGACACACCGATTAATTGGGATTTGATATTGGCACAAGTAGAGTTTGCATATAATAGTTTAGTGAATAGAAGTACTGGAAAGAAATATTTTGAGATTGTTAATGGCACACAACCAAGAGGTATATTAGTCTTGAGAGATATTGATGGAGAAGAGAAGAGAAGTGATGAAGGAGAAAAATTTGTTGAGTTTATGAAGACATTGCATGAGGAAGTGAAACATAAGTTGGAGCAGAGTAATCAGAAATACAAGGATAGTGCAGATAGATCAAGGACACATAATAATTTTGAATTTGGTGATGTAGTTATGGTTCATTTAAAGAAAGACATATTTCCTATTGGAACATATGGTAAATTGAAGACGAAGAAATTTGGTCCTTGCAAGATAGTGAGAAGATTTGATAGTGGAAATGCTTATGAAGTAGAATTACCTGATGACATGGATATATCACCTATATTTAATATTTCAGATTTGTATGAGTATCATGAAACTGATGAAGAAGTGATAGTACCGAGTGGTTATCCTAAGAAATAGATAGAAGAATTTGAGTAGATTTTGAAATAGAGAGTTGGCATAAGTACAAGATAAAAGTATTACATGGAATATCTGGTAAAGTGGAAGAACAAACCGATTGAGGACTCGTCTTGGATTTCTCAATCTGAGTTGGATTCAATTAAGGTTGTACCTGATTCATGATCCAAAGAATGATTTCTTTTAACCCCAAGTGTCTGATGTAAGAGAATCTTGGGTTCTTGGCAATCTTGTATCAACCAAAAATATGTTTTTTTTGGTTCGGTAGCTTGTTGGTGACTGCTCGGTAAAGTGCTCGATAACTTCTTTGCTTGGTTGGTTGAAAGATTTTTGTTTCACCACTCGGGCTCAATTACTTGTTTTGGCTGGCTTCACCAATGGGGTCTCAGTGGTTGTTCTTGGCTGCCTGGTGGTTTTCACCAACTGGTCTCTATGCTTGGTAGTCTTTCTCACAGAGTTGGTTTTTGGACGTTGGATCTTCTGGCCGACGTAGGAATTTAATTTTTGTAGCGTAATTAATGTTTGGATCTCTCATTGGGATGTGTGTGGACCTAAATTTGAGTCTTTGTTGTTTCCTATGTTGGATCTTTAGGATCTTTGATGATGACCTCTTTTGTGGTCTCTTGTATATATTTAGTTTTTGTTCTTAGATTTGGGCGGTGTTTTTGAGAGGAATTGGGATACAAGATTTGGATCACAGGTTTGTGACCTCACAAGTATTAAGATCATTCTGTAATGATCTGAATGTATATAGACAAAACCAGGAAGGCCTTACATCCCAACATGTATGATGTTTGATGAAATAATAGGAATATTCTGCTTTCTTTCTCTCCCTTCCTGTGTAGTTGCTTCTGAGTTGTTCTGCAAGTTGGTTTTAATAGCTGGGAGTGCCTTGGGCCTTGTTTTTCCATACCCTCCTTGCATCACAAAATGAGGGTAGAAGATGTCCTTTTATACTTATTTGAGGATTCAAATTTGATAAAGACCAACCACAGATCTGGACCTCAGAGGAAGACCCTAATGTCTAACCCTAGGTCAAATCCTGGCTCAAAAACCCAGGAACAAGTAGAGAGGTCAAATTTTTCTAGGATGTTCAGGGATGTGAGAAGATACGGAGGGAGAAAATACATATGGATGGGATCAAGCATAATGAACATTCTGACCTTGAAATCACCAAAATGGGGTCTAATGGTTCTTAGAGCCTCCAATTATGAGTGATAAATTTTTAGGATGATACATTTAGCCCCCACTTTAGCGGGAGTATGAGACAAAATCATGATCACGGTAAAGTAGATTGAATGCATAAGGATGATCTCATCAAGTTCAAGGAGACAAAGAAATATCAAGCCCCCAAGTGACTCAAGTCTTCATCAAATCCAAAATCAATATGAGAGAGAGAGAGAGAGAGAGAGAGTCTTACTATGGACCACACAAAGGGAAAGTGTTGCACAAGATGACATTCAACGGTCTAGCAAGCACTGTTATGCTAGTCAATCCATCAAAAAGGACCAGGCCTAAGAAACATTTTTTTTCTTAGGGATCCTGAAAAGGAACGATCAGGCCTGAGGAAAGGATGTTTCCCTAGGGATCAAAGGAAAGGAGATCATGCCTAAGGAAAGACTATTTCCTTAGGGATCAAAGAGGAAGGATGAGTCCTTAAGGGAAGCTTGTTTCTGTTAAGGGATCCAATGAAAAAGGACAAACACAAGAAAAACATTATCTCCTTGGTCATCCACAAGATAGATACATTGCATGAAATTATAGTGTGTGTGTGTGTGTGTGTGTGTGCACGCGCGCGCGTGCAAAATGTGAGACATATAGTGAAGTGTATGTGCCCACACTAAATTGATTGTGAATGCCTTAATGGGAGAAATGAATTTAATGGAACATACATGCCTCCACAAGAGAAGTTTCCACTATGAAATGCCGCCAAGAAAGGAAAAATCAAGGGAAACAAGCACATGAGAAAAATATCACGGAAGGGATCTACTAACTTTGGGGTCAGTGGGTCATATGATAACTAAATTATATCATAATTATGTCAAAATGAATTGTCATCATCCACCCAAAGGTGGTATAACTAAAAACACAACATAATAATAACACATAAGAGTTACGAAGAAATATATTTTTGGGTTGACATCACGGAGACCAAAAATAATAGGTAGCTACTATTTTGCAACGTTCCCAATTACACAACACAAAAGCACATATACGAATAGTGGCACATGCATGACATAAAATGTAACAACATATAGAAGAAGTGAGATAAAAATAGAATAATTTTTATGACATTGTGATTCCTTTATCACCTTGCACCAACAAAGAAACAAGGGGTTTTTAAAGAAATCTAAACAAAAAATGTAACAAACAACACATCACAGGGGAAGCACATCATGACAAACAGGAAAACACACATAATCCACCATACAATAGGATCTAGTCAAGTGTATTATGTGCCCCCAATCTTGATCTGTAGTATTTAGGGAAGGTGGGTAACTCACAAGAGGAGAAACATCAAGCATAAAATAAGGAACAATAGCCAATTCCAAACAAGGACCATGCTATAAAGATGGGTTTCTTTGTTTGTCAGTAGGAGTGATAGATAATTGTTGTGAAAACATGGATGACAAATCATGATCAAGATCAATAATCTCACACATGTGATTAGAATAAATAGCATGGATATTATTGTTAGCATCAAAATAATCATCATCAACAATATCTTCTTCATCCAGATTAATTGTAATAGAATCCAAGATACATATAGAATTGTAATGTTTATTCAATTTCATATTTTTCAAATCAACATCCTCCTTTTGCTCAAGAATGGTTTTGTCAAAGGGAATCAAAGTAGTAGTGGGTGTATGAGATAAAGAAAGATTTTGGGAATCACACTGACAACATCTAGCATGACATTTATGATGGTGATCATGAGAATGACAATTATTTTTAGTTTTGTTGGAAATTGGTTGAGGTTCAGGATCAATCAACATTGGTTCCTTGTCTTCTTTAGGTGGAAGAACGAAAGGAACCACACTAGAATGAGAGATAGCATCGACATAATGTTTATAAGATATAGGAGGTGGATCAAAAGCATATATAGGAGGTGTAGGAAGAAGTCCACATCCAGAGAAAAGAGATAGAACATCTGTAAATCCCCACCAGGGAACCCATGATAAAATAACCTAACTTTACACTATGTTGATGCAATATTTTTTTTTTGTTAAATGTTAAACATACATAAACAATAAAAATGAACATTCAACAACACAAGTGTGGAATAAAGCACAATATATGTGCAAGTAACATTATTAACTTATGATAAGACATTATACCAACGTTCATAAAACCAGCTAACTATCCCAAGGGTTCCAAGACGTAGTTACTTTAACTACATTAACTAGACTACTAAGAATGACCATAAAATAATCACTTGATATATCGTACATTCATTTTAAAACTAAAATGAAATATTTCTAATTCTTTAATTAGCCATAATGAAATGCGAATATATCAATAAGGGAACTAACATATACATTGAATAGAAGGAATCAAGATACATTCACCATATTGATATAAAAAAAAGGTACAACCAAGAGGATACAATTGATAAATCATGGCACACATATAGTACATCTTCCACTGCACATGTCGTGGTGATCACAATAATGAATCACAAGTCATAAATATAATAAAAGTACATGTTACTCCAAAAGAGATTTTGTTGTCATTAGTTTTCTGCAAAGTCATATATTGGTGAATGTAACTGAAGGAAGGAAGTCATACAATGAAGGAGACACAGTCGGTAAAGACAACTGAGATAGCCACCAAGCACCGAGTGTTGGAAATGGGTTGAGTAACTAAGAGGGGAGGGGTGAATCAGTTACCACAAAAACAAATCCAAGTCAATAATGTAACATTTTTATGTATGTTTCCTAATATATGGTTATGGATGTTTCTATGTAAATTTTTCTTAATATTTTTCTAATGTTTTTGATAATCTTGTTTGTTAGATTTTGCAGGTGTTTTTTGTAACGTTTTCCTAATGTTTTGAAACATATGTAATAAAACTAAATTAATTAACTAACTAACTAACATATTATCTTAACTGGAAATTTTTTTTAACTAAATAACTAAATCTACATAAAACCATACTATTTATTGTTTACAATTAAAAATAACTAAATTACAACAAAAAATATTAAATAATATAACAACTACATAAATTAACAAAAAAACATTAAAAACATAAAGAAAAAATTTTTTTTTTTAAAAAAAAACACTAACCTATTTCAGCTAAAGATCCCAAAACCCTCTCCCCAAATCTCGGAAGGCTACACATTCAAATGAGTGGCTTAAGGCGATTTTGGGGTATATATTGATTTTAAGGGTTCCGACCGAAAGCATTTCGGCTGAAACTAGTCCAGACAAAATGGTTTTGGCTGGAACCCCTCTGCCACATCGATGCAACATGGTGTTGCATGTTCACCATGTATGTCCACTCAAAACCATTTCGACCGGATCAGTTTCGGTCGGAACTCGTTTTGGCCGGAACCTGTCGGTTGTCCTCTACTGCGACACAAGTTTGTAATTTTACCCTCAAGTTTCAGGTGATCTTTTTTCTTTGGATTTTTCATAGGCACATCATGCATTGTATTCAACACATCCTTGTGTTAAGAAGATGCATGTTGATCTTAGAAAGTTGTACCATTGGGTAGGGATGAGGCATGATGTTGCCAATTTTGTGGCTAAGATGCCTTGAGTGTCAGAGAGTGAAGGTGACACATTAGTATCGAGCAGGTATTTTGTAGCTATATTTAATTCTTGAGTGGGAGTGGGACACTATATCTATTAATTTCATTATTGGGCTACCTATGTCACTATTTTGTCATGATGCCATTATGGTTATTATGAAAAAATGTCTAAGGTGGCTCATTTTCCCCCTATGAGAGCTTCTTCTATTGTTTCTTTGGTACAACATGTGTTCATGGAGGATATAGTTTGATTGCATGGGATACCTTACAGGACCATTTTGGATGAAGATCCAGTGTTTACTTTTGCATTGTGGACTTTTCTCTAGCATGGGTCATGAAAATTAATTTTAGTTTAACGTATCACCTCAAGACTGATGGCTAGATGGAGCGGGTGAATTAGGTTCTTGAGAACATCCTTCACATGTATACAATGGACCAAGATTTGAGATGGAAGGAATACTTGTACCTTGTAGAGTTTTCTTATAATAATGGGTATCATAGTTCTCTTGACATGTAATCCTTTTTAGGCCTTGTATTGTCGATTGTGTCATACACCTTTGAGATATGATTGTTTGTAGGGTTGCTTTGTATTGGGTCTCAAAATACTTCTTGATATGGAGAAAAAGGTTGTTCATATTAGAGAACATTCATTCATTTCTTAGGAATGAAAAAAGGAGTATGATGATTCTCATAGGTTAGATCATCGCTTCTTGGTGAGTGACGATGTGTTTTTGCATGTTTGGACTCGAAAGAGCCCCATTTGTTATGGGAAAGGCTCTAACTTAGCACTGCATTTTTTAGGGCCTTTGGAGATCCTTGAGAGGATTGGTCTTGTTTCCTATTTCCTAGTGTTGACACCTATCCTATTGTGTATCCATAATTTTTTTTATGTTTCTATTTTGACAATGTATTCCTGACGTGACTCGTGTTCTTAATTGGGGTGATTTATTGGGAAAGGATGGACAACTTTCTTTGGATCCCATCAACATTCTTCAACATCATAGGCTTATCCTCAAGGGCTGATACATTGAGTAGGTAAGGTTCCAATGGGACCTAAGCAATGAAAATTTAACTACTTGGGAGGATGCTTAATGGTTTAGATATTTATACTCTTATCTTGTTGTTGACTACTAGGAGTAAGCCTATGCCTAGGGGGGATGTAGTGTCTCTCATGGTTTTATTCTGAATTGTCTTGTTTTTGTTTGAGCTAGACCCTTCTATGTGTTTCTGTAACTATTTTTATGTTGTGATTTTGTATTGGCATTGTGAGATGAACTTGATTATAATGCATTCTTTTTCTATTATCGATATCACTATTGACATAGATGATAGGTTATAATTGTGTTATCAATGATGATCATATGTGCATGATGAACCTACTATGATGTAACATGATTATCTATGATGATATATAGTTTATATTATATCCAAGGATATTTTATTATTTTATCTTGATGTTATTACTGATTCACTGATGTATGTGCTAGTGGTCACTATGATATTGTGCTTTAAGTCATGCTTAGTTATTATCTAATTTGGGGTTTTAATTAATATATGCTTTGAATGTCATAAAATACTATTTAATGCTTTAACTTAAATGAAATTATTACTTATGATATTTATTGAGGATAAAATATGAAAGGAATGGTTTGGAATACATAAGAATCATTATGCTACTAAAACTTTCTTTCACTAGTTTCATTTCTAGATTATTATATATGTGCTTCGGTTATTTATACTATGAGCAATAACACTTGATGTGTACATGTTGTAGTGAACAGGTACCAGACATTGACTCCGCCTAGTTCCATAGGTCTAAGCGCGGCTTATTCCCAATAATAGCAGTACATGAGTTAGTTACATTAGTCATTCATGATTTTAAACAATATCATCCCTATATGGATGATAGATCTATATTTTCTATATTATACATTTTCTTATTATGTGGGTAAAGTCCATACCTCCTTGTATAAATATGATAGACTAGTATTTGCTTACATGCATTGTAGAATAACAACAGTTGTAGCGGTTGAGTTAGTTATTAGTATGTTGAGTTTAATTATTATTTGGTCAATTTATGTTTTCTGGCAAACTGTCATATTGTTATTCCATTTGATTGGAATTATCTAATTTAATCCATGTTGGGTTTGGGTTAATTATTTGGGTTTTAATTTATTATTTTAAGTGGCTTTTGATTTTAGCCTTTTTTCATTTTGTGTGAAAAATGACTTTAATTGTGAAAATAGAGTTCATTTTCCACACTTATGCATTTTGGAACTCCAAAATTCGCAAAAACCCTCTTTGAGAGAATTTTATCTTTTTCTTATTGGGAGTGACTTCTCTATTGGATTATTGCAGGCATTGGCTCGTTGGATTCGTGTTGAGATTGATCTTCTTTTTTGAATGTCTCATTAGATTTTGTGGAGTTTTCACACTTATTTCTTTGTATTGGTGTTTTCTCCATTTGAGGTAAGAAAACCTCATATTCTCTTTTTTCTTCAAATTTTTTATTTCCTTCTTGTTGCATTGATTTCATGGGATGATATTTTAATCATCCCTCACTTCCTTGATTCATTTAAATTCTTTTTTGGGCTTATGTATTTATGAATTTTGAAATGAATGTTATGTTGTCCAAATTTTTGGAGTTTGAATGAGTTTTGGATTTGAGTGTGTTTTTGTGGTGTTAGTATTATATAGAACCAATGGGTATTTTTACTTTTCCAAATTTTGAAGTTTGATTTTTGAATCTTTTTTCGTGGTCATCAATGGTAGAAATGGCCTGGGATTGGTTTTTGGTCCAAGTTAAATTTCATAAAAGGTTAGATTTGTATGGTTGTTATGTGTTTTTATTATGTAGAGTAATGGATTTAGTATATGAAATTTCAATTATTAAAATATTTGATTTTGTTCCCTCATAGTTTGAGCCATATGAGTGTGCTTCCATGCATATGATTCTACCTTTGTTTTATGGCTTGTCTTTGCATTGTTTGAGTTGTAATCATGATTTTATGGATGTTAGTATTGAGACAAGATCCCTATCATAGAGAATCATGTCTATTTTATGGGACCTTAAGAGGTCTATACTCTTGGTTGAGACCAGTTGAGTGCTCCTCATTTCATGAAGGAAGTTAAAACCTCTTAGAGTTCCTTGCTTTGTGTTTATGACTCTTTCATTGTATTTTTTATTGCTTCACCATATACAGGCATGAGTTAAATTTTTCTATGTGGATGTATGGTGTTTAGACTGCATCCTTAGAATAATAGAGTTATGCTCATTGATGGATCTTTGAGAGACCCATGATGTCTTCGAACTCTCTCCCATTCCTAAGGATGTAGGCAAAGTAGTTGTAGGAAGTGGAGCCTTCTCAAGAATAGTGCTCATTAATATCTGGTCCAATGCTTTCTGAGTCTCTTCAGTAACTTCATCATATTTTCTTGCCATAATCTTTACTATTCTAGTCTTAGTTCTCAATAAAGGTTTCAGTTCTTTAAATATTATGTCTCTTTCTTGCATAGAAACTATAGGCAACATATTATCAATTTCTTGATTTCTGATAGTTTCATCCTCAACTTGTGCTAGCTATTTCCTAGTCTCCAATCTACCATATAATTCTTCAGGTATATTGCCTTCTATCTGCAATAGATTCTTCTTTAAAATAAGTAAATGATTAACTACTGTATGCACCCTAAAATGGTCGCCTAGACTTTGGGCCCCATTTATTATTTTATAAATTTATCAAATTTTTGAATCAATGCTTTGGAACATTTTCAATTCAAATCAATTTCCTTGATCAAATTGTAATTAATTCAATTAATTCAATTATTTCAATATTTCCTAAGGTTT
>MU226070.1:841388-853436 GCA_018584345.1 Thuja plicata | reverse complement strand
GCATTTCATTGTAGTTTTCATATTTGTTTTCATAGTTGCATTGTCATAGCATCCATAGCTTCATTTCATAGCTTAGTTTCCTTTTATGCAATAGAATAATCTCACATAGTCTAAATAGGAAGGCTTGTTAACACTTGTCTTTCCTTTCATAGATTAGTTGCATTGTACTTTCATTTTCATAGACTACTTTGCATTATCATTTAGATTTGCATTGCATTGCATACATTTGGTTTCATTGGAGATATTGTCATTCTTGCCCTTGTTTTCATTGTGAATCTCTCGTTGTATGGTTTATTGGCAAGGTCATGAGTTTATAGCTCTAGCTGAGAGCAATTTTACAAATCTTGCAACTCCATGCATAAAGAGCTATGGATCGATTTGTGAGGGCTCATTCTTGAGTTTCCTTGCATGTAAGGATCCATAGAAGTGCACTACTTTTGTGTGTACAACTACAACATCCTCAATCCAAAGTTTATCAGTTTCCTCATACCTTTCATAGTATTTATTAATAGAAACTAACTTCCCTTGCTCGATAGCTCTCTTCTCAATCATCTTCAAGTCAGGTTTCCATATATGCTTGTCACTTTTAGGTTTCTTCTCTTCTCTCACAGTTTTTTGTTCTTTAGGTGGTGAAATCTATCTATTGGATCTATTACTCACTCTAGGAATAATCTTTTCTACCTGCGAGGTCTGTTGTGGTGGAGGGGAGGTTACATCAATAACCATAGGAGGTGGACTATCTACCATCACTACTTCAAGAGGTGTAAGAGCTGCAGTATCAGTACTTGCGAATGTAGAAGATCACTCTGCTAACTTCTTCTTAACTTCCTTCAAATCTTCCTCTATGAATCCTGCTTTAATACCACATTCATGCACAATGTTGTCTACTTTTATTTTCCTCAAACCTATGGTTTGTTCCTCTCTTACTTTAACTAATTTTTCCTCATAGGTTCCCCATCTCTCCTTAGATGTATCTATCTTAGATGCTAGGACATGTTTGATTTTCATAGTTAATACCTCAGAACTTACCTCATATCCCATAGGATAACACCATTTATTCCTTGGTATAACTGCTTCAAAGCATACACAATTAGTTTCAACCATGAAATAGATTGTATCCTTCTACTTCTCAATTAAGTCTTCAGGTATTGTGTATCTTTCTTTCATCTGCCCCTGAAGAATCTTAATCATACCAAACAAATCACCATCAACCCATGTGTTATTTTTTCTTCTGTAACTATCAAAAATTTGTATACCAATAGGTATCCCTTTTCTTCAACCACTAGGGTGCATGCCTGGAAATTTGTGCTCATTGTGTAAGTAAATATGCATCAATAGTGAACCAAATCTAAAGGTCTTTGATCTGTCTTTCTTTATCAATTTCACATTCTCCAGAAATTGTTGTGCTAACACTTCGCATAGATTGTATTTTGTATTCTCTTTCACCATTCTATATGGCATCATGATAACTCCTCCAGATACTGAATTAGGTCTACTACTATAGTAGAATTTGTAACCAAGTATCATAGAAATCAATTTTACATCCTGTTGCACAATGTTGCTTAGAGACATAGCTTGCCTGTCCCATTTTGAGTGTGTTAGGGTTTCAACTTGCTTCTTAAAATGTTTCTCTGCTACAGGAATGATTCTAGTATTATCCAATTGAGTAATCTCATGAATCAATTCACTACAAATCTTCACAGGTTGCTCGCCTATCCAAATAAACTGATCATGTACTCTACTCAACAATATCTTAAACCATTCTTCTTCTTCAGATTCATATAAGTCCATAATTTTCATAATGCTCAATTGATCAATATTTTTCTGATTCATCTCTCATAATGCCTTTGTCAGTCATATACTCCATTTCAGTATAAATTTCATCAATACCCAATATATCATACTTACAATGAATGTATGCCCTAATGTCTTCTACATGTAAAACTCTGTATGGTGTCTGAGAAAATGCTCCTTTAGGGTCTTCTTCACAAGACTTGAAAGCATGTTTCTTGATTTTATATCTAGGTCAATCTACAACATCATAAATAATAGGTGCATCCATAACTAGATGATGTAAATACCTCTTACACGTTGAATTCCAAGTTTTCACTTCAATCAATCACGCAAGGAAATTGTAAGATAGACTAAATCTCTCTACTCTCTGATTTCCTTAGGTTGTTTCTTGTCAAATGGTAAGGAAATAGATAATCATATGGTGCTTTATACAATTTTAAGTCATTAAAAGTTCACATTACCCAATTTTGTCCAGTCGACTATAAATCTTGCGATCACACAATAAGCATCGTTCACTGTTCCGCTCTTAAATATATACTCCATGATGTCGGCCACAATCATACCTAAGCTTGTTAGATCTCAATCCACAAAATCAAGGGTGATATATATTTTGATATCTTCATCCAATGCTCCCCCTAAGGCCATGATCATCCAATTAGGTTGATTATGCTTTGTTACCATTAGGAGAAGATCTAGTAGCATCTACCGTCTCTCCCTGAACCAATATCTCACTTGTCTCTTTGATCTTCCATATCTTACCACTATTTTTATCCTCTGCTTTCTTAAAACAATTGTCAAAATCATTCTTCAAATCTGCAACACTCTTACCAATATCATTTATATTCTTCTGTGTATTCATAGGAGGTGGTACTCTTCTGTTGTTTACTCCATTATACCTGTAAAACTTCGCTATATGACCTAGATTATTGCATTTGTAACATATAGGTGGTCTTCTTTCCTGATTTACTTGTAGCTTACAATACTTCACAATGTATCCAAGATTATTACATCTGTATTATGTAGGTTTCACTGTAGGTTCTCTTCCATTGTCTTGTCTATATCTAGATTTATTAGGTTTCATGCATTCTACTTTCTTGTGCCCATATCCATTACAATTAAAACAATAACTAGAAAAGGTCTTAAAAGGGGCATTACCTCTGCAATCCCTTTTCATGTGTCCAAACTTGTTACAACCAAAGAATCTACCATTACATGTCTTTATCAAACTTATCACTGTTACTCGGTTAACAAATATATTTTGTTATTACTCGGTTAACAAAGTAATCTTAAAATATTAACTGTGATTTATCCTTTAGCGATTAAGTGTAGAAACATAAAGCATAAAAAAAAAAAATGTACACAAATGACACCAAGATTTAATGTGGAAACCCAATTTGGGAAAACCACCAATTGCAACTAGTTACTATGTTTCACTCTTCTGAAGTGAGCCCTGTTAGGAGCCAACCTTGTTAAAGGTTAAAAAAAAACATTGTTCGGTGTGACCCTATTAAAGGATTTAATCAACTTGTAAGGAGTGGCCTTTTTAGAGGTATTCAAACACTTCCAAGTAGAAATGCCACCTTGTGAGAGGATTTATGAAAGATTGTTAAATCTACTCTGTAAAGAGATTTGGATCACTGCTACAATTATTAGAGAGTAACAATGGATTGAACTGTTTGACAAAGCAACTATCTTTGTTGATTCAGATCTTTGCTCTGGATTTAAACTGGATCCTCACTGATCGAATATTCTATTGCAGCTCTGTCTATATGTTATGTCCTTAATCAAAATTCTATCTTATTTTGCCTTCACTCTTCATATAAAAACTCTGCTATGTATTTCTTTTTCACACTCATTCAATCCAAACTTGACCTTGTATAAATATTATAGGCCTTGTCAATTAGGCTTGAATAACCTTCCAAATAAATAATAAAACTTAAGTTTTTTGGCTGCATATAAACAATTAAACATAAAGTGTAAATTGTTATTAGTCGGCTGACACTAAATGCATAACTTGGTTAACACTGTAATCCTTCAATGCCCAACCATTACTGTATTGCCTGAGTGAACTCGGTTAGAATTGAAAATCACTTTGGTCTTCTTCAATGATTGAGAGAGATTGACATACGCTGACTGTGCTCGGTTAGGTATAGACCTTTGTGTAACATCACTATATTTGTGTATACATCAATGACAATACACAATTGAATAATTGTCATCAACACCGAGCATTTATCAAGAAGTGAACAAGTTGCACATACCAAGTTATGCAAAGACAGTTACCAAGCACTCATAAACATCGAGAAGAGAGCACAAAGTTATTGAGTAAGCATATGTATGTTACTAAGAACTCCAAACCTGACATTTCATTTAAATTTAGATACATTGTATCTAGACACTAAATAGGAAGTGTTGCACAGAGTTCAAGGCAAAATTTAGGTGAGTCATAATAGTACAAATATGAATCTCCTGAAGGATGTCTAAAATTAATACATAATATAATACAATGTAGACATCTCATGATAACAATACAAAATCTCCAAGAAATGAACAAGAAGATAGAAAAAACAATTAGGATCATCCAAAAATAAGAGCATGAACATCAAATCTCAATGGTAATAGAATCACTACAACCTGACCATGTTGAACCTAGAGGTCCATGCCAATGTGTTGAGGAGATAAATACCAGGCCTCACTCAAAGAAACAACCAGAAAAGAAAGACTAATGGAAAGGTACACATATAAAATGGTAATAAATAGTAATAAGGTTAACAAGTATAAATTATCATAACACAAATTAGGTGTACCAAATGCTCATGTAGGAACCTAGAACACATATAGGGAAGTTTCATCACATAAGTCAACTCTTGAGTTAGCTTGGTAGTCTCTCTAGACCCTAGCCCCCGAGTGATTGTATGCGGTATTGGTAATCCTTTTGTACAGACAATGAAAATCAACTATGTCAGACCTCAATCAAGAATCGTCTCCCACTCTCATCCTAGTCTATACTATCACTCAAGGAATGAGCAAGGCACACATATTATCTTACTTAATATTTCTCTCCTAATAAATTTATTAAGTTGTCACTTATTAACTCAACTTACAATGAGTTACCCTGGCAACCTCCTTAGGGCCCCGACCCCCATTGCAAGACACTTCCCCTCTATGCTCCTAGATAACCTACCCTAATGCTCCAACAAAAATAAATCAAAGAGAAAGAAAAACCAAAACCATAAAATACTTCTCGTAAATCATTACATCATAAAATTTATCAAAGACAAGTGTTGGAGCATAATAAACAATGTCACATCCTATACAAGGATCCAAGTTTTCGACCCCATAATGGACATATCAATAAATTATCCATCCCATAATGGATATCTCAATAAAACAATCACAAACTCTCATAGTCTCATATCAAAATTTTAGTGATAATCAAAATCATCAGTAACATCTAACTCCCAACATGGAGTAAAACATAATCCACAAGACTATCATTCAGAATATAGAACAATCCAATAACACCAAAAAGGTGACCAAGTAATACAAATCTCAACACAATAATGGTTGTCACCTCTTGTGGAAAAATAACATAATGATCAAGACTTATTGGAAAACATAACATACTCACTGATGCAACCAAAACCACACATGAACCAATCGTGACATTGAAATGGCTATAAAATTTCCACAATATAATCCCAAGAGTAAAAGGTATAAAACCATAAATAATCCAAGTTTGAAAGACAATCCACCAAGGGAAACACTCTACCCAAATGGACAATATGCACCCACACTAGACACAACGATATAGAGCACACACATGAAATATGTTTGATGAATCTAGTTATATCACGTTATGATTTAGTTTACAAATGTCTCAATATAAAGTAGATGTTAAGTATAAATATTACTTAACATTCATTTAAAAATGATATTAATACTTAATTTTACTCTTGAATCCATATAATCTCAATTAATTAAAATTTAAAATTAAATTATAAATTGATTAGATCAGTTATACTAATTATTTAATAATTATCAAATTAATTAAATTTTAATGTAGTAAGATTTAATAAAAAAAAAATTTAAAACTTTATATTAAAAAAACATAAAATAATGTATTGGGAGGGATATGTTGTAAAAGGCATAGATATTCTGAATCCATCATTGTAATGGATGTTTTTAGTTTTGGGAAGATTGGGCTTAATAACAGTGAGTTTTTGTGTATTTCCTCTATGGAAATCAGTCTGTAATTTGACCGATATAATCTCATATGGAATGATACGGGTCTGAAACTTATATTGATGGAAAGATAATTTGATTCCACATATTTTCCATTATTACTAATCCTCAAGAAAAATCTCATTTGAATGTTGTAAAAAGAAAATCTCCCTAAAAACCATGTTCAGGAATGAAGGTTACCAGTTTTGGTAAAAAGACCATAACTTTTTTTTGAAATATTTGATCTTCATAAAAATGGCACAAAATATCCATAACAGTCTAATATAAAATCTCACTAAATCCACTTTCCTAATTATGTATTTTTCAAAATTTACTGATGACTACTCATCTATCTCAGACTGAAGAATCAAGCCCAAATAGGCCTAGTCTCACTATAGCAATTAATATTTGACCCTGTTTCTACAAAGGAACCCTATATGATTTTGCTTTATGTTAAATAAAATCAAAGTGGGTGTCTTAAAGTGTCTTTTCATTTTGAAGGTGACATCTATAATGAAATTTATGCCCATTCAAACCAATTAGGAAGGCTATAAGGAAGAGACCTAATTGTGAAAGAAATTTTAGGTGAATCCCTATTACTGCATCATTTGCATAAATCATATCCAATAGGTTTTGCAATCTAGAAATCTATACAAATCTGAAGTAATTTCCTACCATGATTTATCAACACCCTAATTGAATAAAACCATATATTTCCATAAACTTGTTTCCTGTAATTTCTCACAAAGAATTTTATGGTTTTCCAGACTCAATATCAACACGAATTGCCACACAAGAAAAAACCTAATACTCAATCCTTTCCAATTTATCAAATCAAGAAAGAGAATTTTAATACAAACACTCTAGAACTCATCAAACAATTTGACAAACACAAAGAAGACAATCCTTCAAAAAGGAAGAATTGGAAAAAGGGTTTCAAACCCTACCTCAAACCACAACTAATATGCAACAACAAAGACCAATATCCAACTTCAAATCCAAAGCTTTCAATTAATTCTTTAACTTCAAAAAATTCAAACAAAACCAGTAACATGATCAGCCTGTATATTTAAAATGGCCAAATAATCTCTAATATCGAAAACCTAATCAAACTAATGTTTCTAAAATATGCAGAAAGCTACAATAAGATAAATTGTCTTAAAATTAATAAAAAAATATTTTTCTTTATTTATTTTTAAATAAATAAAATCAATTTACATATATTTTTTAAAGTACATAATTTCATTTTTTTCTTCTTTTAAAATTAAATAAATAAATATTGTTTATTTACTTATTTTTCTTTTCCCAAAATAATTTTTTATAATCAAATAAATAAATATCTTTTCTTTCCCCTTTTTCTGTTTTCTTGTATTTTTTATTAAATAAATAATTCTCCACTTAAAGCACTCAACTCAATTTTTTAATTAGAATTCAAATCTTAATTTATTAATTTAAAGTGCAATTAAATTGTTTATCAATATTTTAATTAGAATTAACATTTATAACATATTATTAATATGCCATCTGAAATTTAAAAATTATCTATATTAATTATGCTAATTTTTTTCATTTAGATTTAATATTTAATTAAATCCTTAATCTATATATTTAGCCTTTTTAATTAAGTCCCTTTAATAAATATAGGTATTTAACTAATCCTTGTTAATTAAATATCTATATATTTAATATTCCAATATTCTAGAAGGTTTAATTATTTAATCTTTATAATTAACCTTTAAATAATGTTTTACCGACATCACGACAAAATGCAACATTGACCCACATGATTGCATACACTCTGAAATCCGACCAAATCAAAACACAGAAAAGATGCAATAACATAAGCATGCTCAAACAAGGGTTCACGAATTCACGTCACCTTGACGAATTCGAAGAAGGTAGTCACTCAGATACTTGTCCACTATTTTAGGACAAATGATGGCTTAGGTTAGGTTTTAGGCCTGAATGCTATCTCCCCTCTCTTACCATTGAGATAGTGTGTTAGGGAACGCTCATCCTGACAATTCAGGGAAGTCGACGCCCAGTACCTGTAATCTGCATAAAATTTGAGCATATATATATATATGCATATGTATGTATATATACATATATATATATACACATATACATATATATATATATATATATATATGTGTGTGTGTGTGTGTGTGTGTATACATATATACATACATATACATATGTATATATATATGTGTATGTATATATGTATATATATATACACATATATATACATATATATCTATATGTATGTATGTATGTATGTATATAAATATGTATATACATGTATATGTGTGTATTGATGACATTATTTTTCCATTAGTATGCAAAGAACACTTTTGGTAAGCATACACTGAAAGACAAGACAAAGAGCAAACCGAAAATACAGATATAAGAGATCACCGAAAACTGCGAAGTACAAAGAAAATCGACGACACAATTTTGTGTGTAAATTGAAATTGCGAAGTGGAAAGGATAAAGAGGAACCCAAAAGTGGAACCCAACAAGAAGGTCATAGTGCAAATTGAGAGAACAGTCACAGAGGAACCCAAAAGATAGTTCAAGCAGGAACACCAAGAAACAGTCTAACTGACTACAAAGCATAACCAACTGACAGAAACTGAAAGTCAGTTGCAGCCCGCAAAAAGTGGATCTGACTTCCACGTCAAATAAAATAGTCTTATTCTATTTATAGAATATTTATTTGTTTTTAAAACCATTTCTTTAGGGACAAGAAACATGAATGTAAGTGCTTTAATCAGTCTAACTGATTTAAAACACGTAGACTAGGAGATCAAGGTAAAGTTGTAAACCTGTGATCTTAGAGTTAACATTGTTTTACGTGAAACTTGATTAGGTCAATCTATCTTATAAATAGACGATGCAATCATTCATTATAATGAATGTGAAAGAGATGTGAGAATAGATGAGAGGATGAATGAAGCATACGAGCACATCTATGGATCAGATTGAATGTTTTAAGAACCATAACAACAAAAGGTGAATTTGGTTATCAAGAACCAAGAATAGAGACTACCGAGCATTAGAGGTATTATTAAATCACATTAGGTGATATACTTATACATGTAATCTTACATGGATCTGTAATCAGCAATATGAGATTGTATACACCAGGTCAAATTGTAATTTTCTTGCATTCTAACAAGTGAAGCAAAGTGTAAAAATCCTTTCAAGGAAGGTGGATTTAACATTCCAACTATAAATCTCTTAACTGAGTGCACACTCAATAGTGTTGCTAAAGATCTTAACCGAGTAGAATTTAACAGGTCTCCATAGATACTCTTAACTGGGTAGATCATCAGAAGTGATCAAATTGTAAGCCTTAACTGGCACCTTCCAATCTGTAGATAGTGAAGAATTTGTGGGTGTCATCCCCACCGTAGTTTTTACTTCCTAACGGGATTTTTCTGCAATATCATGTCTTTTGTTATGTGTCAATTACTTTCATGAATGTTTCTATGAATTTTCACATGTTTAAATAAGTTTATGAATTGATATATCTTACATCAAGATAGTATAGAACAGATGGTTGGATAAACATTTGATAACTTAAAGGATAAAGGTTAAAAAGATACAAAAATTTTAGAGGTACTGATTCACCCCTCCCCTCTTAGTACACACTTCCCATTAATTCCAACAATTGGTATCAGAGCTGGGTCTCTTATCTGGAAAGCTTAAAGTCTTAAGAGAAAAGATCACACAATGGAGAAGTACAAACTTGACAAAAGTATTGAGAATAAGAAGCTAGAAGTTCAGATCTTCTATGAGCAGTATAAAGAAGCTAGAATCAATATGAGATAGTTGTTAGATGAAATAAATATTATGGCATCTCGGTGTAATGAAATAAATTATCATGAGGAAGAGATACTAGATTTCTTTGAGTCTTCAGGATCAAATACAAGCAAAGCATCAGACACATCAAAAGAAAGCATCACAATCCTAAATGAAATCAAACAACATCTGGTTGGACAAGTGAAATATCTATAAATTGGTTAAGAGACACAGAAGGGAAGAATGATTGATGTCATGAACAGTGCTAGACAAGCTGAACAAGAAAGAACACTAGCTATTGATGATATAAGAAAGATTACATAAAAGATACAAGAGAAAGAGTCTGAAATACAAAGACTTACAAGCATCACCATGAGATTACAAATCATATTATTCTTATGAGTCAAGAGGAAAATAGAATGAATGTTGAACTCATTGAAAGAATAGAAGCTATCGGTGAGCTAAGGGAAGAAAATGAAACGTTGAAACATGAAATAAGAATTCAGTAGCAACATAATGAAATTATCAAGAAATCTTAAGAAAGAAATAAAAGAATGGATGATTTTCTTGAAGGAAAACAAAGAGTCAATAACAACACCGGTCTAGGATTTATCGAGAATGGAGAATCACCCAATCAAGCTGATCCAAAGAATGTCTATGCAAATCCAAGACCAAGAAAGCTGACATGCAATCACTATGGAAAGCAAGGCCACACATCAAATGAATGCAGAGGCAAAATGAAAGGTATTCCTAAATCCACATCTTCATTATAGGATTTTGTTATAAATGTAACAAGAAAGGACATAAAGAATATGAATGTAAGTCTGAGATGAAACAACCAAAGAAGGAAACCTACATTGACAAATATTATCCTACTTGCAAAATGAATGGGCACACAACTCTTGAATGCTAGACAAAGAAAAGGAAAGCATGGAAGCCTAAAGGTTAAGAAACTCCCTATCAACCAAAAAGAGTCAGTAACCAGTATGTATAGGATTACAACACAAGGAAAAATTGTACAACATGTGGAAGATTTGGTCACATTGCTGCAAACTGTATGAGATAGTGGACAAGAAATTCTAGAGGCTGGACAAACCCCAGAATGGCATGTTTTCACTATCATAAAGTTGGTCATCTCAAGAAAGACTGCAGAGACCAGCACATATCCCAATGGAAATACGATTGAATACATCCGGAGAATGAGAGACAAAATGTGAAGAAAAGCTTCAAACAATGATGAAGCTGGACCGAGCAATGCAAATGGTGACACCCCATCCAATGGATCTGGTGACATCACCACCCCCACCTAAGAAGAACAAGTAAGTATGGAAATTCATTACACTAATCATTATTTATACATCAGTTCCATAATATATTGATAAAATGCAAAATTAGTAGGGGATGACCCCGTAACGTGATGACAAGTGACGAGCCTCCTTTCTTGGAGGTCATGTGTTTGAAACCTGGCCCGTGCTGGAGCATCAGAATTATTCAACCGCTATTAAGGGTGGATACTTCATCGGCATGCTGGATGTGGACCCCGTCATTCTCACTAACATTCTAACGGATCCTCACGTTTGGGCGGCAGGGCTGTTCACTCACAAACATCAAAGGTGTTGCGTTATCTAGAAGGGAGGTATAAGGTGTTGGGTGATGCCAGCTGGGAGATATAAGGAGAATTTTGTCATCTTTGGAGAGGTAAGGTGGTGTTGTCGATGGTGGAGGTGGTGCTCGCGGAGGGAGTTATAAGGTGATCGTGTAACCATCACTCTAAGGGAGATATAAGGAGATTGTTATAACATAGATAAATATTCAGTATAATAGGTGTTCATGCCTCAGTACTATAACCACGGGGATGAGAGCCCCCCTCTGTGCTCTCACTGGTTCCAAGCTCTAGTTAAAATCATTGAAGAAATAACATAATCCAACTATTACCGATAAAAAAAATGCAAAATTAGCATAAGTAAAGATGCATCATGATATTGTTAGAATACTTCAGAGATAACTGAGAGGGGGGGGGTGAATTAGTTATCTATACTTTTAAATATTTTGTACTTATTAATCCAGATTGATACAAAGTAAATACACATTTGGATGACACATTACACAACACATCAATTTGGTTATGGGGAAACCAAATGGTAAAAACCCCGGTGGGAATTAGTACCCACAAAGAACTATACTGTTTATAGTAATCCCTGTTAAAAGATTCTTCAACCC
>MU226070.1:817451-834515 GCA_018584345.1 Thuja plicata | reverse complement strand
GGTACTGATTCACCCCTCCCCTCTCAGTACACACTTCCCATTAATTCCAATATGTATATATTTATGTGTGTGTGTGTGTGTGTGTGTGTGTGTGTGTGTGTGTAACAAACAATGGTAGAGATTGATACATCATGTAGATCTCGCAAGCAAGTGACTATGAATCTGTCCCTCACCACATCAAGCAAGTCAAACAAAAATATTAAATACACACGCCAACCATACACATGCAAGTATGAGGTTAGTAATAACCATAAACATAAATAGAATCATCATATGCAAATAATCATCATTATCTCACTAACATGATATAAACCAAATAATCTTAGTATCAAATTTTGTATCATCAATAGATATTATAATAACATCAAAACATCATCATCTATAATCAAAGATCTAACAGCATAGGAAAAGTGGTCCAAAAGGATTTTACAACATAAAAATAAATGGTCATATACGGGTGGGTATTACACCCCCCCCCCTCTCTAGAATTATGCTTACACCTAGAAGCCTACAACTACGACCAAGGTAAACTAAAAGCAAAAATCTACTATCCATAGATGTCATACAAGGAATCATACAAAACTCCACAACTATCATGACACTCCCTTTGCGACCAAACAAAGCTTAGAGAGAAGATATTTTACTAATGAAATCTCCTTTGACAACAACCATCCTAACACAAGGAATCTCACAAATAGACCAATACAACCATATTAAAAAAATGTGTATATACATATATAGATAGATAAATATCAAATGCTAAAACACTACTAAATAGGGTCAAGCAAGAAGGGTACATACAATCTCATAAACATTGTGAGGAGACTATTCTTGAAGAAATATATGAGCATAACAATCACTCAATCATACTTTACACAATAAATACTACAAAACATCCTAATTATCCATTCTCAAAAGAACATGTATATCTAGTCACTAAGAGAAATATAATCCTAGTTTAAGTGAATCACATTGAACAATAATTCATTATTTAACAATTTATTAAACATATCTAGATATTTTGTTCATGCAGCATCATAGAAGACATCTAGAAATTAATTACATAAAGTACACATTTGTATCTACATTGAATAGTAAGTTGAAAATTTCATGCAATCTTTGTTAATGTTGATGAACTATAATTGATTGAATGTTTGAAGATGATAAGTTGATGATCACTGAGCTACAGAAAGTAAATGCAAGACATTAAATCAATTAATGTATTGTATTTTCATTGATGTCAACTTGATATAATCTGATTGGTCATATACATAATTTCATAGACTTTATGAAATCAAAGAGAGAAATTTTATGTTATCGGTAAACATGAAAAGCTAGTGATAGTAAACATCGACAGATAGTACACATCGGTGGACAGCGAACCCTGAGAAGTCACAGTGTAAACCGAGCACCGCAACATTGAGCATAACTGAAGTGGTCACTGAGAAAAATTGAAGATGATGCCCGAGGACAAATGGAGTCAATGACCGAGATAACTGAAGACCATTCACCTAAATCAACTGGAGTTAGGAAAAAACAAAACACTTAGCTGGCAGGAGCTATATTTAGAGTTAACTGATTGATTGCTTTATTTTCATCGATCAGATAAACTAAGGATAAGAAGGAGATTTAAAGCATAGAAAAAAGGAGAGATTTGTGGAATAAATCTAAAGAAAATCTTTAAATATTAAAGCAATGCATGGCAAGATATGTGGATCAAGAAAGCTATCTACGTCAAGAACAATAAATAAAAGGATAGTAAATGATGAAATCATTTCTATATAAAGAGACAAGTAATTTATTATGGAAAAGAGAGGATGTTGAATATAATTCTAGTGAAGATAGAAGTCTTCATGCAGATCTGATCATACAAGATGAAGGACAGAGCCAAGAAATCTATAAACACCAAGCAATAGAGAAGCAACAACATTCACTGAGCAGAAAGAAGTAAAGAGGGGAGAAAAGGAATTGAAGAGCACATTGATCAAAAATGTATTATGAACTTACAATAGATCTTAAAATCTACAAGTTTAGTTGTATTATTGAACAGATCATTTATTGTTTCAGTTTAACCATTGATTCAGAAAATATCTTAACCAAGTGGGATTTAACCATCCTTATTGTATTGAGATACTCAAGAGTATCAAAAGGTTTCTCATGTTGACATCATAGTGAATGCTAGGTCAAATGAAAAACTGTTGGTTTTGAATCTTCTAACAAGGTCGCACTTAACAGTGTGTTTGTAACCTTTAACAGGGTTTCCTCTGTTAATCTCTAAGTTTTGTTGATGATTCAATAAGAGAATGAGATTGAGGACTAGAATTCCTAAGTCACTAGTGGAGAAGCACTATGAAGAAATTTGTTTTGTAGTTGATACAAATAATACTTATATCCAGGCAGTGACTCCTAGGATAACATGCTTAGAACCATTTCCATATGAAATTAACATTGATGAAGCATCAGTTGCCGTCATTGCACTCCTATCCCAGGCAATTGATACTACAGCAGAGAGATTTGGAAATTTTGATAAAGCCAAGGCTAAAATTTCTATAAGTTTGAATGAGGGAACTATGGAGAGGAAAAGAAAGAAGATTGTGAAAAACTTGAAGAAAATGGTTGGCTTGGGTAGTGATGAAGAACCTGAGGATGCACCTTTAGGCCTAACCACTGGACAAGGTGAGGATATTTCTATAGAGGAGGAAGTAAGTGTATCAGAAGAGGTTACTAAGAAAGCTAAGGGCAAGAAACCATCAATTGTCGTAGTAACCAAGCCAAGCAAAGCCAAACCCAAGGTTACACCTCCTGTAGCTAATCGTCCAAGGACTAGAGCATCTACTATTACTTCCCTAGTAGAAGTACAAACTAAAGTATATGGTAAGAGGAAAGTTGCAAAAAGTAGTTCTGGAAAGGAAGCAAAGGTTTCTCCTAAGGCTGAGCCGAGTAAGCCAGCAAAAAGACCAAGAAGGAGATTAAATTTGGGGATAGATAGTGATGAGGAAAAGACAGAAACTGATGAACCCAACAACATACCTACATTAAAATTTAAGAAACAAGCAAGTATTGATGAGGTATGTGACACTTTGAGGAATTCAGGAGGGTTAGCAACTTTTAAGTTCATTAAGTATGAAAAGTTGAAAACTGCAGATAGACACAAAGTACTGGAAGCACTCTTGGATATGATGAGTACTTTCAAATTAACTCCTATAGAGATAGGAAATCATGTGTCCAATGAAATTTATGATTTTCTATCAAGCAAATGGGAATTTTCACTTGCCACAGAAAGACAGATCAGGGAAGGAACTCTAGCCCAGGTAATACCTGAGCTCACCTCAAAATAAAGTGCCAAATTCATTGAGGATTACAAGAGTAGGTTTGTTCCTAAACTCAAAGGCTATGCTATTCTTAAAAATGATATTGAAGGTGTAGTACAGCAAAGCACAAGGATCTGGAAGGAAATCTTTGGACTGGCCGTTCCAAAAGATAAGAAATCTAGTGAAGGGACATCTGAGCAAAAGACAAAAGAAGTTGAAGTAAAGACTACCCCTGAACCATAGATAACAAAAGATCAAATTGCCATAGAATAGGACAAAACAAAAGATGCATTAGATGCAACTAAATTTGTTGATCTGACTGTAGACAATCCTATGGATTTTATAGTTGATGGTCCAAGCAATTTGAATGCCGAGGAACAAGAGATGTCGAGTGGTAAAGACACTAATTCGCCTATTAAGGCAACTGATACTAAAGAAGGGAAGACCACAACATCTGATGAAATAATTGAAGTTGTCAATGATCAAAAAAGTGAAGAGAACCAGCAAACAAATGAACAAGAGGTAACTTCATAGAATCCACCTATTTTAGAGGTTGTGAAAACAGTTTTAGATAGTGGAGTAGTGATAATAGATACTGTTGATAAGCCTAAAGAAGAAGAGGCAATGAAAGTGTTGGTTGATCTACCACACTCTGCATCATCCACTCCTACAGGTCCTAAAACTGGTGTTACACCCAATCCACAAACAATACGTACAGAAATAAAGGAGGCAATGGATATTGACACTGTCAAAGGAAACGATATTATGCTGCCGAGCATAAGTTCTCCAGAGTTGAAGAAGAAGAAAATCTTGAAGAAGAAGTCTCAGATTCTAGATGTAACATTAGATGAGGTCATTGTGATTCCATAATGGGATCCTAATGAGTTAACTTTTGAACAAATAGGGACTCTTCAAGAATTACTTAAGAGGAAGAAGAGATAGGAAGAGTTGAAGATAGAATAGAAGCAAAAGTAGGTGTTGCATGACATCAAAGACATATTTGTAAAGGATTTTGACTTAGAGGATGAAATGCCTCAAGCCCTAATCATTGATCAGCTAGTCAACATTGTACAGAAGGTAACTAATGAGGACATAGACAGCAACGAAAAGCTTCTACAATGGTCCAGGAAGAGATTTGAGAGCAAAGTTCTTGAGAAAATCTCAAAAGAGATTGCCACAAAACAGGTTGAACTTTCTATTCTTGTAGAAACTTTAGCGAAAGTTACAGCCAATGTTTATTCTTTGTACAAAAAATTATGTGATGTTGATGTTTTCACAAAGGATAATCTACAGCTTATTGAGAAGCTACAGTTAGATTTAAGATCAACTGGTACTACTTTGGGTAAAGATACTACCTCTAGTTCTTTACATCTTAATAAGTTGATAAATGCACAATGGAGAATAGCCGAGCTTATGGTTGAAGATGGTTGAATAAGGGCCAAATTGATAACTATTCAGACAAGCCTATTGCCTCACTTGGAGGTAATACAGAAGGAACTTTCAATTGCAAAGGAGTTATCACAAAGCAATGCAAATCTATCGACTAGAGAAAGTTTAGAGAGTCTAGCTGCCGAGCTAGAAATCAAATTGGAAGTTATGAAGATTGCTAAGAAAAGCTGGGATACTACATTTGAATCCACCTTGCAGCTTCATAAACATTTTTTGGATAAGTACAACTTAACCCCACCAGAAATCAGCGACAAAAACAAGGGGGAAGGTGGTAAGGAAGTTGGAAAGGATACAATATGATACATCAATACAGTACAGGTACACTTGTATATAATTTTTGGAGGCATGTAAACTTTTTGTATGAATTATTTTGAGTATATTACTAGGGGGAGTACTTTGTATACTTAGGAAATATTTTGATGAAATGAACGAAAGTAATGATAAGTGTTTTTGACACTAATATCAAAGGGGGAGATTGTTAATCTCTAAGTTATGTTGATGATTAGTGACCAACACTTATGTTGTGGGTCCACAACACACACCCCATTTTAGGTCCTCTGACCATGGGGACCCCCCTTCCTTTGTCCTTTTTTCCTTTCATCATGTCCGCCCCTTGTGGAAATCCAGTCAGCCACTAGATGATTGTTGAAACCAAGTCAGAAGGAAGAACGCTTTTTCAGCCTTTCGGCCCTTTCAGAATTTCGGAGGACTTAGTTCCTCCGAAGTGCTGAAATGGCCAAAAGGTCAAAGACCCGACCTTTTGTAGGACTTAGATCCTCTGAAATGTAGAAATGGCCGAAAGGCCGAAGGCTTGGTTCTCTTTCAGCATTTTCGGCCTTTCGGGCTCCGAAAGCCCCGAAGCCGCTGACGTCAGCTCATGGGCTATAAATAGAAGAAGCCTCATTTTAAACCATAATTTGCATTTTTTGTGCTCTCACCCGCGATTTCGTCTGCTTCTCCGAGTTGCCTGGTTGTTCTCCCCCTTCTTGTTCGTTCGAGGTAGGTCCTCCTTGCTCTCCTTCGCTTCATGTTTTCGTTCTAGGTCTAGGGTTTTTTGTGTCTTTTTGGTGCGCCTAGTGCTTGTCTAGCCTAGGGCACTTTGTTTCTTTGTCACATCGGGCCTTTGTGCCTTTGTGCATCGATAGGGACGTCCCTCCTTGTTGGCCCTAGGGTTTTCTCATGTTGGTTCGTCTTAGATTTCAGGTTTTGTGTTTTGTCAGTCACGGCCCTTGCCGTAGGTTTTCAGCCTCTGAAAGGCCGAAAATGGATCTTTAAGCCCTCGCCAAGTACCATTTTGGACATTTCAATCTTTCGGACATCTGAAAGGCCCGAAAGAATGAAAGGTCTAAAAATTCAAAAGCAAAACCTCCGATTGGGCTTTCTGGGTTCCTCACCAGGTTCGAACGATTCGGTGTTCCTGAGAAAGCACCTCTCATTTTTCGGTGTCCAAAACCCTGAAAGTCTCGATGGCCTTTGTCCTTCCAACAGATCTTTTTGCACTTTCATACTTTTCAGCCTCCAAACCAATTTTTGGTGACCAAAACCCTGAAAGTGCGAAAATATACACTTAGCTGTTTATTCAGCTCTCGTTGCTTACTTTCATAGTTTAAATTGTTTTTTCTATTTAATAAGCTACTGATATTTGTCTTTTCTTGTAGGAATGACTGAACCAAAGACAGCCCCCCTAATGAAGTATCAATACAAGGGGAATCCCCCTAGCTCAAAAGTGGGAAACAAGCACAGTGAGATAACAGACACCAACATCGGGAATGTAGATTGGAATGAATTTCTGACTCAGTGCTCCCAACCCACAAATAGATCCAAGGATTGCACTTCATTAGTCCTATCCGGGTTAGTAAATGCAGCCGCACACCCAGTGGTCATTTCATCTTCAGAATTGATCATCACCCTAGCTCATCACTATGATTCAGACAAAAGGGTGGTAGTAAACTCAGAAGATTGGGTTGTATTGGACATTAGGCCAGATTTCATTGAGGACGTCTTTCACCTCCACAAAGGCATAGACAAGTTCTATGACTTCTACAATCAAAAGGGGACCAAGTGGTTTGGAAAAAGGGAGAAAGCTATACACAAAATGATGAATAAAGAATACCTCAAGCAACCGCTTCCCAAGAACAAATTGGACAAGATAGACCTTCGAAGAGGCTACATGAAGGATGACATCCAGGCAGCTATAACAATGATAAGCCGGGTGTATGGGTTGCCACAATCCACTCAACTAGAGCACTGGATGATCCTGCTGATAGAGAGGATCAGGGAACGAAAGGCAAGATTTGACTGGGGCACTATTATTAGTGACAACTTGGATGAGAAATTGACAACAGTGAGGCATAACCCCAAGTTCTACATGAGCACTTATGTGGTGTATCTACTAGCTACATGGGAAGATTATCCAGGCCTCACCAAGAGGGGAAGTCTAAATGACCCAAATGAAGAGAAGAGCTTTAAAGATCAAAAGCAGCTCTTACATGCTAAAGAGTGGACAACTCTACAAATGCAATTATGAGGGTTTGTACCTAAGGTGTTTGAATAGAATGGAGGCAAAACAAATACTGGTGGACTTTCATGACAAATATAGAACGGGACATGGATCGGCGGAGGCCATAGCTCACCAAATCTTGAGGACAGGTTATTTTTGTCCTACGATATTTAAAGATACCGGCGAGCACGTGAGATCCTGCCACACTTGCCAAACTAGCATGACTCGAGAGAGAAATCTAGCAATGCCCTTACAACCAGTGTATGAGGTACACCCATTTGCCCAATGGGGCTTGGATTTTTTTGGAGTGATTAACCCCCCTTCATTTGCAGGACATAAGTTTATCTTAACAGCTACTGACTATTGCATGCGCTGGACAGAGGTGCAAGCATTGAAGAATTGTACCACTGAGGTCGTGACCAAATTCATGGAGGAATGCATTATAACTAGGTTTGGGATGCCATTCTATCTGGTATGTGACAATGCCCCCTCTTTCTCTTCGGCCTCACTCACACAATGGGCCTTCAAAAACTAGGTAATCCTCAAATTATCTTCAAATTACTATCCGCAAGGCAATGGCGTAGCAGAGTCTACAAACAAAAATCTGACAACAGTGATCAAACACCTCCTGGATGACAACCCTAGGGACTGGCACACGCAGCTAAAATATGCTTTATGGACTAATCACGTAAGGATCAAGAATGCCCTGGGGACGTCTCCATACCAACTTGTCTACGGCTTGCAACCGATCTTTCCTATGAACCTAAAGATCCCAATTCTGAGATTTATGGACCAATACATAGGGGAGGAAGATCGGGTACAAGTCAGACTCATGAATCTCCTAAAACTAGAGGAGAAATGAACTTTGGCCTTAGAACATGTATCAAAGCATCAGGTTGTAGTCAAAAGGTGGTTCGACAAGAGAGCTACCATCAAAACCTTCAAGATCTCTGACCTTGTCCTCCTATGGGATAAGGCAAGAGAAAAGCCAGGTAGCCACACCAAGTTCCAAAGACTATGGGCAGGCCCTTACCAAATATCAAAGATCCTGGGGGAGAACACTTTTAGGATCGACACATTGGACAGAGAGTTGACCCCACTGCCAGTTAATGGGCAATTCCTCAAACATTACTTTGGATCCTAAGCGGGACTACCTTCCGTCCCTTTTACCATAGTCACTTTTGCATTTTTATTTTTTTTGTTGTCCTCGCCGTCAATCCTTTCTTCCGCTCATGTTTGTTCTTTTCTTTGTCAGGGCTTGTTTGTTGTTTCAGGTCAGTGTGTTTTGGATCCAGTCTAGGGTGTCTCGCAAGAGGAGAGTCAGATTTCTCCAAGGATACATGTAGCATAAGAGAACCTTCCCAAAAGACAAAGTAGTGATGATTATCATTGATAGACAAGGAGTTCAAAGTTTGGTCATCCTGATCACAAGACACATTAAGGTACAACACCAGAGGGTGTTGGTTTCTAAGGCATTTGTCAGTTGTAGCCAACTTGAGTGCATAGGTTTGGGTACCCACCGATCCCAAAACCCAAGTCTGGACTAAATGCGAAGGTAATAATGAAAGAAAGAAGAGCCAAAAGGGAAAGCAAAAGAAACACTCAAAATAAAAGTGCCCCGAAGAGGTCATGAGTGAAAAGTCTAGGCAACACCGCCTAATTGTTGCTCGGACCAGAGAAAAGAAGAAGAAGAAAAGAGGTTACAGACCTGAATGCATGGAACACACTAACGTCCAAGGGGTGATACATCTCCAAGAAAATAGTAGAAACAAAATGATTTGTCAAAAGACGGAGCTCTCACAAAGAGAGTTATAGCCTAGCAGGAAGAACAGACTTGGGTGATGATGACAACCTCTACCGGGGCTATGAACACCCGGCTGGCAGTAGAGCAAGGTTATACTTGGGACTCGGTGAAAACTCTGTCGGGGCTATGAATGCCTGACTGGCAGCAAAGCTCTTTCTCGGAAGCCCTGGTTTATTTGGCAAAGGTTGGGTATAGCTGGCAAGCACCTTGGTTATCACTACCAAAGGTCAGGAAATGAACACACATGAGCACACACAAGGAAACTAACAGAAGAATCTCAGATTGGAGGTCATTGAAGAATCGTCGACTCCACCACCTTTTGGTTCTATTCTACTGCAAAGCTACTTTCTTGAAGAGTGTTGATGATAAAGAAATGCCTTGGTCATTCCTCCTTTTTGTCGGGGCTATTTGTTGTGGGTCCACAACACACACCCCATTTTAGGTCCTCTGACCATGGGGACCCCCCTTCCTTTGTCCTTTTTTCCTTTTGTCGTGTCTGCCCCTCTTGGAAATCCAGTCAGCCACCAGATGATTGTTGAAACCAAGTCAGAAGAAGGAAGAACCCTTTTTTGGCCTTTCGGCCCTTTCAGACTTTCAGAGGACTTAGTTCCTCCGAAGTGTTGAAATGGCCGAAAGGCCAAAGACCCGACCTTTCGGCCCTTTCAGACTTTCAGAGGACTTAGATCCTCTGAAATGCCGAAATGGCCGAAAGGCCGAAGGCTTGGTTCTCTTTCGACATTTTTGGCCTTTCGGGGTCTGAAAGCCCTGAAGCCGCTGTTGTCAACTCGCGGGCTATAAATAGAAGAAGCCTCATTTTAAACCACACTTTATATTTTTTATGCTCCTGCCCGTGATTCCGTCTACTTCTCCTCGCCAACCACTTCCACCTCTGAGTTGCCTGGTTGTCCTCCCACTGCTCGTTCATTCAAGGTAGGTCCTCCTCGCTCTCCTTCGCTTCATGTTTTCATTCTAGGTCTAGGGTTTTTGTGTCTTTTTGATGCACCTAGTGCTTTTCCAGCCTAGTTCACTTTGTTTCTCTATCGCATCGGGCCTTTGTGCCTTCATGCATTGATAGGGACGTCCCTCCCTATCGGCCCTAGGGTTTTCATGTGTCGGTTCATCTTAGATTTCAAGTTTTGTGTTTTGTCAATCACGGCCCTTGCCGCAGGTTTTCGGCCTTCGAAAGGCTGAAAATGGATCTTCAAGCCCTCACCAAGTACCATTTCAGACATTTCAGCCTTTTGGACATCCGAAAGGTCTGAAAGACCGAAAGGTCTGAAAAGCTAAAAGTGAAACCTCCGATTGGGCTTTTCGGGTTCCTCACCAGGTTCGAACAATTCGGCATTCCTAAGCAAGAACCTCTAATTTTTTGGTGTCTGAAACCCTGAAACTCCCGACGAACTTTGTCCTTCCAACAGATCTTTTCAAACTTTCATACTTTTTAGCCTTCGAACCAATTTTCTATGATCGAAACCACAAAAGAGAGAAAACCTACACTTATCTGTTTATTCAACTCTCGTTTCTTACTTTCATAGTTTAAATTTTTTTTTCTATTCAATAAGCTACTGATATGTGTCTTTTCTTGCAGGAATGACTGAACCAAAGACAGCCTCCCCAATGAAGTATCAATACAAGGGGAATCCCCCTAGCTCAAAAGTGGGAAACAAGCACAGTGAGATAACGGACACCAACATCAAGAATGTAGATTGGAATGAATTCCTGACTCAGTGCTCCCAACCTGCAAACAGATCCGAGGATTGCACTTCATTAGTCCTATCTGAGTTAGTGATTTTCACCCTAGCTCATCACTATGATTCAGACAAAAGGGTGGTAGTAAACTTAGAAGATCAGGTTGTATTGGACATCAGGCCAGATGTCATTGAGGACATCTTTCACCTCCACAAAGGCATAGACAAGTTCTATGACTTCTACATTCAAAAGGGGACCAAGTGGTTTGGCAATAGGGAGAAAGCTATACATGAAATGATGAATAAAGAATACCTCAAGCAACCACTTCCCAAGAACAAATTGGACAAGATAGATCTCCAAAGAGGCTACATGAAGGATGACATCCAGGTAGCTATAACAATGATAAGCTGGGTGTATGGGTTGCCACAATCCACTCAACTAGAGCATTGGATGATCCTGCTGATAGAGAGGATCAGGGAATGAAAGGCAAGATTCGACTGGGGCACTATTATTAGTGAAAACTTGGATGAGCAATTGAGAGCAGTGAGGCATAACCCCAAGTTCTACATGAGCCCTTATGTGGTGTATCTACTAGCTGCATGGGCAGATTATTCGGGCCTCACCAAGAGGGGAAGTCTAAATGAGCCAAATGCATGGCCCCACCTTGTATACCCGCAGCTAGTAAAAGGAGCAAACGTGCCTGAGGATTCCCTAGATTATAGGATAGTCAACGATGCATTCATATTCGCAGTCACCCGATCTATTGAAGGTGACTTTGCCAAAAGGATGTCAGAAGAAGCTGCTGCTAAGGTAAGGGCCATTGGGGCCTATTTTATCCAATTTAGGACATTCACATACATCAGGATAGCCAGGTCAACCGTACAACCAAAAAAGATACCCAAGTACCTATCCGACTGGATAATCACCTTGGAGATGGCCAGGAAGCTCGCGGATGCATACGAGCACATAAATCATAAGAAGAAGCATTGTTGGGACTTTCCCATCTCTTTGGGACCATATACACTATAGGACATGAAGGTTTGCAAATCCCTGGCCTTTGAATGGGATGAATGTCCCTTACAACTTTACAAGACAATACGAGCACGCTTTGATCCCATAGGTACTTATAGCCACATCATCAGAAAATTCTACATACATGAGCCGCATCTAGAGGATCACTCGATAAACTGCATAGATGACCATGAGGTCAGAATCTGAGATTATTGCAGAATGAACCTAGCTTTGGCAAAAGAGGTATTGAAGGTTCCTTTTTCCTTAAAAGTCTGGGAATGTGATTTCGAAGAGGTCCTAGAGGACATTTACATTGAAGATAAGGTATACGACTGGCCAATCATGAACGCAAAGGTGGACAAAGATGAAAATGATGACATAGAATTCCAGGCAAGGCATGTAATAAAGACCACCATAGCTTGGATCAAGAAGCCACATAAAATGAGTCCAATCCCAGTAAAGACATTGATGGAGCCCTTAAGGAAGGTAGAAAAATAGCGAGGAGAGAAATCAACAGCTCCTAAGTACAAGAAAGCTCCCCCTCAAAAGCCTAGAACTGTGTATGGTCATGAACAACCAGTTGAATATGGCTCTAATCCAAGGCCCAAGAAAACTAGAATGACAGGCTAGATTGACCCACCAGTGGGGTCGTCACAACCCCAATCAGGAGAAGGTCCATCTACCTCTGGCCAATCTTCCCCCACCGCTGAGAAGAAAACCTATAAGAGAAAGAAGAGTTCCGAATCTCCTCAGTTAGAAATTGTACAAGAAGAGCCTGAGGAAGAGGACGCAGGTGAGCCCCTAGTCTGAAAGACCAGGTTGCAAAAGAGGAGAGAAAAGGAGACTACTAAGAAACATAAAGAGGATCCCAAAGAACAGGATAATCCTTTGGATGCATTAGGATCGGATGAGTTCATGCTTTCTGATTTTGAAGGACTTGAAGGATTTTCAGATCATGGTCAAGATACACACACTAGGGGACCACCACTCATACAACCCCAGGTAGCCCTCACTCCACCACCGGTCCAGTTCACCAATCCTTCGGTGAATGTTTCTGTTCCACCAATAAACTCCCATTCTACTCCAAGGCCTAAAACCCAAGAGAGTGGGGTAACTCAAAGTTTAGCAATAGACAGTGTAGCTGGAGGGAGTTATGTTTTCACTCCACCACCTCACATACTTACTCCACCAACTTCTCTACCACCTCACATAGCTACTCCACCAGTTTCCCTACCAACTCCAACACCTACTCCTGCACCAACTTCGCCTCCATCTACTACCACCATCTCCTCATCTCGCACTCCAATCATACCAACACTTGTTTCCTCAACATCAATCCCTCCAATATGTGCCACCCAGGTTTCCAGAGAAGCTGTGAGTGCTAAAGACACACCACCTTTCCATACCACACTAGAGGCCATAACCGGTCTGAAGTCAAAGGTATCAATTGACACTTCTGATGAAGAAGCCCAAGACAAAGATGGGGATAACGTGGTAACTGAACGAGGAGAGATATAAGGAGAGAGAGAAGGGGAAATGGATGTAGATACTAGAGGGGAAAGAATGAAAGGATGGAATGAACAGGAAAAAGGGCAAGAGAAGTGATCAGATAAAGAAATAATGCCGGAGGCACAATGCTTAACTTCAATCCTCCAGGTTGCACCATATGAACCGGTAACAACATCCAGCAAACCTACTTGGTTTACCAAGGAGATACAACCACAGAAGAGAACCTACACCAGTGAATTGGATGGGGAGGATACGAGTATGACATCTGTGAGACAAGCTTTCCACCAGGCAGAAACCAATGCACCTGTAAGGATCATGTCGTATGTAACTAAGGACACCAGGGGTCATTCGAAAGCCCAGATAGCTATCCCACCCCCGAGCACTGCTCAGAAAATAGTCTCATCAGAAGGCTATACATTCAGGGAAGTGGATTTGGGTGAACCTACAAGAGAAGGGAGCAAGACACTAGCAGACTTAGGGCTGAAACATGCTATGGGGTTCATGAATAAAGATGAAGAAACCATCAAAACTTTAACAGACCAAAATGAAGCATTAAAAGGGTTCATCCAAAAGATGGTGGGTCCTATTGACCCAAATTTTTTAGAGGCTTCACTAAAGACCATGCTTGATAAAAGGGCTACACCAGATTTGTCGGCAGGTTTGACTCCCTCTTTCATCTAGGCAAGCACTGATTGGATAAATGACTTCGAGCAATTTGGAGAGAAGGCAATTCCATCAATATTTAGGCCATACTGGACCATATTGGTTGAATTAAGTTCACTCATTGACATGGTGGAGGATGATGGGGGTATGGATTCAGAGGTGGTTAAGTGGCAAGCAGGTCTCCAAGACTTGGAGATAATTCGAAAGCAACGTTTCCAAATTTTGGTGAAAGTCTATGAGGGCGAAGAATTGGACAAATTTGAGACCTGGACTGAACAAATGACCAAAATAATTAAGGCCTACCAGAAATTCCAGGCCCTTATAGATGAAAAGCGGGAGGAGGTAATAAAATGGATCGAAGATATATATACATTCTTCACAGGGGTCGGTCTCAACGTCTATCAGGATGAGAGAAAATAGGCTCTACGCCCTTCCAAAGAGGTGGTCCAATAGTTCAAGGACATTCTGGTTAGAGTTAGTAACAAGGAGGCCTTGCAGCAACTGTTTCACATGAAAGAAGAAATACAAAGAATGTTACAGCATGAGGAAGAGATCACATTCTTCGCTTCTGAATTGACTATCTTCAGGAAGAAGCAAGAAGGAAGGGTCACTAAGATAAGAAGGAAAGAGATCAATTTTGAAGAAGTCTAGGAAATAGTGCAGAGGCTCCAGACAGCTCACCTAGAGGTCTTCACTGGATAAGGCTCCAAGGTTCAATTACCAGGTAGACAGGGCAGGATTTTTCAACACTTGGCCAAAATTCTGCCAAGGAAGAGTTTTTCGGCCTTTCGGCCATTCGGCCCTGTAAGAAAGGGGTATTTTTTGGCCTTTTAGCCCACAAAATTTTTGAAGTTTTGGGACCTCCAAGTTTTAAAGTTTTGAGAAACACTTGAGGAATTTTAAAGGCATTAAAGTTTCAGGGTAGAGGACGGGGTCCGAAAAACTAGGGGTTTTCAGCGAGGTCACTTTTTCAAACACTAGTTAGACTCTAGATCAGATTAATGGACAACTTGAGTTCATTTTGGGAAGACTCAAGATTTCCTATCAGTTCCCACCGCCAGAGACAGTTCCAGATGAAGAATCCAAGAGGGACCACCGGAATCAAGAAGAAGACTTCCAGTCCACAGGAGGAACTCACCTTCTTTCTCTCTCTTCTTTGGCAGATTTTGCCCTCTTTGCATGAGAAAATGGATTGTAAATGGATTTAAGAATCCATGCAAGTTATATAATATCAGTTAGCAATATTTTCCCTTCAGTAAAGTTCTAGTTTTAACCTTTGTTCTCTAGTTTAAACTCTTTGATGCCCTAACTCTGAAAATCAGAGTTTTAGATCAAAACTCTATATATTGTAATCAAAAAGAAATGTAAAGGGCTGAATTTTTAATACAATAAAGATCTACATTGGGTGCTTCATTCATGGTGTGTGAATTACTACTATCTATGCAAATTTATTGAATGTATGCTTGCATTATTCTTTATTTTCAGAGAGCCCTTTGTGTTATTGTGTTTCAAATTCATGCTACTTTTAGTTGGAGTTTGTTGTTGTATATCTACCTTGATGTGACGAATGCGTGGAGGAGATCATATTTGGGCTTAACGGTAAATCCATCTTGTGGGTGCGCACATCTTGGTGGCTTCATGATTTGATAGATTTTGAACATCTTGCACAAGTAAATACGTCTTCTCTCCAAACGCTTGCATCCGTGGAGTAGTGAATTGTGACTTGGTCTGATTTATGCTTCATGGGTTGTTCCAAATCTCTCCAGCATTTAATTTGCAAGGAAGGGTTTACGGCAGTTTATGTCCTTAGGATTTCACTTTTCTCACAATTTTCTTTATTTCTCATTACCCTTCTCTCTTTAAAATGCTATCATTAATTCTGAAAATTACCACCTTGAAAACACAAAATTGCATTTTATTTACAACACCCATACTTGTTAAAATGGAAAATACCAAAAAAAAAGAGAGAACTAACAATATTTTGCAGTTTGTTGTCTTGAATGTACCAGAAAAGGCCTCCTCATGAACAATCACATTTATCTTCAACTGAGTAACCAAGCAGGTTGTGACGCGACCCCAGAGAACCTTGGGAATAACTCAGTCATTCTTTCAAGAGAGGAAATTGAATCTCGAGATCCTAGAAAGTTGGCTTGTGTCAAAAACAATGCTCAACAACTTAGTCATTCACTTAGGAAGTTTTAGTTGGATATCACTGTGGCCAAGCTAAAACTATGCAAGGCCGAGCAACATTGCCGAGCAGTTTTAAGTTTGCCTAGTTACATTGCCGAGCCGAGTAGGACACAGAGATGTTAAATGTCGAGCGAGAGACAAGTCAAGTGCCGAGCAGAATAGTTTTTGTATACATGTCTAGAATGATACAAACTTTGAGGATAAGTGGTCTGGCTGACTTGTATAAGCTTTTTGGGCCGACTTATGTATGCATTTAATATTCTTCTACAGATTTAATTATACATTTAATCGTTTTATCCTATGCATGGTCTATTGTAAACATTAATTGTATTACCATCAAGGTATGGGTATCAGATCTTGATCATTGATCTAGATCTCATTATCAAATTTGAATAGGTATATTAGATTGCTTCTAAACCCTATTTTTTAAGTGTGTAAGGAGAGTAGACGAATTTTCTAGTGATTGCATTTTGAAGTGAAATGCACAGAGGGTTATTTTTTTAAGAAGCAGAGATCAAGAAGAGTGAGAACACAGTGAACAGCAGAGTAAATTTATATCAGATTATGAGATCATAGAAGGTACTGGAAAGAGGAGATCCATCATCAGCATCAGAGTGCATAATGAAGGATCAATACTTGAGACATTCTAATCATTATATCAGGTGAAAATCTCTTAACATAGTGGTTCTAGCAGACCTTTCTTTATCTCCTAACAGAGTGCTTACTTTATTGTAAGTTGAAATCCTTTAACAGGGTAGATTATAATGATCTTAAGCTCTTAACCGGGCAAACCTTTAACAGGGTAGATTAAATTTTGTAATCAACATTTGTAACCTTAACAGGTACACTTTATTACTGCAGTAGTGGAGAATTTTGTGGGTGTCATCCCCACCCCAGTTTTACCTATTTGGGTTTCTAGGTTACCAAGTTATTGTGTT
>MU226070.1:789899-817373 GCA_018584345.1 Thuja plicata | reverse complement strand
TTCCCCCCCCCCCCCCCCCTCTCAGTATCTTGCTTTCACATTATTATATTTCCAACAGCCTCCTCACCGAGCTCATTTTAGAAGAGTGAAAATTTTTGGTTACCAGTCCCAAGTGGTTTTTCCCTTAACAGGGTTTCCACATTAAAAATCCATGTGTCAAATGTGTATATGGTTCATTACTTTGATGTTTTTATTTACACATTACTAAAATAGGATTGATCGATAAACACTGAGTTTAATTACTGCTCTTCGGTAAAAGCTAAGAAAAGGATAAATAGTATATTCACCGAGAAGTATATATATTTGTTAAGAATATTGAAAGGCATACATCTTGTAGGACTGAAAATAGGTGAGGGTAATTGTATTTGAGATATATATATTTGGTTGATTATTGGATTATTTTTTTAGGCCACTGATTCACACCCCCCCTTCTCAGTTATTCTACAAATTGGTATCAAAGCTAGTGTGCTTGGAAGAGAGTCTAAAGACTCAAGCTAAAGATCACAAGATGATTAAAAGGGATGTGCCTAAGTTGAACAAAGACAACTTTGCATCATGGAAAATCAGAATAAGACTCCATCTATCAGGTATTAGAAATGATGTCACACAGTACCTAGATGTTGAATTTGTTTTACCTACTGGACCTCCGATAGTTGATCAATTGAGAGAGAAATATGAACACAATTCTATGATGATATAACTTGCTTCATCACTCTTCGATGTTGAATTTGAAGATGTCAAATCATGCACCACTGCAAAGCAAATGTGGGGCAAACTCAAGCTAGTACATGGAGGGGATAAAAATGTGTTGATGGCTAAAGCTGAAAGTCTAAGAGGAAAGTTTGATGACCTAAGAATGAAAGAAGGATAAAACATCACTCAATATAGTAGCATAATCAAAGAAGTTGTAAATTCTATTTGAGGAGTAGGAGGTGTACTTGAAGAAGAAACAGTGGTAAGTGAAATTATAAGAACCTTACTGCCTATTTATGCAATTAGAGTATCTGCAATCCAAGAAATGAGAGCAGTATAAAATAACATTATTACACTTGATAGTTTGATTTGTAGACTTATTTCATTTGAGATGAATAACTTTGACAACAATGTCTTACCAACTATTGCATCTGCATTCAAATCTTCTCTGAAAATAACTAAATCAAGTCATAAACACACTATGATAAATGATAGTGAAAGTGATAGTGATGAACAAGAACTTGATGAAATTGAAGCACTAATGGCTAGAAGATTGCAGAGAGGCAAAGGTAGATATAAAGGTAAATTATCATTGGTTTGTTTTAATTGCAAGGAAATTGGACACTTTGCTGCTAGATGCCCTAACAAAAGAAAGGATTAAAGAAACAATGACAGATCTTATGAAAAGAAGTTTGACAAAAGTGATGATTGAGATTACCAAAGAAAATGATAATATGATAGAAGAGATAACTGAGACTAAAAGGAAAAAGGCAAGAAGGCTTGTTACCTGGTTTAGAACAAAGATAAGAATATTGACACCGAATATGATGAAGATATTAAGGTAGTATTTGTTGTTATGAAGGACGATTTAGACAAAGAAGAAAGGTATGTTGAAACTGCTTTCAGGATTTAGTAAAAATGACTTCTGGATTATTGATAGTGGTTGTACTCACCACATGACTAGAGATAAGGAAAATTTTGAAACTTTTAAATATTATAATGGTGGATCAGTAAGAATGGGTAATGACTCACCTTGTCCAGTTGAAGGTAAAGGAACCATCATGTTGAATAATCTGATCAGATGTAAAAATGCATATTGGGTGAAAGGACTTAACTATAATATATTAAGTGTTTCACAGCTAAATAACATAGGTCACAAAGTTGCATTTGAGAACAAAAAGGCAAAGATCTATAATGAATCAGGAAGGTTGATCAGTACTGGTGAAAAAACAAAAGGTAACATGTTCTATCTTGATAAGATTGAGACCACTTGTTTATTAGCTATACATGAAGACATTTGGTTGTGGCATAAAAGGTTATGTCATGTGAATTTTGACAACATGGTTAGGATAAGCAAGAAAAGAAAAGTAAGAGGCTTATCGATCATCTCAAAGCCCGACCATGTCATGTGTAAGAATTGTCAAAAAGGTAAAATGACAAAGTCTAGTTTCAAGAGAAAAATTTACACATCTAATGTTATTCTAGAGCTAGTCCATACTGACTTATGTGGACCACTGAGAACAAAGACATATTATGGTGATAGATACTTCATTCTATTTTTTGATGATTATTCTAGAATGATGACTGTCATGTTCTTAAAAGAAAAATCAGAAGCTTTCAAGATGTTCAAATGGTATAAAGATATAGTTGAAAAACAAAGTGGAAAGGAACTAAAATGCTTAAGATCAGATAGAGGAGGAGAATTTATTTCTGATGAATTCACTAACTTTGGTAATGAGCGTGGAATTACAAGACAAGTTTCTGCACCGAGAACACCACAGCAAAATGGGATTGTTGAGAGAAGAAATAGATCAATTGTTGATTGTTCTAGAACACTGATGATTGAAAAAGGCATCACACAAAAATTATGGAGAGAAGTTTCCAGTACTACTGTCTATACATTAAACTGAGTTCAATTGAAGAAAGACACCAATAAGACACCTTGTGAGCTATGGTATGGATACACACCAAATGTAAGTTACTTTAGAAATTTTGGAATTCAATGTTATATTTTGAAAGATGATAGAAATAGAAAGCTTAACTCCAAAAGTGATGAAGGAATATTTCTAGGTTATTCTACCAAAAGCAAAGCTTATAAATGTCTTAACAAATCCTCTAACAAAACCATTGAAAGTGAAAATGTTAAAGTGGATGAATTTGCTGAGAAAAATGATGAGGAAAGTACAAAGGAACCAGAAGACTACAATAGATTTGTTTACAATGAAGAACCTGACACTCTACCCCAGCAACAGTTTATTGCTACTGAGTGACAGAACAATGCAACCGAGCAACATGCTTCACACACTGAAAATTAGGAAAATGCTCACAATGTTGAACCGAGTGATGATGAAGATCATAGTGAAGATCAAAATGATGATCAGAATGATGAACAAAGATTTGAACATGTTCTTTCCAAGTATGTCAGAAGACACCATCTATAGGACCAGATCATTGGAGACAAGAGAGATGGAATGAGAACAAGAAGTAAGTCACTGAACACTAGATGTTTGATTTGTGATTTTGAGCCTAAATTTGTTAATACTGCACTTGAAAATCAAGAATGGGTTAGTGCAATGATTGAAGAGATAGAACAGATTGAGAAGAATAGAACATGGACATTACTACCTAGACCGAGTGACAAAAATATCATTGGTACCAAATGGATATTCAGAAACAAACTAAATGAGAATGGAGAAGTCACAAGGAACAAAGAAAGACTGGTATGCAAAGGGTATGCACAAGAAGAAGGTATTGACTATAGAGAAAACTTTGCACCCATTTCTAGACTAGAAGAATTAATAATTCTACTTGCATATGCTTCTTTCAAAGGATTCAAAGTATACTAAATGAATGTTAAATTTGCATTTCTGAATGGAATATTAGAAGAGGAGGTATACATTGAACAACATGAAGGGTTTGTTGATCCTAACAAAAGGAACATGGTATGTAGACTACACAAAGCCTTGTATGGATTGAAACAAGCACCGAGAGCATGGTATGAAAACCTTCACTCTTATCTCATTAGTATTGGATTTGTAAGAACAAGTGATAATAGTAATATTTATTTAAAAGAATATACTGATGATAAGATTCTGATTGCTGAGATATTTGTTGATGATATCATATTTAAACATAATGATATGTTATGCAAATCATTTTCTTATGAAATGAGTAAATAATTTGAGATGTCAATGTTTGGAGAGGTCAAATTTTTTCTTGGTCTACAGATTCTACAACAGGATGCAGGAATCTACATCACACAATCCAAATACATCAAAGAAGTTTTGAAGATATTCAAAATGGAGGACTCCAAACCAGTTGGAACACCTATGGAAACCAGATGCAAATTGACAAAAGAAGACAATTCAACCAAGTTAAATTAGACCTTATATAGATCTATGATTGGGAAACTAATGTATTTTGTAAATACTAGACCAGATATAGCACATGCAGTTGGTATATTTGCAAGATTCTCTGCTAATCCCAAGGAATCACACATGACTGTTGTCAAAAGAATTATGAGATATCTAAAGAATACTAAAAACTATGGTCTGTGGTATAATAAAGAAGGAAACTTTGAGCTACAAGTATATACTGATGTTGATTGGGCTAGAAATATAGATGATAGAAAGAGCACAACATGAGGAGCATTCTTCATGGGTGACAGAATTGTCAGATGGATATGTAAAAAGGAAGGATGCATATCTCAATCTACTGCAGAAGCAGAATATGTGGTTGTTGCTGAAAATTGCTCCAACATTGCATGGATCAAGCAATTACTGAAAGGTATGAATATGGAAATCCTTGATCCAATGATTATCTATCAAGTATCATTACTTGAGGGAAAAAGTACAAGAAAAAGATGTGATACTGGAATATGTGCAATTCAAAGAACAATTAGTAGACATATTCACAAAGCCATTACCAAAATATACATTTGAGTACTTGAGGAAGAAACTAGGGGTCCGACCCTTGTCTACTAGTCACTAAGATGACTTGGAAGTTGCATCAGCCTACACATTATCAGAAGATCAATCATGCACACATATAGATACACAATGCATTTTGTTTTCACATACAAACATAGTGCAATCTCTTTGATGTCCTCCCTTACACAATGAACATGATAGAAACAATACTTATCACAAAATAGGGCCAACAATATCAAACATTTGGAATAGCCACCACAAAAAAATTCAAAAAGGAAAAAAAAACCCAAGAAGGGGAGTACTAAGTTCAACATTAAATAATCAAAATGGTGTAGCAATTTCAACAGTAAATCAAGTGTGACATGTGTCACAAAATAGGTAGATAAAAGAGAGTTAGGTGACTAATCCAAGTATAAGAAATTTCAAAATTTCAATGCTACCCACACACAACATGAACAAATCATCAAAAACCAAAATAAATTGTCAATCATAAGACATTTCACATAACATAGTGACTAGTATCAGTCACATCCAAGGGAGTAACTGCTTCATGAAACCCAAGAATACAACATCTTGGACACGTTAGAGAATGAACCCAAATACAATAGATATACCAATAATTTATATTTTGTTACAATAATATTTTATGCAATCATATATAATTATGATTCCTACTTACTTGTAAACATTTAGTATTCAATCACAATGTTTTTAATTTCCTTATGCATAATAATGTACACGATGGAGGAATCATACCACATTCATAGGTCAACACAACTGATGTTGGGGTACTATAATCTAATATCAAACATATATAAGGGTAATACAAGACTCTTTTATTATCCTTCAATAGGAATACCTACACCCTTAGTTTTGGCAAGGATCAATATAATACATAAGTTCTAAAACTTGAGTATGGTAGGGTACATATTGGTTATACACAAGGACACTCCTTCTGATAACAAAAGAAATGAATTATGGTTACATGGGTAAACTACGGAAGGCTACCCCTAAGGTACAACATAGTTCTAACTCAAAGGTCCTAATCCATTTCCACAAAAATTAACGGTCAATAATCATTTACAACTAGAATATCCTCATATGGACATGCATAAGCTCACAATATACTCACTATCACAAACATGACCTACTGTGGTTCTCATAATTATCAGGACAACTCAACAAGATGAAATTTTCACATTAGCACTAAGGAGCTAAGACCAACCTTTAGGATCTTGACATGTTATAAATTAACAAGGATTGAGCATGACGATTCCACCAAGGTAAGATGCATCTAATGCAATGTAACTAAACAATTTTTGCAAAGTGTTGTAAGATGGCTATAAGATACAATTGTTCTCTTAAGACTACAATGCATAATTCAATTGGGGACTTATTTCCTTGACCTAATTTGATCTACTAATATTAAGCATGCATCCTAATTTATACATGCATATCTCAAAATAAATGATATATTATTACAAAATGATGCACAATGTATTTTAATAAATACAAATACTATGAATCATTTCCTAATTTCATAATTAATCTTATTTTTCCATATTTGACCACAACACACACGATTATAGTAAGAAACATCAAATATGATCCAATCAATAAAATACTAGTCTAGTCATCAAAGAAACAATAATATCATACCACTAAGGCATAAGCAATATGGCTTCTCTAGGAACATAGAATACTCAAAGAGGTGAGGATCATTAATCAAGGAGTCCCTTAAACTAGGAAACTCAACACCAAGGAGGGTCACATAAACCCTAAACAACAACACTCATCAACTATCATGCTAAGACAAATGAGGCAACCCAACCATGATCACCAAACACTAACACACACCACACAAGGAATACACAAAGCAGGCTAACTACTCACTCACATTGACATTTACCAACTTCATTAGCAACAATGTAACCAAAGATCCCAGTGTTGTAACATAGGTTCTAGCAATAGATCAAAACTCAACATGTGTTTCTCCTATAATAACCAACAAAAAAGAAACATCTTGAACAAGCCAAGAGAAAATGCAAACATGATGTTTAGTTGCAATAAAAAGGTTCTGAAAAATAAGAGTCACGTTTCTTTGGTTTTGTTTCAAATTTAACAACTAGACACCTAATAGATGTACAATTTTATAGAGTTCCCAGTGTAGAAATGCGGTCTCTGATACCATATGTAAAGCCTCGCTAGGGAGCCCATGAGAAAATAACCTATCTTGACACTATGTTGAAGCAATTTTTTTTCTTGAATGTTTAATATACATAAAAAATACAAATAAACATTCAATAACACAAGTGTGGAAGCAAGTATAACATAAGTGCAAGTAACATTATTAACCTATGATATGACAGTATACCAATGTTCATAAAACCAGTTAACTATCCCAAGGGTTCCAAGATGTAGTTACTTTAACTACATTAACTAAACTACTATGAATGACCATAACATTATCACATGATATATCTTACATTCATTTTAAAACCTAAATAAAATATTTCTAATTCTTTAATTAGCCATAATGAAATGAGAAGATATCAATAAGGAAACTAACATATACATTTAATAGAAGGAATCAAGATACATTCACCATATTAATATAAACAAAGGTACAATCAATAGGATATAATTGATACATTATGACACACATATAGTACATCTTCCACTGCACATCTCGTAGTGATCACAATAATGAATCACAAGTCATAAATATAACACAAGTAAAAATACGCATCTCCTAAAGGATGTCTAAAATCAATACATAATAAAATACAAGGTAGACATCTCATGATGAAAATATGAAATCTTTAATCAATGAACAAGAATATAGAAGAAACAACTAGGATCATCCAAGCATAAGAGCACAAATGTCAGATCTCAATGGTAATAAAATCACTACCACCCGACCATGTGGAAACCAGAGGTCCACCTTACCATGCTAAGGAGATAAAGACTATGCCTCACTCAAAGAAACAACCAAACAAGCAAGACTAATGCAAAGGTACACATATAAAATGGTAATGAATGGTTATAAGGTTAACAAGTATAAAAGCTCAAAATACAAATCAGGTGTACAAAATTCTCATGTAGGAACCTAGAACACATGTAGGGAAGTGTCAATACATAAGTCAACTCTGGAGTTACCTTGGTAGTCTCTCTAGACCCCGACCCCCAAGTGACTATATGCAGTATCGATAATCATTTCGTACAGACAAGGAAAACCATCTATGTCAGACCTCAGTCAAGCATCTTCTCTCACCCCCATCCTATTTTTTATTAGCACTCAAGGCATGGGCGAGACATGCATATTATCTTATTAATTTTTCTATCCTAATAAATTTATTAAGTTATCATTTATTAAGTCAACTTACAATGAGTTACCTTGGTAGCCTCTTTAGGGCCTTGATACCCATTGCAAGTCACTTCCCCTCTATGCTCCTAGATAACCTACCCTTTTTCTCTAACAAAAATAAACAATGTCACATCATATAGGATCCAAGTTGTCCAACCTATAATGGACATCTCAATAAAACATCTATCTGATAATGTATATCTCAATAAAATAATCAAAAACTCGCGTAGTCTCATATCACAAGTTCAACGATAATCAAAAGCATAAATAGTATCTACCTCCCAACATGGAGTAAAACATAATCCACAAAGACTATCATTCAGAACATAGAATGATCAAATAACGACAACAAGGTGACCAAGTAAATCAAATTTCAACACAATAATGGTTGTCACCTCTTGTGGCCAAATAACATAATGATCGAGACTTAATGGAAAATATAACATACTCACTGATGCAACCAAAACTACACATGAACTAATCGTGACATTGAAATGGTTATGAAATTTCCACAATATAATCCCAAAGAGTAAAAGGTATAAAACCATAAATAATCAAAGTCTGAAAGAAAAAAATCCACCTAAGGCAAAACTCTACCCGAATGGACAATATGCACCCACACCAGACACAACGACATAGTGCACACATATGAAATATATTTTTTGAATCTAGTTATATCACGTTATGATTTAGTTTACAAATGTCTCAATATAAAGTTTCTTATTAAGTATAAATATTACTTAACATTCATTTAAAAATGATATTAATACTTAATTTTACTCTTGAATCCCTATAATCTTAAATAATTATAATTTAAAATTAAATAATAAAAAATTTAAGCAAAAGGAAAAATGTCAATATATATTAATATTTAGAATAAATTTGTACATACTATATGGCTCTAGTCAGGTAGATTACATCCCATGAAGGCTCATAATAGACAAAATGTCACATTTAAAATATCCTAGAGGTGGAAGAAACTACCCACAACTGACTATGATAAAACATTAAAGGCCTACTTATGATAAAACATGACTAGCATATTGGCTATGAAATTGCTATACATTGTCCCAAAAAAACCACAAAATTAAAAATTGGAACTATCTACACTTTTCTCCTATTCCTCTATTTCCATGGGAAAAACATCTGCACACTGTTCTTTTTCTCGAGAAAATTTTCCTTGATCAGCATGGTCACCTTGGGCTTCCTTTGTAGGTGAGTGAGTAACACATGCTTGATTGTGTACACCCTCACCATCAGTATGTTTTCTGATTGCAACATTAAGATTAGGAATAGGGTTGGGGGTTTGGTGGGATCATTCAATCTCCTCCAGTTCATGTTCAAGAAGGCTTAGTAGGGCATTAACAGTTTGTTTAATTTGAAAATTCATGTCATCACCCAAGGCTCTGTAATTATTCTACAATGCTATCTTGGCATGCCTTATACTCTATAATTCCAAAGTTCTTTTAATGCTCTCGTATACCGCCATGTAAGCATGCCCTTTCAATAAATACTTCCTTGGAAAAAGACCTCCAACATGCACGCTGCCATTCCAGAGATCATATTTCTAGACAACATGTAAAAGTTTGTTTTCATCCATTATATGTGGCTTAACCACTCTTTCTACTATCAACTCCAACAATGTACAAGACTGCAACAAGTCCATTGTATTTGACAAAAAAACTGAAACCAATTGTGAGGGAAACAAGATTCTACGAGATTGGGGTGTTAACACATCCTTACCAATAATTAAATTATAAATTGATTAGATCAGTTATACTAATTATTTAATAATTGTCAAATTAATTAAATTTTAAATAAATAAAAAACAATTTAAAACTTTATATTAAAAAAAATAAAATAATGTATTGGTGAGGGGGGAAATAATTTTTAAAAGGAATAGATATCTTGAATCCATCGTTGTAATGGAGGATTTTAATTTTGTGAAGATTGGGCTTAATAATAGTGAGTTTTTGTGTATTTCCTCTATAAAAATTAGTTTGTAATTTAAATGGCATAATCTCATATGGAATGATACAGGTCTGAAACTTATATTGGTAGAAATATAATTTGATTCCATGTATTTTTATTATTACCAGTCCTAAAGAAAATGTCATTTGAATGGTATAAAAAGAAAATCTCCCTAACAACCATGTTCAGGAATGAAGGTTACCAGTTTGGTAAAAAGGCCATAACATTTTTTTGAACCATTGGATCTTCATAAAAATTGGGAAAAACATCCATAATAGTCTCATATATTTTCCTAATTATGTATTTTTCAAAAATTATGGATGATTGTTCATCTATCTCATATTGAAGAATCAAGCCCAAATAGGCCTAGTCTCACTATAACAGTCAATATTTGAACCTTTCTGTACAAAGGAACCCTATCTAGTTTTTATATATGTTTAAAAATATATAAATGGGTGTCTAAAAGTGTCTTTACATTTTAAGGTTATATCTGCAATGAAATTTATGCCCAATCAAACCAATTAGGAAGGCTACATGGAAGAGACCTAATTATGAAAGAAAGTTTTGCATCATTTACATAAATCATATCCAATCGGTTTTTCAATATATAAATCTATACAAATATCAAGGAATTTTCTACCATGATTTATCAACACCCTAATTGAATAAAACCATATGTTTCCATAAACTTGCTGCCTGTAATTTCTCACAAAGAATTCTATGGTTTTCCAAACTCAATATCAACATGAATTTCCACACAAGAAATGTTGGAAATGAGATAAGTAACTGAGAGGGGTGGGGTGAATTGGTTACTCCAAAACAAATCCTTTGTCCCTTAGATTTCTTAAATACTTTAACACTATTACTCGGTTAATTAAGATATTCTTTTGTAACTCGGGTGTCAAAGTAATCTTTATAATATCCAATGCAATTATTCTTTAGAGATTTAAGTGCAGAAACATAAAGCATGAAACAAATAACATATACACATGTAACACCAAGATTTAACGTGGAAACCCAATATGGGAAAAACCACCAATGTAACTAGTTAATGTTTTTCACTCTTCTGAAGTGAGCCCTGTTAAGAGCCAACCCTGTTAAAGGTTACAATAACACACTGTTAGGTGTGACCTTGTTAAATGATTTAATCACCCTATGAAGAGTGGCCTTGTTAGAGGTCTTCAACACTTCAACATAGAAATGCTACCTTGTGAGAGGATTTACTAAAAGACTGTTAAGTCAACTCTGTTAAGAGATTTTAGATCATTGCTACAATTGTTAGAAAGTAACAATGAATTGACCTGTATGTGTAAGCAATTGCCTTTATTGATTCAGATCTATGTTCTAATTATAATTGGATCCTTGTTGATCAGATGTTCTATTGCAGCTCTGAGTGATCAGTACTCAATCAGAATCCTGTTTGATTTCACCTTCACTCTTCATATCACAAAATTCCACACTTCTACTTTCTCTTCTTGCTATCACCTCTCTCATATTCAATCCAAACTTGACCTTTCATTTATATGGTAAGCCCTGTCAAGTCGGCTTGAATATACTTCTAATAATAAATCAAAATTCAATCGGCCTCATATAACCAATTAATTATAGAATATAAATCATTGTTAGTCGGTTGCCACTGAATGCCCGACCAAGACTGAAATGCCCGAGTGACTCGGTCAACACTGAACTTCCTTTAATGCTCGACTGAACTCGATCAACACTAAATAACTCATTTTGTTCACCAACTGCGCTCGGTCTGAATGTAGACATTTGTGTAACATCACTATATAAGTGTAAATACATGTGTAGAATCAATGACAATACACAATTGAATAATTGTCTTCAACAAGAAAAACCCTAATACTATATCCTTTCCAATTTATCAAATCAAGAAAGAGAACTTTAATATAAACACTCTAAAACTCATCAAACAATCTGGCAAACACAAAGAAGACAATCTTTCAAAAAGGAAGAATTGCAAAAAGAGTTTCAAAGCCTCCCTCAGGCCACAACATATATGCAACAACAAAGACCAACATCCAACTTCAAATCCAAAGCTTTCAATAATTTCTTTAACTTCCAAAAATCCAAACAAAACATGTAACGTGATCAACCTATCTATATATAAAATGGCCAAATACCCTCTAATATTGAAAACCTAATCAAACTAGGAATTATTAATTTAAAGTGCAATTAAAATACATATCAATATTTTAATTAGAATTAACATTTATAGCATATTATTAATATGCCACCCGATATTTAAAAATTATTTATATTAATTATGCATTATTTTTTTCATTTGATTTAATATTTAATTAAATCCTCAATCTTTATATTTAGACTTTTTAATTAAGTCCATTTAATAAATATAGGTATTTAATTAGTCCTTATATATATATATATATATATATATATATATATATATATATATATTCTAGAAGGTTTAATTATTTAATCTATATAATTAATCTTTTACTGACATCACGACAAAAATACAACATTGACTCACATGATTGCATGCACTCTGAAATCCGACCAAATAAAAATACAAAAAAAGATGCAACAACATAAACATGCTCAAACAAGAGTTCATGAATTCACGTCACCTTGACAAATTCGGAGAAGGTAGTCACCCAGATACTTGTCCACTATTTCAGGTTAAATGATGGCTTAGGTTAGGATTTAGGACTAAATGTTATCTCCCCTCTTACCATTGAGATAATTCATTAGGGCATGCTCATCATGACAATTTAGGGAAGTCAATGCTCGGTACCTGCAATCTGCATTAAAGTCAAGCATATATATATATATATTACAATAGTAGGGATTGGTACATCATGTAGATTTCACAAGCAAGTGACTACAACTTTGTCCCTCACCACATCAGGCACGTTAAACATAAATATTAAATATACACGCCAACCATACACATGCAAGTATGGGGTTAGTAAAACCCATAAACATAAATAACATCATCATATGAAAATAATCATCATTATCTAACTAACTTGATATAAACCAAATAATTTCAATATCAAAATTCTACATCATCAATATCTATTATTATAACATCAAAACATCATAGAATATAACCAAAGATCTAACAACACATGAAAAGTGGTCTAAAATGGTTTGACAACATAAACATAAATGGTAGTAGATGGGTGGGTATTACGACATCCTTAGGTTTTCTATGTTCACAAATATTTTGTATCTTATAGGCGTGATATGAACGAAAGAGATTATTGAGATGAACTTTGGTTGGTTGAGGCATGGAATGCCAAAAGAAATCAAGGTCAATAGAGTATCAAGGCACTAAAGGCTGATAGAGGTTATGATTAACAGTCATGATTTCTCCATTATGAGAAAATTAAGACATTTATGAATAGGAGAGGCCATGACTTTCATGGAGGTAAGGCAAGGAAGACCAAGTTTGACTTGAAATTGATCAGAAGTTGGGATCACAGTAAAGGTAACATCTAAAGTTTTACCACCAACTTCAATAGGAAATGAGATAGACCATGGGAAGGATAAAGGAAACCATTGCAAGTTTGGATCATAGTATCATATTTATCATAAGTGTCATGTTGCAATTGTCTACTAAAAATATGCTCTTTGGTTATCACATTTACCATGCAAGTAGGATCGATAAGGACACTATGAGAATGAAGGTCATTAACCTTTGTGACAATATAGAGAGGGCCATTAGGGGATTAATTGTCTCAATGGAGTGAAAGAAAATGCTAAGCTTGGGTTCAGTTTTATATTTAGGTTCGGTTTGGTCAATGAGGTTGACAACATGATTGGTTTCATGGACTTTATTATCATAGTCAATAAGCTGAGTGGAAGGGGAAGACGAAAGTTGGGAAGACTCAATGGTATCAGTTGAATGAGAAGGTAAAGTGCTGGTATAGATTTGGATATTTTGGTTGGGAGGTGTTATTGATTTATTTCCTTGATCATTAACACCTTCAACAAATATGGAATTAGAATCAATGAGGTCTTGGATAATAGTTTTCAAATGGAAACACTTTTCAATATCATGGTCAGGTTGACAATGGTATTGACAGAAAGATTTGTGATCAAAGTGTTTAGGTAAAGGTTTGGATGTGTCAATGGGTATGATAGGAGGAAGTTTTAATACATTAGCATTAATTAACTTCAACATCACATTGTTCAAAGATTTAGAAAGCTGAGTAAAATTATGAGTAGATCTAAAGAAAGATGAAAAAGGAGCCACACCTTTGGATTTTGTTGCCACTTTTTCATCAACATTGTTGAATGAATTGTTGATCTTAATTAAGTTCTTTGCTTTTGGAAATTTGTTGAAATTGTTGGATGCAACATCACTCTTATCAATGGGAACAGGAGCCATTGGAGTGGTGCTCTCAAACAGGCTCACTTGAAGTTGATAATTATGAAGCACTACAAACAATTAAGGGAAAGAAAAAATCCAGAAATAAGAATCTTATCTCTAATGTATTTTTGTAAATTAGCAATGAAAATGCATTGAAAATTAGTAGGAGGCACATGATAAGAAATATGTGCATGCAAATTCCTGAATTTACCAGTGAAATGAGTCAATTTTTCTTTAACACTTGTTTTACAATGCATTAAATCAGTTAAAGAAATATTGGGACCAATGTTATTTTGAAATTGTTGAATGAAAGCATTAGCATGCTTTTGGAAGGAATCAATAGAATAAGGAGGCAAAGAAAAGTACCATTGCAATGCTTTGTCTCAAAAGTTTCTAGTTAACAAATTTGTCATGAACCTATGGTCATGAGAGAAGTTACCACATAAGATTTGAAATGTTTTAACGTGAGTCAAAAGATCACCCTCAACGTTATAAGTCTCAAGGTGAGGAATATCCATGTATTGCGGGATAACAACATGAATAATATCCAAAGAAAAAGGACTAGCAATGTCACAAGTAGGAATATTGAACTTGGATTAAATCATTGAAGCAAGTTGTTGAAAAGAAGACACGGTTTGAGCCAAGATTTTAATGGTAGGATCATTATAAAGAATGGTAGGAGGAGGTATGTTTGAAATATAAGGAACATTATGAGAGCTAGAGGGAATGATTGAATAGGAGAAGGGATCACTATGGTAAGTGCACATGAATGAAGGCAATGAAACACATGACACACTTGAAGGAATGGAAGGAGAAATAGGATTAGTGATAGGAACATGTGTAGGATTAAGATTTTGAGTGTAAGTTATTATTATTGGGGGAGCATAAGTGTAAATTCTAGGGATAGAGGTAGAAATAGGCATGGAGGTCTCAAAAATAGTAGTAGGTGGAAGAAAACCTAAATATTTAGCACAATCCCTAAGAGGATTAACATTGTTATCAATGGGATGAGAGATACTATGCAATATGTTAACTCCATGTTCATCATTATGAATTATATTCCTTAAACCTTCTATAGCAAAAATGACCTTGGGATTAGGGTCTTCTCATCCTAACCGTTGTTCAAATTTCTCAAAGTCATTGGAAAGTTTTTGGACTTGCATAGGAGGAACTTTTAAAGCCTCATCTTCATCATGAGAATAATGGGAAGAGTTATTATCCATGATAGGATTGATGTCAATAGTATGCATGTTGGTCTCATAAGATTCCTAGGGAAGAAAGAAGGCTTGGGATCAAAGGAACCCATAAGTCTACAAATTGTTCTAACCGGAATGTTATAAGTAAGACTCAAAGTGATAATAATCACGCACAAGGGAATGAAAGGATAGATCTAAGAAAATTGTAAGGTTTGAAAGAGATGTGCAATCCAAGCAAATAATATCTTTCATGAAAGCACATTTAACTATCACATGCAAATATGTAATGTAAAGCATATGCAAGTAGATCTAGACACTAATAAGATTTATAAAGAAATAAACCTATAGATATAGATGCATACAATGTAATAAAGCTAGGATTTTATGTAATGCACACAAGGAGAGAATGCAAAGAGGACCTAACTACAAAAGCAAAAGTGGGTAAGAGAGTCAGGTTCACCAAAAATGTATAGTGAAAAATGGTATGTGATATCATAGAAGATACTGCATACCCAATTTTGTATACATTGGGAATACAAACATAACCCTTAAGTCAAAATCTAATTAGCGCAACCAAGGAAGAAGGGTGCTAATTAAATATCTATACAAAAGGGGGATTTGGTATTCCTTTAAATGGGGAAATGATAGGGAAAATGATATGTAATGCTAATTGAAAAAGTACATGATAAATCAAGTAAACACAAATCTGATCTATAAAAGTAAATGCAAAAACAAATGAGAATGAATTCACCTATAAAATAGATGAGAAGGTTTGAACTTTGGATCTAAATTTGATTGTTTCTATAATGCCAGAATCCACCATAAATTTAGATATGGATTTCTGGGACGTGTAGTTGCCTTCTATGTAAAATTTAGTTAAAAAGTGCAAGAACAAGTCAAGATTCTAAGTACAAGTCGACAAGTCAACTTGTTCCCGACTACTTTGAATCTAGTGAAAATTTTTGAATTTCTACGATTATGTTTGTACCTTCCAAGTCTGAACATACGACTTCATAACTTGTTCATGTGCATAATAAATAAGGGGAAAAGGTTGTGGAAAGGGGTTTGTCTTGGTCAAACCCCTGTATAGGGGTCAACCTTGAAATGAAATTGAAATTGCATAAAGGAAAGTAATGTAAAAAAGATAAATGTTAGATTCACCTTGCATGAAAAACCATCATGAATGGATGTAGAAATTGCTCAAATTCATGAAGATGCTTGTATGTGTGGATCTTGGAATGAATTGTAGAATCAAGGATTCCCTCACAAATGCATGGATCTATCATTTTTACTCCTATATCTTGAATGTTGATATGCTTGATAACTTCAATGGAGAAGGAAGAAGAGAAGAATGAATGTATGGATCTTCTTGCTTGCTTGTGAATTCCTCTACTTGGCCATTATGGGAGAGAAATTCACATCAATGAGAGAATATTTCCTTTTTATTTAATGGATCTTGAAGAAAATGAGACTTGGAGATCTTGAATTTGATGCTTACCTTCAAATCTTGAATGGAATGCACAACTTGAATGCTTGACTTGAATGTCGTGGTAGTGAAAACATGTTGATAACAACAAGAGATATAGAGGAAACACATGTTGTAGGGAGTTGATCACATGAGGGATTGTAAGAGGCATATTCACTATTGCATCATACCTTATCCACTCGCTATTTTGTGTGACATCCATTAATTTTAAAGTAAGGTGTAGATCACCATGCTACCAAGAAATTATTATAGGTGCAATGTTCTATATTGTTGTTACAAGTAACCATTTCTAGAAATTACATGAGTGTGTTTTCATAAAATAAACGGTACCAAGAGGTAACGATAACTTTAATTGTATAGTCACAGTCTTGAGGACAACAAGGTATTGACCCACATCAAGTAGTAGCATTGAGGTGCATAAGCACAATGATTTTATAAGGAGCATTCTAAAATAAAAAGAACAGTCATTGAGTGTATGAAACAATGAAAACCATGAAATAATGTTGTCATATCAAATAACAGTGGTATTGTTGTATATCTTAAATATAAAATCCACAATGGGAAATAGAGGAATAATTATATAGTTGTTGTTATACAATGAAGAGTATTGACTTCCAATATCAGAGAGTAGTTTATAAAAGGTTAAAAGTTCTCATCAATAATCACATGGAAACCCTTGCCAGAAACATAAGGAAATATGTAGAATTTTATAGGCTACAGCCTATAGAGATATTTGAAACCCTTGGAATCTTTTCAGGAAATGAGTGCGCAAGAGAGTTTCAAATAGTCAAACATAGAGAGAGGTTTCAAATTTCCACATTCAGAGCAAAAGAAGAAAGCATGTTATTTGTATAATCAAAATTCCCAAAATTTCCTATAAAGGTGTCAATGTGATATCAAAGATATAGATGCATTCAAAGTCGCGGTCAAGGCATGAGAGCTTACAGAGAAAGAGTTAAAAACCCAAAGGGTTTCCATTCTTCTTTCTGTATAAATATGGTAAAAAGCGACAGCAATAGAGAACCATGGAAAATGAAGCCAGTGTATAGAGGGAGTACATGTTAAGAAGATGACATATGCAAAACATGTCTCTTAAAGTCTGCAAAATATCCATCAAACTCCTTCAAAACCCCCATGGTCGCGCCCAAAACGCATAGAGAGAGCCAAAGAGGAAGGGTAAAATGTCAAAATAGAGGTGAAGATAAATATTTTTAGGGTTTACTTCACCCTAGGTTGGCTTTTGAAATGACATTTTTATGTCTTTGTTTAAACATAATGTCTCCTCCAATCATTAGGTATGAACTCTTATGGGTTCAAAAATGATAATCTTTATCATCTTTTTCTTATGTTTCCATGGTTATATGCAACAAAACTATATTATTAAAATGATATTTTTTATATATCATTTTATTAATATAGTTAGATACCCAAAATATGTATATGGGCTTTTTCAAAATGAAAATAAATATCTTATTTTGTACTATATAATTATATTATTAAATTACTTATTATTTATTATTTATTATTTTAAATATTATTATATTAATAATATTGTTAAGTGATTTAATTATCACTTAATAGATATTATTAATATAATTAATATTTGTTAAAATAATAGATTATAAATTATATAATAATTGTTGTTATTAATTAAATAAAGGTATTAAATACTTTATAATTTATCACTTAATTGATATATTCGATATCTATTATGTCAATGAATTGTAAATCATTTAATAATTATTAATCAAAGTGCAATTAGATATTTATATTTACTTTTAAAAAGTCAAGAAGGATATTATGGCATAATTTATGACCAAGTGCTAAAGTCATAAAGATGGGGATGAAGTCACGAGGGAAGTTGTTACTTTTTAGGAGCTCTTTATGGCTGTAAGAGAGATAATTAGCCGATAAGCTTCTCTTGGGGAGAAAATTTGATCGATAAATTGTCTCACATTGAATTTCAGTTAACCAGAATTTTGGGGGAGGCTCGGGGAAGTAGCGCTGACTGGCAATGTTTAAAGAGTCAAAGTACTATGTTGAGATTCGTGAAGCAGCTTTTTCAATGCCTTATTTATCTTCTTGAAAAAAAATGCACGGGCTAATTTTAACAATTCAATTATTGCAGACCTGCATTGCGAAGAATGCACTCTCAGAGGGAAAATTAATCCACTCTTTCATCACCGATAGGGGTTTTACGTTTGCTTCAGGCACATTTTTCCAAAATAAACTCGTCAACATGTATGTCAAGTGTGGTAGTTTAATTGAAGCCCGTAAAGTGTTTGACAAAATGACAGAACGAGATTGCTTCTCATGGAATGTGATCATTGCAGCATATGGAAAGCATGGGTTTCCTCAAGAAGCGATGACACTGTTTCACCAAATGAAAGAAACAGGTGTGCAACCCGATCAGTTTACCTTTACCAGCATGCTCTCAGCTTGTGCCAAAATAGTAGATTTGGACCAAGGCATGGACTTACACGAGAGTATAATAGAAAAGGGATTTCTGTCTAATGTTGTAGTTGCAAGTGCCCTGATAGACATGTACGCTAAATGAGGATGCATACAAAAGTCACGCCAATTTTTTTACGAAATGCCCAACCGAGATGTGGTTTCATGGACTGCCATAATCACAGGATATGCACAGAATGGTGTTGCTGATGAGGCTTTAAGGCTTTTCAAATAGATACCTGAACCAAATGTGATATCGTGGAATACAATCATTGCTGGGTGTGCTCAAAATGGTCTTATGGAAGAGGCTTTCCTGATTTTCAATGAAATGCCTCAACCAAACGTGGTTTCATGGAATTTAATTATTGCAGGATACGCACAAAGTGGTCTTTTTTGGAAGGCTTTTGAGATTTTCAAGAAAATGCTACGTACAGGTGTTCAACCCAACCAGATCACATTTTCCAGCATTCTCTCAGCATGCGCTAGAATGGGAGCTTTGAAACACGACATGTATATCCATCAAAGCATAATTGAAAAAGAACTTTTACCAGATGTAATCAGGAGTGCCCTGATGAGCATGCATGCAAAATGCAGAAGCTTGTAGAAGGCACGACAACTATTTGACAAAATTCCTCAACGAGATGTGGTCTCATGGAGTGCAATGATTGCAGGATATGCACAAAATGGCATTTTTGATGATGCTATACTGCTTTTTGGAGAAATGCCTCAACCAAACATTGGCTCATGGAATGCAATAATTGCTGGATATGCTCAAAATGGGGTTGCTGAAAAATTCTTGGACACTTTCAAGCAAATGCAACAAAGTTGTGTCCAACCTGATCAATTCACCTTTGCCATCATCCTCTCAACTTGTGCTAAAATGGAAGCTTTGAAAAAGGGAATGGACATCCTTCAAAGCATAATCAAAAGTGGATTTTTGTCTAATGTAGTTGTTGGGAATGCTCTTATTGAGATATATGCAAAATGTGGAAGCATACAGAAGGCATGTGCATTATTTAACAAAATGCCTCAACGTGATGTGGTTTCCTGGAATGCAATGATTGCAGGATATGCACAAAATAGTGCTCTTGCTGAAGCTGTAAGGATTTTCAAGGAAAGGCCTCAAACAAATGTGGTCTCATGGAACGCAATAATATCTGGATAAGCAGAAAATGGGCTTGTTGAAAAATCTATGGAGATTTTTGAGCAAATGCAACAGACAGATGTCCATCCCAATCAGTTCACCTTTGCCAGCATCCTCCCAGTTTGTGCTAAAATGGGAGATTTGGAAAAGGGCATGGACATCCATCAAAGCACAATTGAATCTGGATTTTCAATAGATGTTGCAGTTGGGAATGCACTGATAGACATGTATGCAAAATGTGGTAGCATACAGAAAGCACATAAACTGTTTGACAAAATGTGTCGACCTAATACAGTCTTGTGGACTACAATGATTACAGGATATGCACAAAGTGGGCTTTTTTAAAAGGCTTTGGATCTTTTAAGAAAATGCAATTGGAAGGTACCAAGCCTGACTGCTACTATTACACGAATTTAGCCATTCAAAAACCAGTAGTCAAAGTAATAGGTTCATCAAATTCTAGAATTTTCTTTTATCTCTTTGTTTGCTAATTTTATTTTTTATTTTTATTCTTTGTAAGTACATGGGATCTATAAGATTTGTAGTTTTTTAGGGTGCTGATTCAGTTTATACTAGATAAGCGGCTTTCCCGGATATGCCATGCATGTTTTTTTATTACCTTTTTCTTGATGGTGTGCTGCTTAAGTTTAGCGAGTAAAAGTTACCTAAAATGGCGTGAAAATGTTTGATTTACTTTTACACAATGGACGCACGGCGTTAAAATCTTCAGTTTGCTTTGATTTTAGTACATCGGATCCACAGAATGATGGGGGCTGAATGAAATCTTTTTTCAATTAGATTTGGGTTTGAAAAGATAATTTTTGCATACATTAATGGGATTGTAATATTTTTTGAGATAGCAGTGCCGATTTTTCTCTTAAATTTTCTGAAAATGTTCATACTTTTCAGAGCATGTACATTAATGTGATGCTTTGGCACAGTTAAATAATAGTTAAATAATAGTATTATTATTAGGCAATTTTCTTATTTGTTTCACAAGCTTATATCTCTTGAATCGTTTATACAAAGAAAAAATAGGAATGGAGGTTGAATTAGATCTGAGATGAGGAGGTCTTCAAAAGATCCCCAGAGAAGGGCATGGACTGTGGAGGAAGATGCAATTTTATTTAAATACTTAAAAACCCATGGTGAAATTGCATGGGATTACGTGCCAAACAAAACAGGTAATGTTATTGTTATTAATTTCCATATCTTGGCTTGTACATCCAGAGCTTCGCAAGCATATAGGCTAGCATCTGGATTTATAGCAATCGTCACTCAGTCCTCTTTGCAATTAATTAAAAAGCATAGGATTAAATGCATCTGCTTGTGTACTCAATGAAAACATATTTTTACCTTTTCACCGTCGCATTAGATAGTCGTGATAGAACGTAGTACACCAGCCTTCCCATTTTCTAGGACTTTTGCCGCTCTCAATATCATTGGAACCACCTGCTCCTTCAGATTCTCCTATTTTTCCTATTGTGGATATACAGACAGAAAGAGAAAGATCATTGATAGTTACAACATAGTTTTACTACCATTTACAACAAGTAACGAATAATTTTGAACAGTTTGAGTGTAGACGTATTTTTATTTGTGAGATGAAAAAATAAAGTAAAATGAAACAAGAGTAATTTAGTCATGATATTTAATGGATTTCATGCCTCCATCTATCCCAGATGCTTCAGTGGATAACAAATTCTCAACATTATCAGGTATCTTCCGATACTCTTCATTTGTGGAATGTCTCCTTAAATTTGTCTCGCACAAATTTATAGTAATGTGCCTACTTTCTTTAAGATTTAAGATTTTTACAGGTTAATGATTTCAAAATAATGCCAAATTATCTAGCAAAACAATAAAAGAATATCTAGATAAGATTCTTCCACCTATATTATCGTATACTATTCTATATTTAGAAATTAGTTTTCAATTAAATGATTAATTAATACATGTTTTTTTTATATCAATGGTTCACTTTACTACTTCAAATTTTATTCCTCATGTTCTTTTTTCCAATTTCCTTTACATTTATGACAAACAAACAAGCAACAAACATTTATGACGAACATGCAATGAAAATCATATAGAAGAAATGGAAAAATCAATTTGTAAAGTTGAAGAAATCCATGAAATGATGTCTATTTCAAGTATCTTAATTTTAAAAATACATTATATTCTTTTTTTTTCAAATGTTCATCTTTACATAGTTGACTTTTAATTTAGATATTAGCTATTGTAACGATTTAGCTTTTTTAAGAGAACTCTTAATGATGGAATTAATTAGGCATGACTTTTTGGTCACTTTTATACCTTTTTACAACTATTTGAGGGACTCAAAAGGGGCCTTATTTACTGCACCCGACCCAGAATTTATTGCTTGCATTTTTGTTACAAATATTCTTGGAAGAGGATAAGTATGAGTTGAGACTCCATTGCAAATAATTTATTTCCCTTTTGGATTGATGTTTTTGTAACTTATTCTGAGTTCTTGGCTAAAGCAAAGAGTTTTTGTAACTCATTTTGGAGAGATATACAGATTTGTAACACCTTTTGGCAGTGATATATAGCTTGTGCCTTCTCATTTTTATAGGTATGTGTTTCCTTGTGTTGATGTTTTTCCTTGTGGTGATCTTTGTCCTTGCGATAGTATTACATGTTTGTGCCTTTTTGCAGAAATATATAGTCTTTGCGGGTTGAAGGTTGTGTTGATTTAGCTTCAAATTGTGAGGAATTTTTTCTCCTTTTAGGGACTTTTATTTTAGCCTTCTTACAAATTGTTGATGCAAAGATTGTGTGTTATTGGGTTGTGTAGGGAAGCTTTTTATCATTGGTTCTATTGTGTGTTGGTTGTTCATTAAGTATTGAAGATACCATCTGGTGCATCACCTTTTAGGAGTTAGAATTCATTTTAATGCATCCTTCTTCCTCTTTCCTCTACAAAAAAGTGTTAGTTTAGGTGAAGTGCTTAGAAAGAATCAACTTACTCTGGAGGTCCACTTCTTTTCCAAGGTCACTCAACCTAGAACTCTTCTCATGTCTTAATAGGTTGTTGATTTTCATTCTCAGCAAGGGTGCAAACCTCATTGACAACAACTCTAACTATTTTTTAGATTCTTAGGCATGTATATCATTGTATTGAAATATTGTTCTAATTAATTGTGCTTAAATGAAGTAGGCTATTTATTTGAGTTCCTAATGCATCTAAGGTTTCAAGTTTAGAAACAAATTTTCTAACAATATTCATATTGAAAACCATGACCCATGTTTGATTTCTTATCAATGTTTCTGGTAAAATATTTGGAAGCATAAAATTCTCATGAGAGAGGATTCTTCCTCTTTTTAGGTATCATGCGCGGTGTTTTAAATCCATCTAAACATTCATCACAGACTATATTTTTTCCACTTTTTTGAATTTGTCTACTATTAGTAAACTTAAATTAATATTCTAAAGCAACAAGGATGTGAAATAGTAAAAAAGAGTTCAAGAGAATTAATGGAGTATGAGGATGTAAAATAAAAAGAATTTATAAATGCATATGCAAGTGTGTGTGTGTGTGCATGCACACACACACACACATTAGTAATAACTGAGAGGAAGGGTGAATCAGTGGCCTCAAAAATTTATCCTTCAAACATTAACCACCAATCAAATTAACCTCAGATTATTAAGTCCCTACAAGATGCATGCCATGAAATACTTATAATAAATAACTATCTATCAGTTTTCCTTGTCTATCCTTACTCTCCTTGATTACCGATAAGCAGTATAACTATTTACCGAAACTCAGTAAATAAGTAAAGTATACCGATCAACCCACTGTTAACTATGTCAGATACAAAACAATAAATAAATGAATCATACACACATAACACATGAATTTTTAACGTGGAAACCCTGTTAAGGGAAAAACCATTGGGACCAGTACCCCAAATTTTCACTCTTCTGAAGTGAGCCCTGTTAGGAGCCAACCATGTTAAAGGTTACAAACACACTGTTAAGTGTGACCTTGTTAGAGGATTTTTTACATAGAGGTTTTCACTTAGTATCGGGCATCTATTGCTACCATCCTTGAATCAGCCTCCTTCTTAGAATGTCAATAGGTATCGAGCAAGTCCAATGCTACTTTCATGAATCAACCTTTTTGGCACTCCTTGGGATGTACCTCAATATATAGAAGATTGTTAAGTCCTGATCTGTTAAGAGACTTGATGCTTCAATGGTTAAACTGAAACACTATGATCTATTTCTAATGCAGCTTTGAATTGCAGATTTTCAGATCTATTTAAGTACATTACCTCTCTGATCAATGTATCAATTCAATTCTTTGTGTTCCACACTTTCTACTTTGTGACGTTGTGCTTCACTGTTCATCGGTGTCTGCAGAATTATTTAGCTCTCCTTCAGCTCGATTGATCAGGACTGTATGAATTTCTTCTTCATCAGTTTCTCTTCAGTATCCTATTTTCATTCACTTACCTTAATCCCCTTTTCATGAATGTGATGTTATGAAAATGAATTAAGCTTGTCTCTTATATAGACATGATTTTCATTGTTTCTTGATTCTTGTTTCTTGGCGTGAAAAACAATCCAACCAATTTGATTTAAAGCATAACTCCTGATTTATCTCGTAGTTATCTTCTTGCCAATTGTACAAATCTTCTTTAAATCAATTACTTAACTCTGGTTGAATAAAACAAAGAAAACAACCAGTTAATTCTATCTTTAGCTCTTGCCAGCTAGATATTTTGTCATTTTCTGAACTCTCTATTCCGTCGGTCAATTCTTTAGTTAGTTGTTGGTGACAACTGACAGTTCCATTGGCATGACTCTAGTTAGCTTTGAGGTCTCCATCCGTCGGGCATCCTTAGATTTTTACTCATCGGGCAACTCTATTTTCAGCTCGTCGGGCATCCTGTGGTTTTGCTTCATTTTTTTTCCTGTACCGATGGTGTGCACTCCGTCGGTGTTATCTGTCACTTAGTGAATACTTGAAATTTATGCATTTCTGAAAGCATAACCTTTGTTCTATAGATTCTCTGAATTCTTTGACATTATGTACATGACCATTCAGATGATATCAAGTTGACATCAATGACAATACAAACCATTAACTGATTTAATGCTTTGCATTATCTTCAACTTAACATTATCAAACATTCAATCAGTTACATGTCATCAATCTCTCCCTTTGGCATTGATGGAAACATACTATATTATCACACTATACTATTTCTAATACAATATGAAATGCAATCATTGAGATTTATCAAACTACCAATCTCTCCCTTTTGTCAACCGATAAATCCCTGAACTCCGATAAGCTATGTTTTAGCTTAGATTTGATTCTTGCAGCTCTTTGTTTTCTAATGTGTTGAGTCATCTTCTTGTATCAATTTCTCTCCTTTGATTGTTCTCTCTCTTTGATGTCTTTTTCTCTTGTCAGCAACTCTCCCTTTGTATAATCATCTTTCATACAATTTTCTCTCCCTTAGGATATAATCTCTCCATGTTGGAGTAATCTGATAATGGATAATATTTCTCCCTTTTTCAGAAGAATTTGATAATATGGATAATCTCTCTCCCTTTGACAGCAATGCCAAACAAATATTTTATAAATATCTGACATTCATGTCAAGCAATCATTTTTCTCATATCCATAATATATTCCTTGAATTTCCCATATCCGTCAGCAATACAACAATATGCTCTGGTGCTCGGTTCTGGTATATACCTGTCTGTATATAGATGTATCTTTTGAAGTTCATCTCTTTGCTTGCATCAACATGATTGATATTCTGATAATATGTAGGCTGATGCAGCCCTCAGTCATATTACTGACTGGTAGACAAGGGTTTGACCCCTAGTCTCTTTCTCAAGTACTCAAATGTATCCTTGGGCAGTGGCTTGGTGAAGATAACAACCAATTATTCTTTTGATTGCACATACTCAAGTATCACATCCTTTTCTTGAACTTGTTCTCTCAAATAATGATACTTGATGGAAATGTTTTTAGTCTTGGAATGCATGAATGGATTCCTAGAAATGTTTATTGCACTCGTTTTATCACAATAAATAATTACTGGTTCTAAGATCTTCATATTCATACCTTCCAATAACTGTTTGATCCATGCAATATTTGAGCAGTTTGTAGCAGCAGCAACATATTCTGCTTCTGTAATAGACTGAGAGATGCATCCTTGCTTCTTGCTAATCCATGTGACAATTCTGTCACCCATAAAGAATGCTCCTCCAGTTATTCTCTTCCGGTCATCAAGACTTTCAGCCCAATCAGCATCGGTAAACACCTTAAGTTCAAATTTGTCTTCTCTTCTATACCATAAGCCAAATTCCTCAGTATTCTTCAGATATCTTAGAATTATTTTCACAGCAGTCATATCTGATTCCCTAGGGTTAGCAAAAAATCTAGCAATAATTCCTACTGCATGTGCAATATCTGGTCTAGTGTGTACAACATACATATTTTTCCAATCATTGATCTGTACAAAGTCTGATTTACCTTTGTTGTCTTGTCCTCCTTTGTTAACTTACATCTAGTAGTCATTGGTGTTCCGACTAGTTTGGAATCTTCTATCTTGAATATTTTCAGGACCTCTTTTATGTATTTGGACTATGTAAAGAAAATACCTTCACTTTGTTGAATGATCTATAGACCAAGAAAGAACTTGATCTCTCCAAACATAGACATCTCAAAATATTTTCTCATCTCATTATAAAATGATTTGCATAGCATATCATTGCCTCCAAATATGATGTCATCAACAAATATTTCAGCAATTAAAGTGTTAGCATCAGTATCTTCCTTCAAATAAAGATTATTGTTTTCACTAGTCCTTACAAATCCAATACTTA